>LPNX011110786.1:535739-955134 GCA_001517045.1 Pseudotsuga menziesii
TGGCACCTTGGTTTTTAGTGTCATCTTTCTTCTGGTTATGTCTGTCTTTGATGGAGTCCCACGAAGCCCAACACTGATCTGATGTGTGTCCAGTCTTTCCACAATGCTTGCACTGCAAATATGATCTTTTGTTGGAGTTGTTTCTGCCCCCTCTGCCTCTCTTAGATGCTATAGATTGCATCTTTTGCAACTGCTGGTGTAATTTACAATAACGAACTTAATATGACAAAGAGAAAAACAATAACCTTGCAGGTCTACAGTCTCTACCAAGGTGATTTACAATAAGTTCATTTACAGAGAAAATATGCTGTCAATAAGTTCATAAGCAAATAATTCACCACTGGTGATGGTGAGGGAGAGGCATAGCTCTCAAAGAAAAACAGGATTAGAATGCTTTCAATGCATCTCCATGTAATTTACTTTAGAGTGTTGTTTACATGGACAATTCAAATCTTCTTATGAAAAATTACAATAATACCTCAATACATTATCTTGGAATAGACTTGTAGCAGCACCCAGAGAAATGAGTTCAACACACCCAAAAGACTCCACGCAGGCAGCTTCAAGAACTTGCAGCAGCAGAAAAATTGCTCAGTGGCAATATTCCCAATTGCACGAGCAGTCTCAATGCAATCAACACCAACAAAACAACATATAGCTTCCACAAGAGTCTTCAATGTATGTCAGCATACATTATTCTTCAATATATCAGTCAGCATATATATATCAGTCACAATATATCAGTCAGCATGATACATATCAGTCACAGCATTATTCTTCAGCATAAACGCAGCATACAAGATAAAAGATAGGTTTTATACCAAGTATACTTCAACGCAGTCTTCAGCAGTCTTCAACACAACACTAGGCAGTCTTCAAGACATGCATAATTGCAATGATACACAGTCTTCAATGCATATAACTGAGGTCGTAGCTTGTGCTTGTGGCAGAAATTAGGGTTTTTGATAGGTTTTTATATATGCCCAACGGTCATTCAGTCACCTCTCTTCCACAAATGATCTTTAATCTTTAAAAGCAGTCAGAAGTTGCCAATACCACGCCCACATCGCCGAGCACTGTATTTATCTCAGCAGCAGCAATGCACAACTATAACACAATAAATACGCCATTTTTCTCTCGTATGAAGCCATTGGATCGACTTAGTGCTGTAGGAACACAGCGAAAGCTGAAACCCTAATGCTGTTCTACTGCTTTTGCGTTATCGAGCTCTTATCGTCGGTACCCAGGACATGATTGTAGTCACTCTCCATGCTGTATTCATCACGTCTTCACTCAGATACTTATCAGAGAATGTCTTCACGCAGAAGAATGTCTTCACTCATCAGAGAATGTCTTCACGCAGATACTCATCACGTCTTCATGCAGAAGAGAATGTCTGCGATACTCATCACGTCTTCATGCAGATACTCAGGCTTTGATTAGGCGATTGGAGGCACAAGGTCTGCCATCAAAATAGGCAGAGGTGATAATGGCTGCTATCACTGAAGTCCTGAATGAAATCGCAGCGAAATCGCAGCCTCAATGTGACTTCAGTCTTCAACAAACAATATATTGATGGTATTGAATCGCAACAGCCTTCTCGCAGGTATTCAACAGTCTCAGGAATTCTTCATATGCACTTCACATGGTCGTGGAAAGTCTTCAAAAATCACATCATATCACAAGGAATTCGTAGCATATCACGTGGCTATGTCATAAATGATTCTCCACAGGCTTACACGATCTCACAACAATTCAGGCGATGACTGATATGTATTGTGTAGGCTGTGTAGGATGTGTGAAAACTCCAAGGCGTGATTCACCAGACTTTAAAATAATCACCAGACTTTAAGTTTCACGCAGAATAATACTTATCGAACTTCTGGCGGGATTAGGGTTTCACGTGGAGGATATGAGAGGCCGTGGGAAGGGTCGAAACCTTGAAATTGTAGATGAATAAACTCAGCATCTCACAGGGGAAGATGGAATACAAAGGGTAGGAATAACGCATACAAGAATGTGCACAGGCTGGCAAAAAAAATGCATGCAAATGACAGACTGACGGAGCAGGTAGTCTGGCAATGGACTGGCAAGCAGAATGCCAGGACTGAAATGCAGCAGGTAGGAGTTATGGAAAATAGCCAAGCTCTGATACCACTAATAGGTATAACTCCCGATTCAATTTATTCCTTTGCTAATGCATATACTTATACAAATCATATGACGGTTGTGTTTCACCTTCCGCCCAACCTTTTCGGCTTCCTACTATTCAGATTTATTTATTTATTTACAATATATAATCCCTGACGGATTATATTCTAACACTTACAAATTTTTGAATATATATTTTATTCCTCCCCCCAAAAATCCTTTTTGACCAGGGTATTTTTTAAGGATTCTAATATTATACTTAAGTATAGTATTCTAGGCGATTGTTTTGGATTGAAAAAAACATGTTTATAGATAGGTAGGAGAATATTAAATATGAAACATAAAATTAACACTAAAATGTGCAAATTTTGGTGAATATTATGATAAAAAAACATATTTTATGTAAACATAGGAGAAATTAGGCACTAAAAATGACCAAATAGTGAATTTATTTTTTGAAAAAAACCCCAAAAATAGTCAGTTGGTGAAATTTCGCCCCTAAAAATTACCCTATATTTTACCCTTTCATATGTTTAAAGGAACCTTCAAATCCCTGTCATCAGAGAGTTATGATACTCCCTTAATATTTTTTCTTTCAAATTTGATTGAGAGGATAAAAATATTCTACCCTTGTACCAAAGGATATATCCCTTCCACTCCCAATTTTCCATAGAGCTCTTCCTTTCTTTTAGACAATTTATGTTCTATCGAATATTATTACCTTCTTTCCATTCATGGTGAGCTTCTTCCAATCACACAAGAATTTATATGTCACAGAATATAAGTTGGAGGATTCTTCTATTTTGGAAAGGGAATATTCTACCACATTTTCCTTCCATTTTTTTCTATTATTTCAAAATAAAACCCTTACATTTTCCCTACTTATTTTTGTTTCTCTTTTGATGACACTCTTTGTTCCAAAAATTACTTTAGGCTTTCATGGTTTTCCTTGACTTTAAAATGCCTCCCAATGAGATATTGTCCCAATTCTTTTATTCCATGCAAAATTACTTCCATTTATTTTTCATATGTAGATTTCACCATTTCTTTTCCCTTGAATGGTTTACTTTCAAAAACCAATGGCCTCCCTTCCATCTTGTATAAATATTGTTCCAATTCCATATCCCAATGCATCACATTTGACTATGAATATTTTACTAAAATAAGGTGTTTCCAACACTAAATTAGAAGACATAGAAATAGGAGTGAGAATGCCAAGGTATCCTCTTGATTCTATACAAATGATTTTTTCTTCAAGAGAATTGTGAGTGTGCGTGCAATGTATGCACAATTCTTAATGAATTTCCTCTAATATCCTCTAAGACCCAAAAATACGCTAAGACTCTTAATGTTCTTAGGAATAAGCCATTTTGTTATGGATTCACTCTTTCAAGGATCCACCTTGATCCCTTCTTGTGAAATCATATGACCAAAATACCCTCCTTATTTCCAAAAAGCACATTTAGACCTTTTTACATACAATTGATATTTCTTAACAATTTGTAGGACTTATCCATATGTTTAAATGAAGTTAAAAAAAAATCGATAAGGATTTGAAAAGTAGACGGGGCATTAGTTAATCCAAAAGGCATGACCAATAACTCGTAGTGTCATTCATGTGAATATAAAAGCTGTTATGGGAATGTCTTCTTCTCTTAATCCAATTTCATAGTATTCGAATGTAAGATCCAATTTTGTGAAATAAACCACTCCATAAAGCTCATTTAATATCTCATCAATATTTGGATGGGGAATTTATCCTTAATGGTGATTTTGTTTAGATTTGTGTAATTAAGACACGTCCTCCAAACATTATCTTTTGATTTCACCATTGCTCCTAGGGATGAAAGGAACACCTACTTGATTGAATAATACCTGCATCTAGCATGCCTTGTACCATTTTCTCAATCTCTATTTGTTGATGCAAATATATATAAGGAATATTATTAAGGTGAGTACTTCCTAGAATCAATTCAATTTAATGTTCATAATCTCTAGATAGAGGTAGTCATTTAGGAATATCTTGTAAGACTCTATGGTTCTTTTCCAAGGTACATACGTCATTTGGAATTCCATCTTCATGCTTCACTCCATAGAATAAGCTCTAGCAATAACTCTAATACAACCCTTTTTTAGGATCCTTTCCATTCTATGAGAGTTGATTATTTGAGAGGGTGGAGATTTTATCCTTTGATTTCATATTGAATTCCTTCTAATTCAAATATCATGAATAATTCATTATATTTTGTAGAAATCATACCCAATTTGTTCAACTGTTGAATCCCTAGAATAACATCTAATCCTCCAATGGGAATTCTATACATGTGATCTTATAGATTATAGTATCTCATACTAAGTTTAATGTTATGGCATTTCCCTCCACAAGAAACACTTCCCCCATTACAAACTAATACTTGAAAAATTGTCATTGGCTAAACAAAACAATTGAAACGCGTTGCTAGTCTTTTATCAATGAAGTTACGTGTGCTACATAAGTCAATCAACACTATGACTCTTTTTTTCTTAATGTATCATTCAATATTGAGGGTTTGAGGTGTTGACACACTTTCCAATGCAAGAAATGGTATTTCACACCTATTTAGATCTATGTTGTACAAAAATTCCATATTTTTTCCTTTCTCTTGTTGGTTCAAAAGTTATTCCTCACCCATTTGTGTGGATGCCTCTATTTCCACCTGTTACTTATTATCCACAATGAACAATTTTGTTTCTCGACATTTATGCCCTTTTGACCCCTTACTATTACAACCATTTCTCTTGCTTCATCCATTGCCTTGTATGATATTTGATTAGGTTGTTTCATTCATTTCCTTCCATGATATTTAAGTAGGTTGAGATAGGGTTTCCCTACAAGGTAAAATTCCATATCTTCTTCCTGCATATGTTCCAAGGTATACTTGTTCTGGCCCTATTCTTGGCTAAAATATGGTGATAATATTGTATAGCTTTCATAACATTTTTATGATGCTTTAAGAAAACCTTATGTTTAATGTCTTAATTGAATCCACCCATATAAGCTTGTAAGAGACCCTGGTCACTTATGATCACCTTTCTGAACAATACTTGAAATTATGAATTCTAATCCTCAACATCACTTAAGTGCTTGATTCTTGTCAATTGAATAAAGTAATATTGTTCCCATACTTTACCATATTGAGTAGGGTATTTTTTAAGGATTATAATTGTATACTTAAGTATAGTATTCTAGGCGATAATTTTAGATTCAAAATAACATATATATAGATAGGTAGGCGAATATTAAATATGAAACATACAATTTACACTGAAACTTGTAAATTTTGGCGAATATTATGATAAAAAAAACATATTTTATATAAATATAGGCGATATTATAGACTAAAAATGACCAAATAACGAATTTACTTTTTCAAAAACCCAAAAATTAGCCAATTGGCGAAATTTCGCCCTTAAAGTTTTCCCTATATTCAGCTTCTAGGTCTCTTGTAAATGGACCCCAAGTATAATGATAAGAAGGAAGATTCCTTTTAATTACCCATTGATACCATTGATAGGGTTTTATCTCAAAATAAAATGTAGTTAAGGAAATCTTTTGCTTATCATCCATAATATTATACAATCCAAAGTATTTCTATATTTGGTTCACCCATACCCAACGAAATAAGTCAAACATGTAAAAAATAAGTGTTTCTTAAAATTATATCTACAACTCTATTATGGAATTTCAACTAAAAGGGAAAACATTACTCAAAGATAACCTATATATACCTAACCACATATTCCCTGTAACCCCTATATCCGATATGTGTAAACACATGCCACATAACACATACCCTAGTCCTACTCATGGCCTTGGCCTCATAGATCCCCTTTATCGCCACCCCCAAGCAAGATTGGCGTCTCAACTCAATCAAGATCCCTTACCCTTTATCCAATAACCCCGTCCCTCTAACTATACCATAACAATTAACCTTTACCACATAACCCATACTCTCTATTACTTATACCCGATATCAATTAACCCATTATACCTCCTACTCTCAACCTCAAAGCCCTAACATCCCATAAACCCCATATCTCTAATTAATACCTCATGTTAACCCCTAACTCTAACTATCCATATTTCAAAACCCCTATTTCTGACTATCCCATACCCCAAAACCCTATCACAACACTAACACTAACCCTATCTTAACCCATTAGACCCCATACTCCTAACCCCATACCTCTCGTCTCATAACCAACACACCTATAGTTACTATCCCCATTTTAAGGTCAATTTGAGTTCCTTGTTAATACATTTGATATTAGGTACATCAAAATCAAAAAGTTGATGCCCGATATTAAGACCAGTGGAAGTCTCCAGGAATGGTCTCGTCCTATGAGTCGACCAAAAGTAGGGCAGTAGGGCAGTAGAGCAGAAAACGAGGAGTGGAGACATAGCTTGGAATTCGAAATAAACGCAGTGAAGACAAAACCGAGGCAGGTCGAGTAAAGCGATGAGGAGAGAGACATTTGGCTGGCTATGAACAATTGAGTGAAGAGCAGGGCATGCATGCATGCACGCACGTTGGCACGATGATGGGAAGCCAGACGGGATCATGCAGCTTGGGAGCTTCAAGAGACTGTTTGTCAGGAGACTCAGAATCCATGATTATATGTCTTGTGTCTCGATGGTTTAAATGTTGTGTCTGTGAAAATGTACTCAAGACCGATACGTGTGAGTGTGACTATAAAGACCTGCTGCTTTTCTTTTCTGACATGATATTATTTGCTACTTTGTGGCAGGAGGCTGGACGGACCCATAACCCACAGAACCTTGGAAGACCGACCGCCATTGTAGTTAATCGAGGATTGCAAGCTAGCAATTCCAATTCCTATTGAGATTGTTGCAGAGCCGGAGCAATTATGTCCAAATTGTGATTTGGAGTGTTTAAATCTTAATTTTGGTGATTTGGATAGTTTTAAAATCAGGTTTTTAGTTTAGAATAGAAAATTACAATTACGAAAACTAGACAATTACTATTAACAAACCATTTCCAAGGCCATTACTGTTAACAAACAATTTCCAGTAATAAATTTAAGAGATTGTTATCAAAATTTCACAGAAAAGAGAGAGCGTTTTAGTTATATTTTATCCTACTAAGGCCATTTGTGCCTGAATGACAATTGAGAGCTTCACGTGACATCGAAATCACAGGTCGTTGTGTAAGCCTCATCACCTGCTGCTTAGTAAGGCTGATAAGATTGCAGCAAGTAGATCTGAGTGGGATTAAAGTTTGCATGCCAAGCATCCTGAAAGGGTTTTTAGTATGTGATTGTAGCTGAGATTTGGAGCTATAATACTTTAGAATCTTCATGTGACTAAGCAAATATATCCTTTTTAATGTTTGCAGAGCTGAATGGAAATCTATCTTTTGGATTTTACTTAAAAATAAATCAAATATTAAATATTAAGAAACAAATGCCATCACCCAAAATTAGGTTATTGGAGAATCCCAATTTAAAAGTCCTTAATTGGTTAGAGATCACCCTTCAAATCATTTTTTAAGTTTGTTTTATTTTTCAAGGTTTTAATGTTATTTAATTTAAATATGTTCTCCAGGTTAAGTAAATGAGTAAATAAAATGCAAAAAATAAAGAAATTAACCGAAGTGTTGAAATAAATAATTTAATTTATACAATTTGGATTATGATAAGAAGATTATAAAGTTGTTAACAATATAAATGTAATTATTAAAAATAAGTTGTTGGAATGAAATAGTAATTATTAAAGATAAAGTGTTGAAATGAAATAGTATAAATAAAAGGAAATGTATTTCTTTAAATACATTTTTTTAAAAACTTTTCATTATAATAAAATAAAATAATAATAATAATAATAATAATAAAAAACATAAAAATAAATAGAAATACACAAAAGATCAATAATCAAAATTCATTTTATTAATGTATTGTTTCTATCAATGATTCTTGAAAAAAAACAAATCCCTTTCAACCCCTTTGTGAAAACTTGGACTAAGCTTGTTAAAATCTAAGTCTTAACATTTTCAAAATTATACAAGGAACAATTAGTACAAACAAAGAAAACAAAAGCTAGAAATTGGAGCATATGACTTTTGGAAAATGACTCTTGGTAATTAGTGCCCATTTTTGTAAGTTAATATTTATTTAGATTTAAATAATTATTAAAAAAACAAAAAAAACAAGTTACAAACTATTGTTTTTATCAATCTTAAATAATCTTATATTATCAATAAAGAACTATTTAATTTTCACATAAATATTGCATCGAGTATAAAAAAAAGATTTGAATCTCATTATTGGCTCTTATCTCTCGCATAAAATTTCATAACCCATTTACTTTGGCTTCTTTCTCCTTAAATTTCATAACCCATTTACTTTGGCTTCTTTCTCCTTTTAAAGCTTTGGAAATGTAAATCAAAATCATAATATACTAAGCTGAAAACTTTATAGAGTAAAATGAAAAAAAAATATAAATTTAAAACATACCAAACTAAAAGGGTATCGTAACATCACCTGAATGTGTCAAGCTAGAACCCACATGGCTTATCCAAACTACTTATACCTTCCACGTAACACCCAAACACCTCATAGTTCCCTTCAACTTTATGTATCTCCCAATATTATACCTTTCAAACAACTCATATCTCCTTCCAACTGATTTTTCCATCGAATGTTGGATTGAAATAGTTGTCCACCACATAAGTAATATTGTACATATGATCCATATATCTATCTTGTCCTTCATTTTTTACCTACTCGACATATATCTGGCCTTCCATAGGTTAATTGGAGCGATTGCCTCTAGTTCTGCATCTTCAAATGTTAATATCCTCTTCTTAAAATTTACAATGGTTTGGTTTTCGATAGCCAAGTCAATCCCCAAACGTGTGGGATATGGATTCGTATCATTGACAATATCTATGATCTCAAAAATATGCATAAGTATGGAGTCCTTCTACTTTGACTGGAACCTGTTTCAGTCAACCAATACGAAAAACCTTCGACTGGTTGGATAAACAAAGCTGAACAAGAGACCATACTAGTCTATGCTTTCCCATACTTTCCCATGTCCGTCTAGTGAGAATATTAACATCTGATCCCAAATCCAAAATGATAAAATCCATGTCATAGTCACCTGTTTGGGAATTCATCCTTAGCTCGTGACTAGTTTTCGGTATTTTACCAATGGGGTTAACTCCCTTCTTTGGCCGCACACTTGATTGAGGTTCTTTGACTAAATATGATAGTTTTTCCACAACATCCTTATCTTCTATTAGGGCTAAAAAAATGTAAGAAATATTTCAACTTTCTTACCTTCTCTGTCGGTTTTCTTTGAAAATTTGTTCAAATTTTTGAGGAATTTCAAAGATTGATACCTCATTCACTATTGGAACAACAACAGAAGTCAATTCTTGATTTTTTTGGATGAAATCATGAGGTACATCAAAGAAAACTTCCTTTTCTTTCTGAGCATTAAATGGTACTTTGTTTTGTGGTGTTGTTCAAACTCTTTGGTTTCCATATGGTTCTCCTTGATCTCCTCCGGTTGAAACACCTCCTCTTTTTATGACAACAACATTAGGTTTCCAAGGCTCGAAAGAAATATTCTTTATATTTGGATTGGTATTTTGAGGCGGGTTCTAGTTCCCCATGTTTCTGGCCTACCATTTAGAAATCAATTGTGGAAATTCTTCAACAATATGGTCCAATTCTTTACAATATGAACACGTCGATTTAGGATTAGTGCAATCTATGGAAAATTATCCAGGATATCCATAATTATAACAACTAACTTGGGCCCTTCCATGACCAAATCATCATCCTCGCCCTTAGCCTCTAAAAATACCACTTCCATGGGTTGAGGGTATTGTTCCTGACCTCGCTTGGCTTGCATCTGTTCATAATTTTTTATTAGGTATGTGTCGATTTTTTTCTCCTGTAGTAACTGATATACTTTGTAATATTTCTCATCGTGACCCATAGATCAACAGAACTTACAATATAGGCTAGTATGTTCACTTACTATTTTATGTAGATACAAGCATTCCTCTGGGTGATACCTCTGTTCTGACAAATTCTACACCAGGGAAATGCTTGTGAATTTATAGGGTTTGGTACTCCTGATGGAAGATAATTTAGGAGTGTTGGGCATGAGTGTCTATGATGGCCTTTAGTTCTGCATGAGGTACATCATATTACTCCTGCACTTCTTCTCCTTTATTAATATCTTGTATTTGCAGTGTGCAGTTGGAGATTTGTGACTATATATTCATCATTCCTGCACCAGTTTGTCCAACCAGTGAAGCCTCCAACTTCATAGAAATATCAAGAGATTTGCTCTAGGATATAGTCTTTTGTTGCATCAAGGGAATACAGATATGCAGTAACATCTCTGCAACAACTCATTCTTTATGTTGGACATTTGACATATGAAAACTCACCTTAGCTATTAGAGTTTTAAATCTTGGGTCAATGTCCCAGACAGCCTCATTTGACAACCGCTTAATCTCTTTTAATTCTATGATGCCTTGCGACTTAGACATAGGTTTTTTAAATTATTCTATCAATCCATTCCTAGATTTGATCTAACGACTTTTGAGGAATCCCTACGAGGGCCACCTTTATTTCATATACCAATCAAGAGCGCGACCTATAAAGGTTGTGATCATCTAGGCTCTTTTTATAGCCTCATATTGGACCCGACACACTGTCTAGACAACTTCACATAGGAACCAATGTTGCTCAGGGTCTTTGAACCCATTCCCATTTAATATAGGTAATTTTATATCACTCCCTGACATTCTGTGTACTTATTTTTGAATTAAAGGTTCCACTAGAAGGATTTCCTTGACTACTATTTCAACCATTATTGTTACTATGATCTACAAAACCATTCTTTGATGTGCTTTTAGGTCTTACCTCATGTTCTGGAGATGTACATAGGGTTGTGGGTATGTCGCAGTCTTGATATGGATTTAGTGCTTCCCCTTCTTCTTATTCATATATAATCTAATATTCCTCCTCTTCATTGCAGGATTCTCCATCGATATATGGTTCCAACTCATAGTCCCTTAGTTTGGTCGCGCTGCAACTTCCTCTTCTTGTCGCAGCCCTTATTCTCTTTCCTTACCAAAATATTCTTCCACTCCTTAAGTGACCACCCTCTTGCTCAGTATCGCTATCGAGAAGAGACATCTGAACTTATTCTTTTCCATCTTGCTCAATTCTTTCTTGCAACATTACCTAATATCTCTACACACAATGATTTATTCTTTAGAATCCGTCCTCGGGATCCCTTTTTCACATACCAACATCTTTATCCACAGTTTTAAGGATTTCAAGTAGCAACCTCTAGGTCCTTGGAAGAATTCTCTTTCTACCTCAATGTATGATCTTATAATATTGACTTCAATATCTTTAATATCCCCTCTAGAATACTATCATACCAGAAGTCGACAACCCTAGATATAGGATCACTGACACTTTCCAATCATTGGATTTACTGAAGACTCCACTTTGTAGGTTCTCCACCTTGAAAATTTTCACTCTGAGTTTATATCTTCGACAACAATTCATGCAACAGAATGGGAAATTCACTAAAGAAAATCTCGTGAATATATATGTAAATATATCTTTCTAACCATTCGGTTGGACTTAGTAGTTATCCTTTACTTTCTTCCTATGCAAACTCTCTTACTTTTTAATCAACCCAATCTTGAATTTCTAGTTTCATCGGGCGCCAAAACATATCCCTATCACAATGATTCAGGTCCCTATAACACAACCATTTGTTGGTGTCACTCCTACTGACCTAGGTTCAACTTTCCCTGTCTGTCAACAAAGCCCAAGATATTGGCCCGATAGAGTGTAACTCCGTCGTCAACACCTGTGATTCAAGTGAGGTTTCACCCGATATATATATATATATATATATATATATATATATANACGGAAGGGGATTTTTCTATCACAACATAATCAGGTTGCTTGACTGAAACCAAGGGATGGACATCCATCGTCATGCACACATCAAAAGTAAGGTAAACTGATATGTCGATGCATATAGATATCATATATATATTTTAACACTAGCAATCAACATTCCACAATATTATGTCATTAGATGTTCTACAAAGTCATAAGGATTCATTCGAAGTAGACACATATATAAAAGACACATGTTTAATGTGGAAACCCATACGGGAAAAACCACAAAGGCGCTCTTATTCTGGCATGAGTGATATTTTAAATTCCTTTGATCTATGCACACAGCTTGCATACCTCTCTCAAGATCGTCTTTACAATAGATAAGGTTTTTGTCTCTCTCATGCTCTCATGTCTTTCTAGATCTCTAGTCAAGTTCGGTCATTTTTCCTCGCCTTGGTCATCTGCACACAGCTTGGATCGACCTTATATGATTTTTACAATTCTCATTTTACAATTCTCATTTTACCCATTTACTAATTCTCAACTAATAGTCAACACGTTGTTCTACAAACTCAAAAAATATTGTTACATTAATATAGTTGCTATTGGCCCAATTTACAATCATGCTCATTCCCAAAATAGACTATTAGTCTAACTTAACTAACTCTTATAAAAAATAGGTCAAACTCCCCATTTTGACTTGATCTTTTCCTCTTCCGTCGCATCCTTTCTCACCTTGTGACCAGAATATTTATCTTTCTGAGCAAAACTCTTCTATCTTTTCCTAGGGACAACAAAATTCCTGAAACTTGTTAAAGGTTATTCTCTTATCCTTAAGTAACTAAATCCATGATTTTCTAAAGAAGTCATCAATAAACAATACATAATATAAATAACCACTCAAGGAAGGAGATTACATGGGACCACATACATCAGAGTGTATTAATTCTAAAATCCCTTTAGATCTAATATGCCTGCTATAGAAACTCTTTTTAACATTTTTTTCCCAAGTGCACAACCCTGACATACACTATCATGCTCAAAATCAAATGTTGGCATACCTTTCACCATTTGCTGCAATCCTAGTAGTGCTTTGTAGTGGAGGTGACCGAGCCTCCTATGCCATAGCTCACATGCACTAAAAGTATGATGCACCATTGCTTGAATGTAATTCTTGGGTACCTTGTGTTAAAATAATATAACTGTAGAAGATATTGTATTGTACTTCTATTATATTAATGTTGTCCCTTCTTTCTGGAGATGTTGTTCCTCCAATTAAGGATGTCATTAATGTAATTGGTCATGTAAAGTATTGAGGTAAAGGCTCTATTGTAATTCGGGTCAATAGTACCCACAAAATAATTATTAAAATGTCTTTTTGTATCTCCCAAGGAAAGTCGACCATGTTGGAGAGATGAAGTCAGCATTGTTGGGTTATTAGGATTCGCAGTTGATGTCTATAAATAGTTGAGGTTCCCTCCTCATTTGAACACACTCACAACTCAATCAATTTCACTAGAGAGAGAAAGAGGAGTCCATTTGAAGGATAAGAATTAGTTTATCTTAGTATTTTGGTCTTACACTATACTTGGTTGGATTCTATATAGAGGAAATTTAATTGGGTTTTCTCCCTCACGATGGTTTCCCGAGATAAATATTTGTGTCTTCTTTTTATTTCTATGCTTTTCATTCTTTCAGTGATATTCTTGTTATTGGAAATAATACTTTTAAAAATCTAACATGGTATCAAATCCAACTTGGAAGAATACATTGTGCAGTAGTTTTTTCCATAGTACAAGAATCTAGGGTTTGTTATTTCAAACAACTCCCTTGTCGAATCAACGGAAAAATAAGGATATTTCAACTCGCCCTAGAAGGATGCATCTCTCTATGGTGGAAGAATGAACAGTTCCGAAGACTTTCAATTTTTGACCTATCACTACTGCCAGGAGAAACTAAGGCATCATATTTTTCAAGGTTCCATACACAAATTCAGGAAAAGCAAGATACATTCTATCTCGCCTTAGGGAGGCACATAGTTTCCTTCAATAAGCCTTGCAAGTGACCATAACTAAAAAATTAGGGCTTTGTTATCAAACCCTAGGTCATTATGAAGCAAGTTCTAGAAGCAATCCTCAAATTGGTAAGTACTATCTCCTATATTTCCATTTGAGGTTCTCATTCATTGAATATGACAAACAAAACCAACCTTGATGAAAAGGTTAAAGGAGAAGACAATTTCAGAGCATGGAAATAAGAAATCATGATCGTGCTTGAAGAACTTGATCTAGAAGGATACATCAAAGAAGAGGTCAAGGAACCAAATGGAGATGAAGCAAAGGTCAAGCACAAGAAGGATATGATCAAATCCAAAAGGATCATATATGATTCTATCAAGGATCATCTTATTCTTCAAGTACACTCAAAGAATACTCCAAAATAAATGTTTGATTAACTGACCAGCCTATTTAAAGGAAAGAACATCAACATAAGAATAACCTTGACAAATCTACTCAAGGGAGTGAAGATCCGAAAGGAAGAAACTATGCATTCATACTTCACGAGTGTATCCCAAATCAAAGAGAAATTGGAGGCTATTGATTACATGGTAGAAGAAGAGGAATTTGTGATGGCCACCTTGAATGGTCTCCCAAAGGATTGGGAATCTCAGAGGTATATATACTAGAATAAATCTCACCAAGTTCAACAAACTTTTGGGAGAATGTGTGCAAGAATAAGGAAGGATAGCTAACAGAGAAGAAAATCTAAATGATGATGAAGATCAAGCCTTGGTAGCCCATATAAATAAAGGATCAAATAAGAAAAAGGATCGTGATTAATCTCGTAGAAGAAATCAAAATTTTTAAAGGAACTCAAAACCCAAGAGAGACTTCTCATCCTTTGAATGCTTCACATGTCACAAGATGGGACATATTCCAAAAAAAAATCCACTCAAAGTAGAACAACTCAAGAAGAGAAACAAGAAGTTCCATGCCCATGCAGTTGAATATGATAGTCGAATTGAAGAAAAGAGCAACGAAGATGAAGACTCTACTGAAGAATATGTTTTGATTTCATCTCTTACTATAT
Source organism: Pseudotsuga menziesii (assembly GCA_001517045.1). NCBI lineage: Eukaryota > Viridiplantae > Streptophyta > Pinopsida > Pinales > Pinaceae > Pseudotsuga > Pseudotsuga menziesii. The sequence continues at coordinate 550,935 of LPNX011110786.1, forward strand.
CAGTCTCACATGGAAGTGAAACTTGTATTTTAGAAAGTAGAGCTTCCAGACATATGATGGGTTATTAATAATATTTTCAATGTCTTGTTCAGAAATATTCTCCTCACAAATTAAATATTTGATATGACTATCAATATCCCATAGAAAGGAATGGGATAATTCTCTTATAATTTAGACTCGGAAAATTCCATGAAGATGGAGGAGGTCTTATATGTCCCAAGATTGAAAAGAATCTACTTTTTATATAATCCCTAGATAAGAAATGTTTTAGAGTTGATTTTGAAGATGGAGAAGTCCTTATGTGGAAAATGGGAAAGACAATAGATAATGCAGTTGTGATTGATGAAGAATAAGGAGGACTTTACAAATTGAAGGGATACTCCAACTCAGCTCTAACAACAAGTACCATCAACCCATGTGAACTATGTTATAGGATAGGAGCTCATATGAATTACAAAGATCTATCAGTTGTGAGAAAGGTAGTCACAGGTTTACCAGAGATTCAAATCAATCATGAAGGAGTTTGAAAAGGATGTGATCAAGGGAAGAATACCAAGAACCCATTTCCAAGCAGCAACAATAAAGAAATAAGGATATTGGACATCGTTCATTCAAATGTATGTGGTCCAATGTCAGCCACTTCATTAAGAGGGTATGTTTATTATCTTTCTTTTATAGATGAATATTCCCACAAGACATGTATTTACTTCTTGAAATGAAAAGATTAAGTATTTGAAAGATTCAAAGAATTCCAACGAATTTATTTGAAAATGATATCAAGACCTTGAGATCCAATAATGGAGGAGAATTCACTTCAAATGAATTCAAGGTTTTCTACAAAGAAGTTGGGATTAAGAGGGATCTCACCACACCCTATACTACTCAACACAATGGAGTAGTATAAAGAAAGAATAAAACCATTATGGAATCTATGAAATCCATGATTCATGATCAAGACCTACCCATGCACCTATGGGCGAAAGCATCTAGAACTGCAATGTATGTTCAGAACAGAATATCCCATAGTGCTCTTGGGAACAAAACTCTAGAAGAAATGTTTACTGGAGAGAATCATGAAGCTAGCCACCTGAATATATTTGGCTACACTATATGTATACATGTTCGCAAGGAGAAAATAACAAAATTGGACCCTTCCAGAAAGGATAATATTTTTTGGATACAATGATCAGTCGAAATATTATAGAGTTTACATTCCAGGTTATCACCATATCGATATAAGTAGAGATTTCATATTTGATGAAGATACATATTTCAGTAAGTACAAAAAGAACTATGCAGATGAATATCAAGAAGAAGAACACAAAGCCCCCATAGTTGAAGAAACCTATAGAATGCCAGTCCACAATGTTGAAGAAGTACAGATACCAAAATACCATGACATGGAAGAGCCTCAAAGTCCTATGGAGATACCTCATGAAATAATCTCACAGAAGAGAAGACCAACTTGGGATCATGATGTCATTCAAGGTGCAAAAAAATATGGAGCTACAGAAGGAAGCAAGAGACCAAGGACCTATTCTAGCTATGTGGCCTTGATGTGTAATCTTGTTAATACAGAACCTACCTATTTTGAAGAAGATATAAATAAGGAGTGGATGGATGCAATGATCGAAGAATACCAATCTATCATCAATAATGATGTTTGGGATGTAGTACCAAGACCAAGAGAAAATCAATGATTTCCTCAAAGTGATATTCAAGACAAAACATTTAGCAGATGAAAGTATTAAGAAGTATAAAGCAATATTTGGAGCTCGAGGATTCTCACAAAATGAAGGAATTGATTATGAAGAGACTTTTGCACCAGTAGCAAGATATACCAAAATTATTGTCCTTTCCTTGGAAGCCAAGATGAAATGGAAACTACACTAAATGGATGTAAAGGAAACTTTTCTAATGGTGTGATAGAATAAGATGTATACATTGAAAAACCTCCATGTTTTGAAATCCATGACATAAATTCACATGTATGCAGATTTAAGAAAGCATTACGTGGGTTAAAGAAAGCACTGAAAGCGTGGTATGGAAGAATTGATGGATTTTTGATGATTTGGGATTTACCAAGACTAAAGTAGATTCCAACCTTTACTATATGACTATAGATGAAGGTATTAAGATTCTATTGCTATACGTTGATGATATATTCCTAACAGGTGAAGAGAAGCTTATTGATGAATTTAAGAAGAAGCTTGATGTTGAATTTGAAATGAAAGTCTTGGTATGATGCACTGTTTTCTCAGTCTTGAAGTATGGCAGTTCCCAGATGAGATTTTCCTAAATCAAGGATAGTATGTTGTTGAGATCCTAAATAAATTTGGGCTATTGGATTGTAAAGTGATGAACACTTCGATGATGGCCAACTTGAAGATCCTGAATGATGACTCCTCATATGCAGTCGATGTTACATTATACCAACAAATTATTAACTCACTGATGTATCTAAAAAATATGAGACCATATATATGTTTTTTGTAAACACATTAAGTCAATGTATGGTGGAGCCTTGACATGTTCACCTAGTTGCAGCAAAATATGTGATGAGGTACCTTAAGGGTACACTGGATTGTGGCCACATATATGTAGTCTATGGTGAGATTAGACTACATGGTTATACAGATTTAGATTGGGATAGGAGCACTGATGAAAGGAAGAGTACCTTAGGATGTTGTTTCAATTTGGGATTAGGTGTGATCTCATAGCTTAGCAGGAAGCAAACTTGTGGTGTTATTGTTAGGGAAAGTGTTCCTATGGTTGGGGTTAGGCCACCAACATACTAGGGTTGCATATAGACATATATAGTTATGCAAATATAGTTATTAATCAAACGTTCAAGGGTTAGGAGGGTTTGTACCTTACAAACTAAAGGTTGATCCAATCCATTCCTTGAGTCCTCTAGCTCTCCAAACAAGGGACCTTCAAAACAAATTCAAACCTTCCTCAAACCAATTTGAATACATATAAAGCATTGATATTCAAAATAGCATGAAACCCTAATCTCATAAGCATCAATATATAATCAAAAGTTGAGACATACACAGTGATTTGGAAAGGGAAGAATTTCAAATATTTATTAATCAATGAGACAAGTATGAATATATATTCTCATCATTCAAGGCACCTCATGAAACCTTCAATCTGGATCTCCTACTAATCTCCTCCAAGAATCCTAACCTCCAAGCTCTACAGCAAAGGTAGATGGAAACTAGGGCATAGGTGAGGGCGATGAGAGTCCAAATTATGCTAGCATAACAATTATAAATTCCAAGTCCCTTTCATGGTCCCATATAACTCTCTTATATAGAAAATGGAAGAGATAAGGTCGAGGATGGAATAGTTACAACTGAGGAGGCAGTTCCAAAACCACCCAAAATTCAATATTTTTATATTTTTTGACCATTTTGAGGGTACACACTAGTGGAACAAAGGAAAGTTGCATGTAACACATAAGTTGAACACTAAAAACACATGCGTGTGAGGTCAAAAACACTAATGGACCATGTGCAAGGGGTGTTTTTGGGGAAAATGCATTTTTAGGGTTTTTCTAGGGGTTTTCAGGAGGTGACTTGGTCTAGAAACTTGTTCATCAACCTCCTAGCTATCCAATGAACCAAGAAAGAAGTATGGGGATGCTACAAAAGTCCCAAATATGGATCTTCCATCCATTGAATGTCATTCGGGTGAGTGACAATAAGGTCATGCAGTGTCGTTAATGTGACTGAAACATGCAAGTTTCTTCACGAACGGGAGAAATGCCAATTTTGGCTATAACAGTTGTTCTCAGTACAACAGAGCATGAATACATTACCGCAAGTTCAACCTATAGTGAAGCAGTTTGGATCCGCATTTTGTTAACATGATTGTTCGATACAGATATGGATGTGATCGATATCTACTGCAATAATCAGAGTTGCATCAAGCTGACAAAGAACCCAGTTTTTCATGACAAGTCAACATACATAGTGATAAATTTCCATTATATTCAAGACATGGTGCATAAGCGATCTATACAGCTTCAATATGCTCCTAAGGAGTAACAAGTGGACAATGTATTGAATAATCCTATGTCTCGTGTGAAGTTTGAATACTTTCAGGACATGCTTGGTGTAGCCTAAAAGGACCTCCCTCGAAAGAGGGAGTGATGATGATGATGATGATGATGATGATGATGATGTGGTTTCCTAGTGTAGTGGTGTGGAAGCTTAGTACAAGATTGGTATGTCAGCCTAATAAGGCGTAGTTGATCCCATTGGTATTGGTATATCAGTGCTGACAACGTCTTTTTGATTCTAGGGGGATTAGTATGTCTAGCTAGGATTGTTTGGCTCAAAAGGGTTAGTAATCCAAACAACTACTATTTGGTCCCCGGGTATATCAGTATGTATAGCTAGGATTGTTTGTCCAAAAGGATTTGTAAGCTAGACAAGGCCATTTGGGTCTATCAGAGTGCCCACCATGATGCTGCTTCAGATGGCTCATCACTCTGCGTTGATGATGATTATGTGGTCCCAACACTCTATACTAATGATGATGATGTGGTCTGAGCGCTCTGTGTTGATGATGATGATGTGGTCCTAGAACTCTATGTTGATGATGATTATGTGGTCCCAACACTCTGTGTTGATGATGATGTGGTCCTAGCACTTTGTGTTGTTGATGATGCTGTGGTCCCAACACTCTATGTTGATGATGATGATGTGGTCCCAACACTATGTGTTGCTGATGTTGATGGTGGTGTATTAGCATTTTATGTTAATGATGATGATGTTGTTCCAACATCTCTATGTTGATGATACGGATGATGATCTAGCATTTATTTGTTCATGATTTTATTTTAGCACTAACATGTTAATGATGTTGTTGTTGTTCTAGTATTCACATACAGATGTTCTAGATGATGATTGTAACAAATTTAAATGTTATAAATATTAACATTTAATACTAAGCAGGTTAATTAGGGTAATTAATTAATTACTCAAGAGGCGACTTGAAAAGTCACCCCCTTACCACTTAGGGTATAAAATACCAGACACTAATTCTTGTAAAACATTTTTTTATCTATCCAATTATCAATATATATTTTTCCTATTAATGGCTTATCGAATATTCCAGATGTTCTGGTAATATTGATTGTGTGAAGTGAATAAATATTCGCTTCATTTGGTATCGGATCTAGTTTGTGATCTAGGCCTTTGGCCATATCGTGATTTTTAATCATAATCCTAGTGAGTCCCTAAATTTATGGTCTTTGACCAAGTCAAAGAAGAAAATAAAGTCGAAAGAAAAATTAAAAAGGAAGAAGTAAAAAAAAGAGAGAAGAAGAAGGAAGATTGCCATAAAAAAGGGAAGGTAAAAAAAAAGTAAAAATAAAGAGGAAAACCACAAGTGGTTTCTCCACCCATGGTTTTGTTTTAATAAGTGGTTTTTTAATTTCAGGGTTTGAACCCTAATTTCCACCCCATTCATAAAAAATATATATCAAGAATACTATTATTAATAATAAAATTTATTATTGTTATATATTATTTCAAAAACCTTTCGGCCCAATTCACAAAAAATATATATATTATATTATTATTTTTAAATAATAATTGGTAATATATTATATTTGTTATTATTATTAAAATTTTAAAAATAATAGTAATTAATAATAATAATTAATATTTAATAATTGTGTTATTTACAATTATTACTTTATACAAAAAAGGAAAAAGAATCAAAGAAGACATTAAAAGAGCAAAAATCAAGTCTTGGAAGATATTAAAAAAAGTATGGATCCATGTCACTCACAATTGCAATCACAGTTACAAATAGTTTCGGCTCAGCTAAAAACGTGTGTTCGGAATAGTATTCTACAACTCCAGTTCGACAATCAGAAATGAAGTAATGATTTTTAAAAAGAATAGATTACTACCTCATAATTACGAATTCGATCATTGGAAGATAGTAGAGAAAAACTCACAAAACATTTATCAGATAAGGACAAGAAAATATCACATCTGGAAGGTATCATTCAACAACTTGAATACTAGATAAAAAAACTAAACAAAGTCGAAGAATGTCCCTATGGAAATAGTATTGACTTAAAAGAGGAAATTAGTCGTCATGGACAAGGAAGACAAATTGGCGCAACTACATAAAAAGTTAGAAAATCAAGAAATAGAGTTATGTCATAGTCAACAGCAAAAAGAAAAACTCCAGCAACAATATGACAATAGTAAGAAGACACATAAGTTGGAACTAAAAAAATTCAACAATGTGTTATCAAGCAATACAAAAGAGATTTTTCGATTACGAAATCATAACAAAACATTGATTACAAAGATTAAAAAATTGAAACACAGTAGTATGAGGGAACACTCTGGTGAAGACCTCGAAGGAAGAATACAGGAAAAGCAAGAAGAAAACCAGTGTCTAAATAATCGTAATCAGGAACTAGAGAATCAAATCAAGAAATTAGAAATTGAAAAAAAGTCGCAAGATGAAATAATCGAAAATATTCAGAATCATAACAATCTACTGGAGAACCAAGAAGCACAAATCTGAGAAAATGCATTTAAAATCAAATCGAGGAAGTGAAGACAGTCCTCGCCGTAGTCCAAAAGAAAGAAAAAAAACAACACATACACCTTACAAACATCCAAATTATAATTGTCATTTTGACCAACGACAAGATCAAAATAAGAACTCACAGAAGAATTATGTTGACAGGCGAAAAGACCAACATGCTAAGCAACAATTGAAACGACTCGTTCCAAAAAATGATCTCAGAGCTCTGATAAAAGTAGATCTGGGATGGACCATAGCAGATACGATGCGACAATTCTCCTTGGGAATCTGTAACTTTTATAATCTCATTTCATCAAGTGTCACAATTACAAAAAGGAAAGGATCCCAAGACGACAATTCAAGGGAATTCATACATTGTTGTCGATACAAGCTTTGAGGACAAAGCTTCCCTTAAGGGAAAGGAAATGTAACGAATATAAATGTTATAAATATTAGCATTTACTACTTAGTAGGTTAATTAGGGTAATTAATTAATTACTCAAGAGGTGACTTGAAAGTCACCCCCTTACCACTTAGGATATAAAATACCTGACACTAATTCTTGTGAAACATCTTTTTATCTATCTAATTATCAATATATATTTTTCTTATTAATGGGTTATCGAATATTCCAAGTTTTCTAGTAATATTGATTGTGTGATGTTCCATTATTCACATATAGATGATGATGATGATGCTCCATGATGATGATGCTCCATGTTGATGTTGTTCCACTATGATGTTGTTATGTGATGATGATGTTACCTGATGATGATGTTCCACAATGATGTTGTTTTGCAATGATAATGTTCCACGATGATGATGTTTCATGATGATGATGTCCCACAATGATGATGTTTTACAATGATGTTGTTCTGTGATGATGATGTTCCATGATGATAATGTTTTGTGATGATGGTGTTCATGATGATGATGTTCCACGATGATGATGATACTTAGGATGTTGTTGTTACAAAAATTCCTATGACATATAGATCCACCAGCTAGTTGTGTAGATGTTGTTGTTGTTGATGATGATGTAGAATACCTTCCTTGTTAAGAGGGAGAGTTCAAAATAATCTAATTGCAGAATATATTCTATTGTACTTTTATTGTATTGTTATTGTACCTCTTTTTCAGAGATGGTGTTCCTTTGATTAAGGATGTCATTGAAAGTATTGAGGTGAAACCTCCATTGCAAGTTGGGTCAATAGTATCCACAAAAGAATTATTTAAATGTATTTTTATGTCTCCTAAGGCAAGTCGCCCTTATTGGAGAGTTGAAGTCAACTCTGTTGGGTTATAAGGATTCTATAACACCTTGTTTTTACCTTGACTTTTGAGATTATTAGGACTAATCTTTGAGGCATTCTATGATGAATGACCCACCTACTTACTATTTTGAAATCTAAAATAACTTTGTATGGATGTATTTTTTATGGCATTCGGTTTAGGATGACTTAGACTTGGGTGAAGTAAGGAATTATTGATGAGACATGACCTAAGAAGGATATCTGACATATTGTTGAGTAAATTATGATTATGAAAATAATGTCGACGTTTGAGAAATTATGTATGCAGTTATATTATGATTTTAATTGTGAATGAAAAGATATGTAAATTTCAGCAAGGATTAAAGTTGTATAATGTTTTGACAAAAGTTATGTAGCATGTACTCTAAGGGTCTATGAGTGTGATAGGCCAGACATGTACATGAAACAAAAGAAATTATCAATATTCAAAGACTGTAGTTGAGTCGATGAGTATGGCAGGTGATATCAGTCTTGTATATATCATCATTGAATTGTGATATGTTTGATGCACTGGCATGCATGGAATCTGGATGAGTTGGGAAACCTCAACAATTGAGGTCAATTGATGGTTTTTGAAATCTTATTTATGGGATTTGATGCACGAGTTGTTTTATGTGCAGGTGATGGGATTGTGATTTCCAATCGATCTACATTAGGTGACAGGGCTGAAAAATTATACCTGTAAGGCTAGCAAATTGGACAATGCGATGAACTTTGAATAGAGTGAGGAAAAATCCAATTCATCAAATGCATATGTTGTGAGGGTAGGCCACGAGTCAATCACTCACGAATATTATTATTGGGGGTGTACAATAAGGATTCGACCTTATTCCCCATGAACCACTAGGCTCTTCCCAGGGTAGGAAAACTAAGGTAACATTGGCTTAGTCGTCATAACAAACTCCCCGCCCGTGGGAATTATTAGAAAGACATGCTGTGAGCATAGCACCTTGATAATTCTAGTCGTGACGAGAATGCAGCGGTAATCAACATCTATTTTAATTATAAGGGAAATAATAAATTGATCATAAATAACTTTAAGTAAATAATAAATAAATTAAATTAAAATGATAAATAAACAAACAAATAAATAAATGATAAATAAATAAACAAATAAATAAGGATAAATAAACTAAATTAAGAAATTAGTTAACAGAGTAAATTAAAGAACTTGAACTAACGTGAAATCCTAACTAATCAGAAAAGAATTTGAGAACTAAAGATAACTAAAAAGTGGGTTGGTAAATAAAATAAATAAATCAATTAATTAAAGTAAACTAAAGAGTTAACTGAAAGTGGTGCATGGGATGCATGGGAATTTATGAGATGGTTAATAAAAGATGAAGAAAAGGAAGGAAGAGGCATTTGGTTCTATCATCTTCTTCTGTCTTGCCATAGTTTGGATCCTGAACCTTTTGGGTGGCTCTGAGGCGACTATGGAAGAGTGGAGTTTAGTACAACGTGAGTGAGGTTGAGATCCTCCTAGCAGCATCCTGACATCGTACTTCCATTGCTAGCAAGGTATTTCCATCCCCGTCTATAACACCCCGGTTTTGATCCCATGGTATTAAATTGCATATGATGTAAATATTGTATTGAATCGTGGTGTGGAGCTCAAGGAAAAGGCCCCACCATGGATTTAGTGTTTTATGTTTCGGCAATTAAAATTGATGCCGATGGTTTATGTGCTAGCTAGGCACAACATGTTTTGAGACATTGTGTAAAATACAAATTAATAAAAATACCGCAACTAGCTATGCGCTGCAACGTTAAAGAGATGGGGGCATGATTTCACAAGGAATATGGAGGGGGAATTATTCAAACCTTGAGCCTAAGGGGAAAATCCAAATGTCTAAGATAAAACCTATAAAGTTGTCAACTACCCTTTTTGTCTTTTTGTGCCCAGTCATCTAAAAGTGGTTGAAGAAGTTATCTCCTTGGGATGGGAAAGGCATGGAGGTCAAATTCAAATTTGGGAGGTCACCCATTTTTGGAAAGTGTGTTTTTGACTTGTGGGGCAAGTAAAAGCTTGGGAAGGCATGCCCAAGAAATTATGCACCCATGAATTTCATTTCTCACCCATCCACATGGATTTTTGGCTCCCTCACTCAGTAGGAAGAGACTGAGCTCTCTCCTCCACGGTTTGGCTGTCGTTTCCTTCCCTTCTCCATACCCAGAATGCATTTTGGGTGTTACTAGGGAGAATGGGAAGGAAGGGGCCATGATTTTGGGGTTTCAGAAGGTCATTTTTTCCCTTATGAGAAAGTTGGGAGTTCTCCTCCATGTTTTATGCATTTTTCCTATTTTCTCCAAGCTGGGAAACTCGTTTTTGGGTTGCTAGTAGGTGGGAAAAGAGACCCATGAATTTTGGGTGTTGTTGAGTTTGTTTTGGCCACGTTAGGGCCATAAATGACTCTGAAAAATCAGATTGTTGTCAGAGGGATGTTTTCCCCATTTTATTGTGTTAGTTGTAATTGCAATCCCATTTTTGGTAATGCCCAGGGGATGGGAGAATAGATCTGCAATCTGAGGGTTTGATGAGGCAGTTTTTACCTCTGTGAAGCCCAAGAATGTTTCCTGACAACGTATTACCTCATGTTGGGTTGCTTTCGCCAATTGCCATTTCTGTTTTGGTTCCCAAGAATGTTTTGTTCATATCCAACAGTTGTGTATGACTATGTTTGATTAAATGGGTTGACTGTGTGTTTGATGCAAGTTTGGCTTAGCTAGATAAGTCCAAGGAACCCATGTGTTGTTGGCTAGTTGCTTTAGCAGCTGGTAAAACCCAATTTCTTATTGGCTTGGCTGGCCAGTCTTTGAAACCCAACGTTGTGTTGGCTTGACTGTGGATGTTTTGGGTTATGGGCTATGTGTGAGCTAGTTATTTCCCTAGTGCCTTGTGGAATCACGCCAAGCTCGGGGGTGGTAGTGATGCTGAGAAATTGATAAGCATGTTGGCCTATGGTTGGGTGGAACATTGCAACAATGTAGCTAGTTGCGGGCCAACTTCTTTTCTAGATAAGTATTCTTGTGTATTTAATCTCTTCAATGAATTATTTATGAATTAAAATGAACATGATGAATGAAATAAATGTGTTTGCTTCTGCTATAGATTGCATTATGCATCTGTGTATGTTTTTATATTAATACATTTTGTTTTTATGTTTATGATCATGGGGCTAGATTGCCCATTTTGACAACAACTGTGTGTTGGTCGCGTCCTCACCATCATTGGTATGAGGGGTGGGGACGTGACACCGTCAAGCTCAGGGTCCCGAGGGAAGGAGAGTACCCGTTTAGGTATGGTAGGGAGGAAACTAGTGGATCCGACATGATTGGAAATCTTTCTGGAGCGTGCAACGAAGATTTTAGGAGCGAACAAGTATAGGAGCATCAATATATCTTAGTGAGTTCGTAGGAGCTCCCAGCGAGGATTTTGGCAACCAAAAGAAGCCTTTGACGGCACTAGAAATTATCGACATATTTTATAGGTCAGATCTATTAGGTTGTTTATTTCTTGTCGTTATTTAAAAGTCAATTATGTGGTTAAATTGATCTATATTTTTATATTCATGCATATTAGTGTTAGAAAATTTTGGCCCCTTGGAGGATCGTTACACATGGTATTAGAGTGGGATTCAAACTCTATGGCCTAGGGTTCGTTGTTTTCTCTACAACTACACCCTCTTCCCTTAATAGTATGATAAAGAAAATTGTAGTTGTATATAGTTTCAGATATGTAATATAGGTTGTTGTTCATCATTTAATGACATTATGGATGTCCATTTATTTTTTACAACAAAGATCTTTCAGATACGCTGGTAAAAGATGGTATTACTGTGATTTGATATACAGATCTATCATATCATACTTAAAAGATAATATGCAGATCTGTTGTCAAAGTCTATAAGTTCGAGCATTATTAATTGAATCCATTGTTATTAGTAATATGGGGTTAAACTTTATACTCAACTGTTGGTCAAATAACCTACCCAAGGCACCTTCAAATTGCTGCTGGAAGCGTTCGTATTGTTAAACCTGTATTGCTGATTGAACACCTATCAAATGTGTCATCTCATCCTGTTGTTCTAAATTTAAAGTTCAATTTAGTTAAAAAAAAATATCAAATCTGCAACCCTCACTAAATGAATAGTTCACTTGTATCAGAACCCGACCTCAAGATTAAATATGCTCAAGGAAATTAGGATTTGAGCTAAGAACAGTTTTATCAATGCTTGGTGAGTACACTTGGCAATGGCCTGCTTATAGTGTATATGCGGAAACTCATATTGCTTTGAATTCATATATTTGGCGATTGAGGCTCTCCGTGTCATATGAAACATCAAAATATATTAGATTTGATATAAAATTTATTTTCTATCTTTTAGGTGAACGGTCAAAAGTGCCTTGTCATTTTTGTAAATCTTTTAGTAATTCTAGAAAGCTATAATCTTTGTAAATTGAGATTTCCATTTGTATTGTTTAAATTATAATAAACAAAGATGCTCGTAATTATCATTGTTGTCCACTTTAGACTGTGGAATTTGTGGTGGGGATTTTTCTTCTACTACGTGCAAAAGAACCTACCCTAGATTGGTCGGATCATAGGATAGAGTTTATGGTGTGAGAGATTTGTTGACCTCGACTTGCAATAATAAGTAGTAACAATAACAACAATATTTTTTACGATTTTTTGTATCTTTTATCTAACTAATGAAAAACAATAACAAACATACCTTTAAGTAACATGGACCACTGCAGCCATATGAGGAAATGGTCCACCGGCTCCACGGTCTGATTCTACAGTCGTCTCCACTAATGTTTGTCAAAAAGAGGGAATGGATCCAAGTGGGTATGGAGCAAGCTCAACATACACTGTGGGAATGATATGACAAAAATATGGGAACAAAGGCGAAAGGTGAAAAGTAATAGTATGAATGAATGACAAAAAGTGAAAAGTATTTTTGGGGAGACCTTCACATTGTATTTATAGGATGATCCAAGGTTTTTTGACCCATGGTATTTGATTGTGCATGGTGTTTATCTATGATTTTTTACCCTTCTCCTTTTAGGGTTTTTTGGTCCTTTTTGGAGAGAGTGAGGATAAGTCACAATAAATGCTCAACTTCCCTGTATTTATAGGGGAATGAATAATAATGTTTTTGACCATTTTCTGTGGAATTTAATTGTGAAGGTCAAAATAAAGGGAATAATGGTGGGATTATGATGTGTAATTATGGTTTGGACCATAGAGAGCTAGGTGAACAATTTTTGGTGTTAACATATTCCCCCCTGATGTGTGGGGCCAATATCTCATCGTATTACGGATAGACATCATATGATCAAGGGATAAATGGTGATACGGTGGAGAGAACAGAGAAGACTACGGAGGATTGGAGTCTCCTCATTTGAACTATAGTGGATTTTGGTTTGTATTTCTTTTGAAAAATGGATGAGGTACACATAATCTCATACATATATATGGACAAGGTGGGAATACCCATGCTCGTAATAATGTCTCAATATAAAAATGGGGATCAAGGCTCAATCAATGGGAGTCGATCAATACATATATACAATTGGTAGTACATAATGGGGGCCTCAATGGGAGGCTGAATACAGAGATTGATATGAAAACTGGTACGTAGGAACAATGGAATTCTCATAGAATGAAATATCATAACAATTAATGCTCTGTTGAATCTGTAGGTGTACGCAATTGGATGGACTAAATGACTAAGAGTCATAATCTATAAGGTACAATATACAACATCAAGTATTGTATATATACAAAAGCAGGACATTGATGGGATTTTGAACGCAGTCGCCAACGCTGCCCGAAAATCACAAGGGACATGAAATTGTATGGGTCCCATAATAGTCTCACCAATGTGCTAAAGTCAGGTAACAAATGGGGACTTCGACCAAATAATGAAGGAACCAAAACCCTCAACGAATCTCAACGATGTGATGATAGAGCTGAAGTTGAGTACGTGAGACACAACCAACCCAAAAGGAACTAAGGACTCCTTTAAGTGGTCCAAGGAACTCATCAATGAGGTGGATGAAACCAGGATACGTGCAGAATACATGGACCTCTGGGTCTATCCTATGGAATAAATGTGTTGACATCGAAAGAGGGAGACCTGCAACTACCAAGGAAATGATATTTCTTGATAAAAGTGTGAGGGGGACAAGCAGGGATATGGAACAATATTGGGATTGAGAGACTGAATGGGGAATAAGGGAAATAGAGTACAAGGGACTCAAAATTCCTTTGTTCAGACAATGATGGCAGGGTTGACCTGGCAGCACATGATGGTAACTCATGGGGATGGGATCATAGTTGTGAAACCAGAAAAATAACTGTAATGGCAGATACTTGGGGAAGTAATTGGATTAGTTAGAAAATAACTTAACAGAAACTCTGTAATGGTCAGTCAAGCGAGGAGGAAGTGTTCGATGTACCAAAAGGGGTGATGTTGTGAACATGGTTAATATGAATAACAAATGGAACATGGGAGGGGCCTCCTTGCAAGACGGTGGATGGTGGTAAAATAAGGTCAATTTTGTAGTATGGATGGAGCGGGTGGCTCGTGAACATGCCAATACATGTCGGATTTGATTTGCGTGGTGGCACATAAATTGAGGTGACTTTGAGAAATGGCCCAAAAAATTATAGGGAGATAACAAGACTTTAGTCTCATCGGTGGACAGAGGATGGAAAACCTAACCCGGTGGTGCGAATGACGTGAAAAATGGATGTCGAATGACTTTGTGGTGCATGAAAGAACAATATGACCAAAAAGATGCCTATAAACAGGTGGGCACATGACACATGTTATTTTCACTGTGCGGTGTTGATTTGGAATGGAGGGTCCCAGAGCACAACTGTTGATTTCTTCCAATTAGATTGGCATTTTTCCTATCTATGAGTTGTAGGTAAGAAATCTCATCTGAGCTGGTTAATTTCAGTGGTTTATTTTTTGTTTTTCCCCATTATGTGGGCATCCATTGAGCCCAAAGGGTTCATAGGTCTGGGTTACAGTTTTTGAGGGAAAAGGAGCGACCCAGGTCAGCAGACATGCGTAACCTAGTCACACCTGCCGGGGAACTAGGTGTGACCTAGGTCTCATATGTTTAGGAGACAGGTGCGACCTAGGTTGCACCTGTTTAGGATACAGGAGTGACCCAAGTCTTACCTATCAAGCATTTTTGCGTGACTTGGTTCTCACAAAAAGGCCCGACACGACCTAGCATAGAATGGAAATTTGTTGTGTAACTAGGTCTGAAAGTGACTTTGTGAATGGGCAGGATGCCTCGAGTTGGGTGGAGAGATCGAGACATCAGGGACCTCAAGGATGATTTATAGGATGATGGAGCAATGTAGGATATGCTCACCCAATGTGGGTTGTTGAAGTTCTTCTAAATCCCCCTAACGCGTTCAACAAAGTTGTTACTGAACAAGCTAGTGAGTTTTTGGGATTGAGACTTAGAGTGCTTCATCATACAAGGTGAGAAACTGGAGATCACCCTTCGAGATGTGTACTTTCTGACTCGAGATCTCTGGCAGAGAGTTTTGTCCAAACAACATCCTCGAAATGAGAACCGTGATCTAAGAATAACTATTGGGGACTCCAAAATGAGTGATAATGTGGTTTAAAAAGAAGAGTGTCATAGTATCTGCCTTAGAATTGAAAGTATGCATGGATTCAACCCATTTGGTAAATTAATCAACAACCACAATGATATATTTATGGCCACCAACCAAAGGAGGGTTTCAGGTCATGAATTCAATTGCCCATTTACAGAAGGGATCAACTGTGATGACAGGATGTATAGGCATGGGAGGTGTCCATTCCTTTGAAGTGAATATCTGGAAATTGTGGAAGAGTTTAACTGCATGGACACAATTGACAAAGATGGTGGGCCTTAAATAACCGACACAGAGTATCTTTTGAGCGGTAGCCAGACTAGAGAGGTGGTCACCACCAGCTCCACTATGGAATTCATTCAGGACTTGTTGGGCTTCATTATGGGTGAGGAAATGGCGCAATATAGTTTCCACACCACGACAATATAAGACATCACCGATAAGGAGATATCGAGCAGATTGGTGTCACACATGACGACAATCTTCACGGCTTAAATGGGGCCCGATTTTTTGTGTGCGTAAGTAAAGGAGGATGCCCCCATACCATGGGTCTTCTATAGAGATGACGAATAAGGATTCATTAGGAATATTAATTGTGATAGGGGTGAGGGGAATGACGAAGGGAAGTCTTCCATCAAGGAAGATAATGTCAAAGATTTAGTGATTTTGGGTGTGACAAATTCCAAGTCATACTCTTGGAGAACATTAATCCACTTGGAGGCATGAACTTCGACAAGGAGGAGGCTCAAGAGATAGCGCATGGGATTGGAATAGGCCACGACTTGAGTTCGACTTAAGAGAATGTAGTGATGTAGATTCTGTAGCGAAAAGATGATGGAAAGGGCCATACTCTCTTCATGGGAATAACATAAAGTTGGCCTGGAAAGTTTCTGACTTACATAATAGATCATGTTCTCTTCACGAGCATCATATTTTTAGACCAAGACTCTAGCAATAGTATTTTTAGATGTCGACTTGTAGAGGATAAACTCCTTGGTGAAGTCGGGAGGAGACAACAATGGAGCGGAAGTCGGAGATTGTTTCAATGCATCGAAAGTGGCTTGCATATGTTCATCCCATACAAAAGGAATGTTGGTATGGAGTAAGTGTAAGAATCCATGGAATTTCTTTGCATAGTTTGGAATAAACTGGCGAAGGAAATTGGCCTTTCCTTGGAGGCTCTACAATTGGCGCATAGTACACGGTGAGGGAATATTCAGTATGGCTTGAACCTTAAGAGGATCCACAACAATCCCTTTGTGAGACACGATGAATCATAGTAAATGGCCAACTGGGACACAAAACACACACTTGAGGGAGTTCAAGTAGACGTTATATTTGTGACATCGTAGGAAGACTTGCCATAAGTCGTCCAAATGTTGAGAACGCTTCAGATATCGGGCCATGAGGTTGTCTAAAGAGACCAAGATAATGTGAATGAGGTGGTAAAAGAAAAAGGTCATGGCCTGTTGGAAAGTGGCTCCAACATTTTTTAGGCCAAATAGCATGACACGATATGAAAAATATCGCCAGGGGTTAGTGAAAGTGGTTTTGTACTGATCCTCTTTGCGGATCTGAATTTAGTTATAACCAGAAACCCATCCACGAAGAAAAAAAATTCATGGAGTTACACTCAAATTCTGTCACCAGCATGTGATAGAATCGCTAACACAGATATTTATCCTCAAATCCCAAACTTGAAGTGAAACATGCTCCAGATGTTGGTTTTAACATACAAAACTTCAGCACCGCTCTTACCCTCAAGTAGATAAGCGATACCTTATGCAGCATTGCCCAAGTTATGTGGAAACCAGGTAGTGCCAATGCCTTTAACCTTTGTTATTGGCACGGTTCTCGCTCTTAACCACTCCGTAATAAAGGAGTATAAGCAGTGCCCTTGGTAAAAAGTGAAAAAAGGAGATTTCATGAAGCTTCTAGAACAAAATCCTTGTGTATATCTTTATCCCTACTCACCTAGTTCAGTTAAGCTCGAGATCCTTCCTTTGAGGATCTCATGGCCACCTTACCCACCAATTTCTCAACCATTTCTATCCCTTTGAGCCTATAAATACAAGCTCATACTCCATGGTTGGGAGAGAGAAGAAAGAAGTAAAGTTATGTTGTTGAATTAACATCATGGCCTAATCCATTAGAGAGGATAGAGGAGAAAGTTGGAGCTATCGGGAATGAGGTGCTAGTCTTGTGAAGGTGTGCATCAACACTAAGGAAAAAATGTTTGTAAGCTCTTTCATTCGTCTATTAATGAAAAGTTGATTTCCTTCCCATATATCTATTTTGTTATAATCTCACATATATATTATTGGATTCCTTAGTCACTAATATGGATCTATGGATATTTTTCTGGTATCTTTGATGTGGTTCTGCGGGTCTATAGGTCTTTCATCAGAGTTTTATTCCAGGCATCTATATCTTTGAGGGAAAGTCTTCAACCTAGTTGTTACTCATTTGTTCTGGATCTAAACCATTCAGACTAGAGAATCAATTTCTGTCCACAAAAGGTGTTATATTCCCGTTAACAAATTTGGCGACTTTACTGGGGAAAAATCTATATGTTCCGATCTTCCTCAGTCTCTAAACTACTCTTGTCCTAATCCAAGCTCCAACCTTCAATATTTGCAGTCAAATCTACATCTGACCTAGTAAATTTTTAGTTTTAAATCTTCAGATCTTTTTGGATTTGAGTCACCTTGACTTTATATGCTCTGTATTATTGTTGATTCATCATTTTTTGAAGAGTTTTTGCAATTTTTAATTTGATTTTTTCACTCTCCTTGTGTTTTGGATTGTTACAGGGAACCGCACATGTGCCTTAGGAAACAAGCAGTGCCACTTCCTGAGGTCACTTAGCAATAGGTTGTGCCACTGCCTGAGTTCAGTGAACAAGGAGCAGTTTTGCTTCAAAACCACTCTGTCAGCAACTTCGGCACGGTGCCAGGTAGACCTGTCCCAAACCTTGTTTTTTTTCAAATTTTTGCAAAAGATTTGTGATTTTTGGATTTTTGTGTGTTTAGTTAGTTTTATCCAGACTTGTTTGAAGTATCCTGAGTTATTGAAATATCAAAATTTTTATGTGGAAATTGCTTGTTTGTCAAAATAAAAAAATCTAGGTTAGATTCATCATTCATTACAGCTTGTAAGTTTGTTCTGAAAGGATTTTTTGGAAGCTTTAGGTCAGATTAGATCTCTTCCTGTTATAGACTAGTACTGAAAAGAAAGACTCCCTTAGATTAGTTTGCTTGTTTTTTTTTTGTTAAGTGTGAGAAATACTTCTTTTCGCTCTGAAAAAGAAAATTGTTGAGACTAGGTTATTGTTTTATTGAGCTTAAGTCACTGGGTCTCTGATTAGCCTCACAAGCTTTCAGGATTCCTTTGTTCTTTTGTCTCTTTTGCATCATTATCTCATCAAAAGGAAAAAATATCAATGGTTTAAGTTAGATATTTCCATGTTTTAGAAAAATAAAAAAAATAGCTTGCATATGCATATTTGAGTGTTGTTTTTCTTTCTTCTTCGTTGAAAAGAGATCTTACCCTACCTGTTTTCTTTCAAAACAGTTGATTTGAAGAACTGTCGTTTGATTTTATGCTCGTAAAAGGTGTTTTTAGTATAGTTGTTTGGGGAATTTTTTGTTTTAAAGAAAAATTGAAAAGAAAACACTCTCTCTCCTTCCCGTAATTAGGCATACTGAATGGTAAAGTGAATGAACTCGCATTTCATATTTGCATGCTTTTACTTTTCTGTCAAAACCTCATGTATTCACCTAACCGTTTACTTTAAAATTAACAGTAGTTATAGGCTTAAAATTTGTATAGAAATTTGAGTGATAGGTTAGAGACATGTTTGGGCGTCATTAAATGTAGGAGCTGTCATTATTTTTCTGCACTACAATCCAGGACTCGCGCGGTTCTTCCACGTATCATCGGTATATAGAACGTCCTTTCACATACCCTTGAGGTATATAGAAAGGTACTTCAGGTACTAGATTGTATATCAAAAGGCCCCTTGTGAAAGGTTGTGCATTAGAGAGCACTACTACTGATTTGAGCTCCCACGTACTTTGAGTATATCGGAAGACCCCAGTAGGATACCTTATCTATCTGAGAAAATCCCTTTGGCTGTATTGTGTGGAGAAATACACTGGAAAAAACATTTGGAGAGATTACTATGCACATATACTTGTGGTATATCGTGAGTTACACCTATTTTCCAATCCTGGTGAGAGACCGACCATTTGAGCTCATCCTGTCATTTGAATTTGCTTGTTGGCCTATAGCTTGAGTAGGATAAAGTTTTTTGGTGTGATTTTTCTTAGCTATGAAACCCTAGATTAGATTAGTGACTGTGTAATCTGGCTAAGTTACTTTGAGATGGTTTAGAATAACACAGGGCTTACCACCTGACTTTCCTCCTGTTACAGGAAGAAGGTCTAATGGAAGCTACTGACCAAGGAGCTACAACTACTTCCCATGTGGTAGAGAACCTAGTTGTAGAAAGTAGAGAACAATTCGCTTCTTACATTACTCCCTTGGTCCAACAACCTCATGTGGGTGACACTTCTTTCCATGGTCCTGTGGAAGGTTGTGTTGATAATCCTGTTTGTCCAGATTATGGTCCAGATGCTCCATTTTGGGGAATTTCTATGAGACAGGCCATTGCTTTGTTTGGAGTACATAGGCCCTCTCTTGAACATTCTTCACCAAGTGAAGAAGAATATAGACAAATTCAATCATCTATTCACCGTGCACAACATTTTTAGGAGATAATGCAAAGATTAGATACTATCTTAGCAACCCCAATCCCTCATAAAGAATCTATGTCGGCTCTTCTTCCCCATAATACAGATCCTTGGCTTGTTGGATATCGTTCACTGGATGATTCTATGAAACCTATTGATCTTGTTGAGAGTTCACACCACCCAAGTCAAATTTTTGACCCTATGGTTGAAAATGTTAGGTCTTTTTCTAGTCCTCCTAGGTCTTCTAGAGATGGGGGGCAACCATCAAATCCAGTTGTATCAGCACCTTATAGTGTTGGGGGTAACCCCCAGCACGATCTACGTTACCTTCTGGTGGAGTTGTTACTCATAATAAACAAGCCTCTAATGCAATCACATCCATAGTTTACATTCCTCCTACAAATATAGCTAACCCTCCATTGAGTTTAGGTCAGCCCTTAGGGGCACAACATATAGTTAATCAAGCTTCCTGGGGGTATGGTCACCCAACAAATCAAGTACCTGTAGGAAATATGAATTACCAACCTACCCCTACAAGCATGTCATACACTGGAATTCCATATCCTAGAAATACCTATTGATATGGCTGGAGGTGTCGGAGGGCCACCTTACAGAGGTCCTCCTCCCTGCGGATCCTTGTGGTACTGGAGGCCCTCCCCCCGGGGGGCCTAGTGGCGCTCCTTTAGGTGGTCCTCCTCCTAGTGGTCCCAGAGGTCATCATGGTCCTCCTCCTGGTGGTCTTCCCCTTGGTGGTCTTGGTGGTCCTGGAGGTCCTGATGGTCCTGGAGGTCTTGGTGGTCCTGGAGGTTCCGATGGTCCTGGAGGTCCTGGTGGTCCTGGAGGTCCTCCTTTTAATACTCCTAATGTCCCTGGGGGTTATGGAATCCCTAATCCTGGGGGTCCATCTTCTAGAGGTTCATCATCTCATCAACCTTTTCAACAACCTATGTATCAGTCCACTTATGGTCCTATTGGTGGTTACATGCCTTATCAATATTACCAGTATGTTGAGCTGAATCATCAGTTACCTTTCCTAGCAATTTTGGACTTCCCTGATTTGTCCAAGTTGATCAATGAACCCATTCAACACAATCCCACATGGACCCCCATTCCAGTAAAGTTACCATCGGATATTCCAAAATTCGATGGAAAGCAGGGAGATGATCCCAAAAATAACGTTCTGACTTTCCATCTATGGTGTTCATCAAATTCCTTGATGGATGATTCTATTCGATTGAGACTCTTCCAGTGCACTTTGACTGGTACAGCTGCGAAGTGGTATATCAAACTTCCACGACATTCATTTGTGGATTTTAGTGCTCTGGAAACTGTCTTCCTCACACACTTTCAGCTACCCATTCGCTACGAAACAGGTACAGACATTTTGACCTCTCTACGTCAAAACACCTCCACACATATTTCAGATCATATTCATGAGTGGATATGGTGGAGAAGGCTCATTAGGCTCCTATTCTAGACCAACTCTTAGCTAATTTATTTACGAAGTATTTGTTGCCACCCATGGCCCAAGATGTGGTTGTGGGGGACGTTGTTATTGAAGAGAAAGACATTAGTTGCGCTCAGTATCTAGATTTGGTATATTCCCAGTCGAGAACTTTGTATGATCTTATTCATCAAGCTCCTCGTCCCAGCACGAACCCAGCTAAGTCACCTGCAGAAACTCCTGTTGATGGGGTTATTGGTTCAATCCAACCTCCGTTAGCAGTAAAAGCTGCCAAACAACCCAGTCCTTCCACTACTACTCTTTCCAATCCTATGATTTTCGCTGAGGTGAATGCTATTCAAAGTACACAATCATCTGGTATTAAGAAGAAGGGAAAAGGTAAAAATAAGAAACCCAGAAACCAACAGGAAAATCCAAAACCTACGGCCCCAGAAAATGACAATAAAGGAAAAAGGAAAGTTAAATATCCCTACCTATTTAGTGGTGGTGATCATTTCACAAAGGAGTGTCCCCGATGTGATGAAATTAATAAGTTTTTAAAGAGTAACCCCACACTAGGAGTCCTTACTGATCCTTTTCCTTCTCAACAATAACTGGTAGACCACATGTCTAACCAGGGAAATTCTAGTTCTACAGAGGAAATTAGAATGATGTTGTCAGAAACTATTAATATAGCAACTCGAAGTTAGTCATATGACAAACCTGAAGAGAATAAAATCGATAAACCTTCTCCAGATAAAGCTCCTTCTACTAGTTCTCCCACGTCCTTGTCTAATGGTCCCCTGACAATCGAGAAGGCTAATCTCGACATGATTTTTCATACAACCAAGACTACTCTTAGGAAGGTTGTTTTTAACCCTAATTATTGAGCTGCACAGTTCTATAATGTTGTAGAAGACCTAGCTCAGGAACCATGTGCAATGTCTACCTTAGAAGTGCTCCAAATTTGTCCCACACAACACAAAAACTTATTGACTGCCTTAGGAGCCATGGACCCGAGTGACACAAATATGATTCAGTTCAATCCAGAGAACCTCAAACCTAGATTGCCTCACCAACTAGATTTTTAGATCTTACCAAGAGTAGTTAAGGAAAAGGTATTTAGGACTGTTTTAGATGAAGGTGCTTCAATTTTAGTTCTGTCTCTGTCCCGTTGGAAATCCATTGGCTCTCCCAAACTTGTAAGATCACTAATGACCCTAAAATCCTTTTATAGAATAGGTTTCTAGCCCCATGGCCTCATGCCAACCCTTTTAGTAGAGCTAGGGGGAAAATGTTTCCATTTAGGTGGAAGTAGTGGATGCCCCATTAAACTACAATATTCTCTTAGGAAGAAATTGGTTTTACGCTATGAATGTTGTCGTTTTGATGGTTTTTAAAACCCTCTAGTTTCCACATTTGGGAAGAATTGTGACGATTAATCAACTTGATTTTTGTACACCAGATGTTACTACCCCTATGAAAAGTAATGTCCCTTTTCTAGGTCAGTCCCCTCCTCCTTACCAGTCGATTTGGGTAGGGATGTTGAAGGACTCCGCTCTCATGGGCGTGTTTCCATCAGCCCCTTCTAGCACAAAAATGACAACAGTTAATACGATCTCTTGATTTAGCTATGATCCTAAGGGTAAACAAGTTGTTGATACATCCTCCCTTAGCCCACATGAAGCAGTTTATGATGCCATCCATTCCATTTCCAATGTTCCTACAGATGATATTCATCTTATGGATTTGGATCCTTACCACTTGCCCTACTGGTTAGAACCTTCGCTTCCTATTTTGGATTATCTCTCCCAGACTTTTTCATCAAACGAGTATATTATAGATATTATGAATACTAATGAATCAATATGGTAGGATCACCATCACAGATCCTTTCTCCTCGCCAATACCAGTTCGACAGATAATGATTTTGTATCTCTCTTGGGTACTGATATTGTCAATGATCCACAAACACCTGTCTTATTGCAAGATTCTGAGCATGAAGGAAATTTATGCAACATTACCAAAATGGCTCCAATTGACATATCGATCAAGCTTGGAACTATTGTACATGTTCACATAGGGAAAAACTATTCAATAGATGAAACTGAAGAGTATAGAGCACTTTTTAAAGAGTTCCAAGACATTTTTTCCTGGTCTTATGAAGAAATGCCTAGGATAGATCCATCTATTGTGGTCTATGAGATCAAAAACTATCCTACAGCCAGACCGGTTAGGCAGAAATTGAGACAAGTCCATCCATGGAAGGTTGCGGCTATCAAAGCTGAAGTCAAGAAACTTTTGAAGGTAGGATTCATCTATCCTATACCCATGACAGAATGGGTATCGAATATCATTCTTGTGAACAAAAAGCAGGGAACTATTCCAGTCTGTATTGATTTCTGAGACATGAATAAAGATTTTAATAAAGACAACTTTTGACTCCACACATCGATCAGATTATCGATAACTGTGCTGGGAGTGTCATCTTCTCATTTATGGATGGATTTTTTGGCTACAATCAGATTGAGATATTTCCTGTCGATCAGCATATGACAACATTTATATGCCTGTGGGGAACCTTTTCCTACAGGAAGTTACCCTTTGGTCTTAAGAACACTGGGGCCATATTCCAGTGCACTATGTCCTATGAATTTCATGACATTAAGAACATCATGGAGTTGTACCTCGATCATCTCCCTACGCATTCACAACAATAGGAAGACCATCCTCAACATCTTAGAGACATTTTTCTAAGATGTTTCCATTACAAAATACGGCTGAACCCACACAAATGTGTTTTTTGCATTGAGATGGGATGTCTCTTAGGCTGTAATACTCTATCTACCTGCCCCGACCAACCTTCTTGAACTCCAAAGTTTGCAAGGGAAGGAAAAATTTCTTCATCGTTTTGTTTGTAAATTTACTAAGAAAACACATGTTTATATGCGTCTCCTTAAGAAGGATACTCCATTCTTCTAGGATGACCAGGCCCAATGAGCCTTTGATTATCTTAAGCACGCTCTAACCAATTCACCCATGATACACCCCCTAGATTACTCGAAGTATTTTCTCCTGTATATTGCTGCTTCTACTACTACTATCGGAATGGTTTTATCCCAAGAGGACCAGAAAGGCATAGAACACGTGATTTACTACACCAGTAAGAATCTTCTCGATTCTAAAAATTGACACTCATGTGTGGAGAATCTAGGAATGCCTACAGTCATTGTTGTCCAAAATTTTTGTCACTACATCCTGCTTCGCACCACTACTGTACTCATAGACCAAAACCCTATGTACTACATCTTGACTCGTCAAGTGCTAGGGGGAAAATAATCCCGATGGATTGTCATCCTACATGAGTTTGACCTTGATTTTTCCAAATCTACTTCAAAGAAATCAATAGTCTTTGCAGAGCTGATGTGTGACCTTCCTTGTGATTTAACAGATTCTGAGCCTAGTGATTCATTCCCGGATGAATGTCTGTTCCTAATAAGCACAACTGATCTGTGGTATGGAGATTTAATCATTTATCTCTAGACACGGCGTTTTCAACCTACCATATCTCATGATGATCGTCACCACATTCATCACCACGTGAAGTACTAGCTTATCCTCAATGATACATACTATAGACATGGTATAGATACCATTCTCTGACGATGACTCACCCATGACGAGGCTTAATAGGTTCTTAATGAATACCATTCTGGAGCATGTGGTGGTCATCTTTTTGGGATGGCTACAGCTCAAAAAATCCTTTGCACTGGTGTTGGGGCCCGCACCTTAAAGGTCCTTAAGTTTGGTAACTCCATGGTTTTTGTGGAAGCTTGTAAGCAGAGTTACGACTCAAAATAGTCTTAGGGGTGTCGAGGTTGAGTAAAAGTCCTCTTTTGTAATAAAACCGTGAATTAATTCCAGGGTTTAGGATTTGGGGTGCCCATGGTTTCAGCCCATGGTTTTGTAATAAGTGCACTGTATAAATAAGCACTCTGGTAAAGGAGTCAGTTTAGGCTTTTGATGTAAGATGAATTAATGCAAAGCTAAGGCTTGTTTTGTAAGAAAGGTTAAGTCCCAGCTGTGTGCATGGAAGACCTCTGCAGCTATGTGCACAGAGGGTTTTGGGTGATTAAGAAGATCTGCAGCTGTGTGCATGGCTTTGAGGACTTGAAGGGATCAGCAGCTGAGTGCGCAGGTCAGAACTGTGGTTTTTGTAAAGAGTTGAATAAAACACAGTTATGTGGACGTAACCCCTACACTGGGGGTGAACCACGTTATATCTGGTGTTGTGGTTCTTCTGTGTTGTTTCTGTTATGTTCTTTATGCATTGATAAGTAAATAACTGATAAGTAAGAACACTGCTAAATAATAACTTCGCTGTGAATTCCTAGTTAAGGGTTAAGCAAGTAACTGTTTGTTTATATAGTTGCGAAGTTATATAAGTGTTGTTGAATCTCTGTATTGTATGATTATAACTTGTTAAAGGATAAAGCTACAGTAATATCCCTCTTTTGCTTGCAGAAACCTGGTTCTGCGGCACCCCATAGCTGTTTCGGGTGAGACTGCAACCTGTTCGCAGGTTGTTGTTGAAAGGGCCAACACTGTGGGTCTTTTGTTGGTGCAAAGTTAATGGTATAAAACCTGGGTCTGCCCTATAGCCCAAAAAATTGGTTTTGTTGCCAGTTGAACTCAGTATCTGCTCAAGAGGGGTTTATGTCGTACCTAGAGGGCTATGTTTTGGAGGCCCTCAGTGCAAGAAATCGGTGACTAGATTAAAGAGACATTAGAGGAAATTTGGGGTCTAAAATGGGCCTTGTAAGAAAACATGCCAAAATAAGTTTTTGTGAGTTGGAATTCAAGAACCAATAGAATTTCAATAAAATAAGTCAACCATAATGATTGAATTGACATATTTGTCATTAAAAAAAATTACTTTTTTGGTTCGTATTTTCGACATATCTCATTGTGTTTTTACTCAAATTTCGATCGGGAGAGCTCGTTGGATGCAGAATTTGATTCTGCATCCAATGAGTACCCGCAATGCATACTTTTGACAGACCCCTCTACCCCAAAAACAAGAAATACCTGAAAAACATGATGATGACATCATCATCACGTTTTTTCAGGTATTTCTTGTTTTTGGGGTAGCGAGGTCCATCAAAAGTATGCAGTACGGGTACTCATTGGATGTGGAATCAAATTCCACATCCAACGAGCTCTCCCGATCAAAATTTAAGTAAAAACATAGGGAGATATGTTGAAAATACGAACACAAAAAGTAGTTTTTTTCTTTCTTCCTCCAAAATTAATCAATATTATTTTATTATTTTAACTATTATTTTATTATTTTCCTTAGGAGGCCCATTTTAGACCCCAAAATTCCTCTAATGCCTATTTGAAATTTGCTGAGCACGAGAAAAAAAATCCACATCGTAGTTCGGACGACTTTTTACAAAGGTATGTTTTTTTTGATGTTTATGAAATTTTCTTTGGTAGTATCCACATAGAGTTGTACCAGTGGTTATCCAGGTTGATAGAGAGAAGGAATAACTTCCAAGAAGGTGAGTTTCCTGATTGGACCCCCGCAAGAATTAATATATTGAAAAGGGTGAACAACGAGATATCCCGAGCTGTTGATTTCTGGACGACGTGAACCCTTGAAGCATTTGTGACGGAGTTCGCCATCGACACAAGTACATCCTTCAACGAAGCTAAAGGGAAGTTTTTCAAAGGACCAAGGGGTAAGTACTTGAATTCATTTAGTTTGCAAATTAAAATGCTATTGGCTGAAAAAGGTATATTGCTCATTGAATTATACTGTTAGATTTAATATTACTAACCTATGTTTGCAAGTGAAAATACCTTCGATGAGCAAAGTGGTTTGCTGCGAAGTGGCAAATGGTACAAGAGAAATTTTGAGTCCTATACCCTAGGTCAGAATACCGAGTCTACCCTCGTAAGTCTAGTAGCCTCAGAGCTCGAAGAAACCCCTTCTGTTGGAAACCCTCCGGTCACCCCGCAACGAAGACCTGTTATCCCTGAGAACCCGTCGCAGTTTGAAAGTAACCCTAGCCCGAGTATTTCTGTTGCAGGTCAGTCTAACCCAGTAAGTTCCCCCCGCCTACTTCCAGTCCCCCTCCAACCCCCCTTAGATCTACTATGGACCACATGAATGATGATATTAAGCTCCCTGTTTTCAAAGGAACTGGATCAGAGGATCCATAATAGTTCTGGTTTTTATGTGAAGCAGTGTGGACTGCTAAGAACATTACGGATCAAGATACAAGAAGAGCGCAGCTGGTTACTTCTTTTAGAGACCGTGCTTTGACCTGGTTCATGAAGTTTTCCAGTACTCAGAACCATGTCTTGGTTGATATAAAAGCCGCAATGATAAAGGAATTTAAGAAGCTAAAATCAGAGTCGCAGTGTATCACTGAACTAAAGGAAATTCAAAAGAGGCGGGGAGAATTAGTGTGGGACTTTGATCAGAGGTTCAAAGTTCTGCTAGATCAAGACAGTTTCACTATTGGACCAGTGTAGCATAAGGAATGGTTCATTGCAGCATTTCTACTGCATATCAGGACTCCACTCATGCAACAGATGGTTGCTGACCAGCAAGAGGCTCTGGAAATTGCGATGAAGCTTGAAACCACTCCTGTCGAAGATAATTTTGGTATAGCCCAAATACAAGCGCAGTTGGAAGCGATGGCTCTGGAGCTTCGCGATATGAAGAAAGGAAAAGATGTTCAAGAATAGGTTTGGTGTACATGATGTCAGATAGAGGGCCACGACAAGGAACAGTGTCCTGCGGTAAGAAACTACCTAAATTCTGGTGTGCCAAACCCACTCAACCCTAGTGTTCTATATTGTGAAATCTGTAGGACAACTGTCCAGCATCGACCTGAAGACTGCTATCTACTGTAGAGGTATGTGCAAGTCCCTAAGAACCCCTATTGCAAGTTCTGTAAGTCAGTTGGACACAACGAAGATGAGTGTTGTAGCTTTGACCTCATGAGAGAATGAACTTATGATGCTTACCGGGTACAAAACGATGGACAAGGCAATGATGGATATGGCTACCGCGGTAGTGCATCGAGTCGCGGAACTTTTGGAGGTTGTGGTCGCGGTGGTATGGTTGGCAGAGGGTGAGGCCAGGTTGTGTGCTATAATTGTAACCAAGCAAGACATCTAGCTAGAGATTGTCGAAACCCAACTACGACGTGTCGATATTGCAGAGCCGTAGATCATGTTATTGAGCAGTGCCCAGAACTGATAGCCAAGATTCAGGAAATAAATAGTGCCCCAACTCAGAATATTCAGCTAATTGCTGTGGAGCAATGACCTTTCCCAGCAATTCATGTTGTTACCAGGAGTGGAGCCACGACGAAAGTGCAAAACAAGGAGAAACAGCCTGATGAGGCTTGGGTTCGTAAGGCCCCAAAAAAAATCCTAGCATTTGATGTCAAAAGAGAAAAATAAGCATTTATGGAAGCCAAGAGAGACTTTGCTGACCCAAGCACATCAGTAGCACCTGCGCAACAACCTCAATAGCAGTTGCAGCCGCAAGAAGCATCGACAGATAAAGTAAGTACAATGTCCTCCTTTTTACAGAGTTGTATGAAGCTCTTAAGGAATCAGAATGCTTTAAATGAGCTGCAGAAATTTATTGCTTGTTGCGAATCTTAGCGAAGTCCTGGTAAGGAAAAAACTGTTAATAGAGTCCGAAGAACTGGCAGGGAAATGAGACTGAATGCTTAGATAGGAGAGTATGAAATGAATGATGTCATCTTTGATCTAGGATCAGAAGTAAATGTCTTAACTAAGCAGACCTGGGAACAAATGGGAAAACCTACCCTTGATTGGTCCCCTATACAGTTGAGATTAGCCAATCAGCAGAAGATTGTGCCCCTAGGACGATTTCCTTGTGTCACAGTAGATATTGATGGAGTCAGTACCTTCCCAGACTTTGAAGTTATTGAGATAATTGATGACAATAATCCCTATCCAGCCTTGTTAGGAATTGAATGGGCAATGGAAAATGCTGCAGTCATTAACCTTAAGAAGAGACAGATGAATTTCGAAGGGAAAGGTTTGATAGTGATAGTACCACTGGACCCTTCTCAAGGAGAAAGGTACACAGAACCACTCAGAGATGAAGATAAGGATGTTTTGGACCATATCTACAATATCACAGTGAAGGAAGAAGATTATGTTGATCCTACTACTGAAGGT
Organism: Pseudotsuga menziesii; assembly: GCA_001517045.1. NCBI lineage: Eukaryota > Viridiplantae > Streptophyta > Pinopsida > Pinales > Pinaceae > Pseudotsuga > Pseudotsuga menziesii. The sequence goes on from LPNX011110786.1 coordinate 580,902, forward strand.
ATCATGGATTGGCAGTGTGACAGCTCCTGCATGACGGATTCAGATGACGGTCTAGAGAATTGGTAGAACAGACTGTATGAGCTACATGGACACTAATGTGCAAGAATTACCAAGTCTCTCAGATGGCTTAGCTCACAGACAAGAGCCTTACACATTTTTGATGGTTCGACAGACCTATAAGAGTTTATTGTGCAATTCTCAGCGCAGGTACCAGGCTCACAGAAAATGGAGATTTTAGATTCAACATTCATATCCACAGCAGCCAGATGGTGGAATGGTCACAAAAAGTACATTCATAGTTGGGAGGTGTGTCAACAGTCACTTCTCCTGAGATTCATGGATCGACCTCAGGAGGTGCGACACAGGTTTAATGGTAAGAGTAGCCCTCAGGAACATTTGGAGCAATGCTACGAAGCCTGGAAGCATGTACCTCGTGCAGAGTGGGTACATAGGTCTGTGCATACTCTGGAACCTATAGCAAAGAACTGGTATGTGGAAGTCAAGCTTCGCCATGGTACTGTAAGTTGGGATACTCTTGTTGATAGTTTTGTGCTGACATTTTCTATTAATGAGGTTTTCCCTGCTTTGGACATAGCTATTAGGTTGATACATACTAAGGTGTTTGATGATCAAGTAATAGTAGAATACCAACCTGACTAGAAGCAATAGGAAGCTAATGCAATAGAATGTTATAACCTCGTAGTTGACGAGGCTGACGATCCACGCAACATTGACATTCCTGAGTCAGAAGGACACTATGAAGTACATGGACTAGCAGTTGAAGCACTTGAAGTGACTCAGCCCCTGAAGACGCGGGCCGTAAACACTAGATCAGAAGAACAGCCTAAGTATGCTACCATTGGAGATTATTGGGATGAAGAAATGGTGAGCAAAGTGACGCAACTTCTCCATGAATATTAGGACCTACCTCTGATAGAGCTCTCAAACATGAAAGGAATCATTGAGGCGGTGGAAGACATTCTGTCGTGGGTGGAAGCTCGACTCCATGTCGAAGATGGTTTCCAGAAGTGTCGAATGTCCTTATTAGGGCGCAGTCAGAGTTACTGTTTGTGCCGAAGAAGGAAAGATCTGTCAAAGATTAAAATGTGACCATTGGAGGAAATCAAAATTGGCGGCGCTGGTACGCCACTTGTAATAACTGCTTGTATTAATGAGATCTTGGAAAATCTACCACCGTTTGGACAATATTTCTGTCCGATTTGGTATCATCAATGCATATTTATGACAGATTTCATGGATGGATTCTATAAGAAGACACCCGCACCCATGATGCTCGCATTTTAGAGTTTCTTGAGTTTTACAATTGAGTCCATGTCTGCTGACCGCGAGTTCCAGGAACTGTTGAGAGAGTTTGAGCAGATGGGTTTGCCAAATCTTTTTAGCCACCCACCTACGTCTGCACCCCATGAAGAATCTCCCCCATCACTGACTCAGCCAATGCAAACACGATATGCCAAAATTTTTTTTAAGCATGAAGTGCGTTCTAAACACAACGAAGACAGAGACAAGCAATCAAGGAAAACACCAGAGGATCCCAAGATGACTCCCTCTGGTTCAGCAGAAGTCCCACCTGAAGCGGATGAGAACATTGCACCGCATCATCCACCGTATCTTCCGCCAGTTCGACCAGGAGTTCAACCACCTCGGGGGCGCGCCACGTTCACTATATGCACCCCTTCGCTGCCACAAGGTGTGTAGTTGGTTGGAACCATGACAGGGAAAATAGATCGGCTTAAGTATGCCGACCATGACAAGAATGATCGTGGGAAGTTTCCACAGTTCACACCAGGACAATACTTGCATTTCATTAAATATCCATAGACTGGGGTGACATTGTTGGAAGTAAAATAGTGGGCTACTAGCTTGGATAAAGCTGGTTTGTTGAAGATTCTCGATGTTCCCCATTTTGGTTGCAGCACAAAGGTGACCATAGTGGTCAAGCAGCTGCTAGCATTAGTACATGACGGCCACCTATGAATAGGAGACAAGAGAATTCCTATTAATGGTGAGCTCATTCATAGGATCACAGGCTTACCAATAGCGGGGCCTGATCTGGGGACTGAATTTCCTTCAAAGCATGAAGATATGAAGCTCGTACAAAGCATGAAGGACCAATTTGGCCTGACTAAGGGAAAACGAGGGTATCACACTTCCATGATTCAACAGCAGAACATTCGCTTCACAGCTGAGCTCTTAGCATGCAAGCTCATGTGGAAGTGCAGGCCAAATGAAGTGCCTGCCTTGGTTCACAGGATAAAACCCTGCAATAGATGACAAACTATGTATTTGCCTTTTATATGATGAGTATCTCATATGAGATCGTAAAAAAACCACGGCTTATTAATGAGTTATTCTCTCAGTATGATGGAGCGGCCAACTTCAGGGCCGACATGCACCATATCTTTATCCAGGCTCGCGCAGATAAAAAGCATCAATGGTTTAAGTTACCATATGTAGTAAACGAGGAAGACATTCGTGCAGTCGTTCAACAATGGCCGGCTGAATGGTTGGAAGACGTGGGAAAAAAACCTAACATTCCAATCCCTCCAGTCACCAATGTGGGCGCAGACCCTAGTCAGACGCAGCAGCAAGACCCCCCACAGGATAGCGAAGAGCAAAGTGAGTCACAACAGAGTCAAAGAGACCAGGGTGGAGATGGTGGAAATGAAGAATAAGAAGAAGACTTAGTTAAAACTACCTCAGACCCTAATCGGCCAGATAAGTGCAAGTCACCAGAAGCAGAGGAAGTGACCAAACCTCAGTCCTGAAAGAAAACGAAGGCGTCGAAGGACAATAATCTCAACGAAGAGCCTAGCCTGACAAGTGAGGAGCTTGATCAGGCTCTGTCAAAATCCACAGAGGTTCTCACCAAGAAGTGGTCATAGTTTACCGCTATGCATCTTAGTGACATCACTGGCATAGCACAATGGATTTCGGAGCTGAAGGAGTTAGCAAAAAAATCAACGACTAGCGCTGCAGCAAGTAGTGCCCCAGTACCTGCACATCCAGACACAAGACAATGGTCGGTTAGAGAAAACTCGGGACAAGTGTCGAGTACCGTCCTCATCATAACCGATGCAGCATCTCACGCAGATATGAGCATGATAGTGGGAATAGATTACACCAAGATGTCCATGACGGAATTACATCTCTGCCAGTCAGCTATCGCGAAGGAAATCCAGGCATGAGATCACTACTCACAAATATAGTTGGAAGATACCAGGATGCATAATGATAGCCTCGCAGCATAGTTGGAGGAGGCGTAGCAGAGGAAGAGGAATGCAAAACGTAAACAAGCTACACTGGTATGGGTCTTGGATGAGGCGTGTCGAAGTCTCCCTGACTTCAAGGTGCAGCTGGAGGAAGAGCCAGAGCAATGAATAGCCAAGATGAAAGACTATGCACAACACTCTCACAACGAAATAGAGAAGCTCAAAGCAGAACATGAGGCTTATATTGTGGAGCTTCAGCTACGCATCATCCCGGAGAGCCCACTAGAGGTCAAGGCATAGTGCCGAGCAGACATTCAGGCCTCAGCAGCGAAAATCTCAGATACTGTGAGCAACGCAACAAAACTGCTAGAGGACACCGTCGAAGCCTGGGCGAACCTGCAGGAACATATAGAAGTGAAAAATATGCAAGAAACCATCAAGCAGGGACAGACAGAGCTGGATGCAGTCAAAGCGGAAATTAAGACTCTGCCTCCTATGTAGAGAATGCTCAAGGTAAAGCAAAGTAATGAACTCCAACAGAAAATTGAGTCATGCAGAGCGAAAGCAACATTGTTGGAAAATTATATGCAGCCCCTTGTCAATGAGGCTTTGGAGTTGAGTACTACTGCGGACAACCAACTTAAAATTCTAAAGGAATACGATGCATTTGCACAGGAAAAGGCCAGCGAAGCATCAGCAGCAGCATTGCAGGAGTTGGTGGAGAAGGAGCAAGTAGCTGACAACATCATGCGCAGCCTCAGCAAGCAGTTCACTATCTTTTCCAACAAATTTATCCCACCAGACAAATAGGAGAGTGTCCCGGGACGGGCCACTAGTGAATCTTAGGGGCCTGTTGGGGAGCACACCTTAAAGTTCCTTAAGTTTGGTAACTCCGTGGTTTTTGTGGAATCTTGTAAGCAGAGTTATGACTCAAAATAGTCTTAGGGGTGTCGGGGTTGAGTAAAAGTCCTCTTTTTGTAATAAACCCATGGTTTAAGTCTAGGGTTTAGGGTTCGGGGTGCCCATGGTTTCAGCCCATGGTTTTGTAATAAGTGCACTGTATAAATAAGCACTCTTGTAAAGGAGTTAGTTTAGGCTTTTGATGTAAGATGAATTGATGCAAAGCTAAGGCTTGTTTTGTAAGAAAGGTTAAGTCCCAGCTGTGTGCGTGGACGACCTCTGCAGCTATGTGCGTAGAGGGTTTTGGGTGATTAAGAAGATCTACAGTTGTGTGCACAGAGGCCTACAACTATGTGCGCGGATTTGAGGACTTGAAGGGATCTACAGCTGAGTGTGCAGATCATAACTGTGGTTTTTGTAAAGAGTTGAATAAAACACAGTTCTATGGACGTAACCCCTACACTAGGGGTGAACCACGTTATATATGGTGTTGTGGTTCTTTTGTGTTGTTTCTATTATGTTCTTTATGCATTGATAAGTAAATAACTGATAAGTAAGAACACTGCTAAATAATAACTTCGCTTTGAATTCCCAGTTAAGGGTTAAGCAAGTAACTGTTTGTTTATCTAGTTACGAAGTTATATAACTGTCATCGAAGCTTTGTATTGTATGATTATAACTTGTTAAAGGCTAAAGGTACAGTAATATCCCTCTTCTTCTTGCAGAAACCTGGTTCTGCGGCACCCCATAGCTGTTTCGGGTGAGACTGCAACCTGTTCGCAGGTTGTTGCCAAAAGGGCCAACACTGTGGGTCTTTTGTTGGTGCGAAGTTAATGGTATAAAACCCGGGTCTGCCCTATAGCCCAACAACTGGCTATTTTTGGCCTTCTATTTTTAAATATTGTCATGAGGTTGTTAAGAAATTCCCACCCTGTCAACACTTTTATCAAAAAAAGCACACCCACCTTGCTCCGTTACACCACATCATTTCCATTAGCCCTTTCACTAAATGGGGGATATATCTGATGCATTGTAAGCCTACCTCATCCAGGGGGCTTGGTTACATCATTGTAGCCATGGATTGTTTCACTAAATGGGCTGAGACTATGCCTACATATGCAGAGGATGGTAAGACTATCACCCTCTTCCTTTTTAACCATGTATTAGATAGGTTTAGAGTTCCTCAATCTATTGTCACTGATCACAGATCACATTTCTGTAATCAGATGATGGCAGAGTCAAGTGCTAAGCTGGGTTTTCACCATGAAAATTCAACTCCCTATTACCCACAAGCTAATGGTCAAGTTGAGGCCATTAACAAAGTTTTAAAAATTATGCTACGTCGGATGGTTGGACATCACAAATCCAACTGGCACCAGACTCTCTTCTCCTCTCTTTGGGATTATAGAACTTCAGTGAAAACATCAACTAGTTTTACACCCTTTCAGTTAGTATACGGACTAGAAGCTATCCTACCTATTTAGTGTCAAATTCCGTCCTTGAAACTTGTTGTTGAACTTCTCCCTAATACTTATACCTTGGAAGAAATGTTTTTATACTTGACCAAGATCGATGAAACTAGACAAGATGTTGCCTTAGTTAATGAGGCACATAAGAAGCATGTCAAGGCGCAATACGATAAATCTATTGAACCTCGTCTATTTAACAAAGGTGACCTAGTCTTGACTTATGATCAGATACATGATAAGATAGGAAAAGGGAAGTTTGAATGAATGTGGTATGGTCCTTTTATCATTTCCAAGGTTTTAGAGAAAGGGGCCTATGAGCTCGTGGACAATGACGGAGTCCCCTTCAGGAAACCTCGCAATGGGTTGTACCTAAAGAGGTACTATGCCTAAATCATTCATGTATGGTACCTTGAATATATGTACGTTGTTTGAATTTTCAGTGTGTTTTAGTATTTTCAGTATGGTTTTGAGTTTAGTGTCTAGACTATTTATACCATGTTTTGGTTATGCAGATCAGATGGATTTTTATGGCTTCACTGATGGTGATTGTCACCATACCCTGAACCTTGCTTTAGCTGCTTGGGTTCTGTATTCCCCTCACATGATCTAGTCATTTTGGGAGTGGTTTGTATTGGTCCTACTGCCAACAATATTGTGGAGTATGAAGCAGTCATAGGTCTTGTTGGCTATCATGGGTAGACCCGAGTTTACTGTATTTAACCAACAACACCCCTAGCTCACTGGCCCTTTCGACGACAGACCGCAAAGCGGCCTGAAGTCTCACCCAAAGTGATTCTAATCGGTTGGCCAAGGACTCAAGCATCTTGGACCAGGTTCTGTGGCATCCTATTTGCGACTCGCAGCTCTGCTAGATGCGAGGTCCCTCTCTCTATGCATCGTGCGACCCTTCTTCCCGCGTCGCGCGATCTCCTCGTCTCGCAGCTCTTCTAGCCGTGAGATCTCTCTTTTCCTGTCACGCGGTCCCTCTCTGTGTCGCGCAAATTCCACTGACTCGCGATGACTCCAGCCTTATCGCATCACCACGCACTAGGCGACACGTAACTTTCTCCCCAATGCTAAGTCCTTAACCTATGGTATCACGCACCGCAGCTCCTCTGTCGGTGCGGTATCGCCTCCCTGCGATATCCTACTCCCATGGCTCAACGCACTTAGCGTTGTTCGTGTCGACTTGCAAGACTCAACATACCAGGATGTTTAACACTGCGACTAGTGACTGTTCAAGTAAAGCATAAATGAACCCGCATACAACATGCCAAAGACTTCAACTTATGTCTATCCTTATATATTGTTGTGAACTGAACAACGCATACATACATTCAACTGTAAACAAGGCTCATATAATAACTAACAGATGCAACAAATAAACACAACACATGAATCAATCGCATAACACTCGATTTTAACATGGTTCACCTCCATGATGGAAGTTACGTCCACAGATCTGTGTTTCTATTATAGCTCAGGGGAAGGTAAACACAGTTCTACTGCACCGCATATGCAGCTTGAGATCTTCTGGGTAACTCCACACACAGCCTGGAGCCCTTCTCTCTTAGATCTCTTCTCTATCTCTATATTGTCTCTCTTACAATATACTCTTCCCTCTCTGTCAATCCCTGTGGATTGTTACATGCATGCTCTTATGAGCTAGCTGCTGGTTATAGTAAGATACTACAGCTAATAACAGAACCAGAGCTTGGATTCTACAACTATCTAATAATATACAAAAACAACTAACAACTGAGTGAACCCTTTTACAATACAAAATATATCCCTTTATAGGCGGCCCGGAGGTCTCGCCATTACAACACTGTGGGCTTGTCCCAATAGTAACCCAAACCCTAACTAGTGACAGTCGGCGTATCTGTACTTTGAGGTAGCCGCTATCCGTCACACCACAGCTCTCTGCGGTATTCCATGCTTCCCGGTGCTGATCATGGGTACTATGCACCGGTTCCCTTCACCACAGGTTCCTGCAGTCTTCCATGCTTCCCAGCGCTGACCATGGGTACCGGCGCTGCTTCCTAGGCTCTCCTTTGTCTTCAATACCTCGGCCTCATGATCCTTTTCCTTTATGAGGGTAGCTGATCCCTCCTGTCGTCTGCTGCTGCCTTCAATGCAGTGGGTGAGCTCTCTCTTCTCGGCTGCTTGGGTACCGTCGTCTTCCTTGACTTCTTTGTATTCTACAGTCACGGTTTTCGGCTCTGATCTGTAGCTAGAAACCTGCTACGACGTTGTAGCTCTACCTCTTATATCTCTGCCAAAAATGTCTGTCCATCAAAATAGCAGCTTCTTCTGTAGCTGCGGGACCCTACTCCAACAGTCCCCTAACACTTACTTGTGGCTCGCCCCCGAGCCACTACCAGCAGGCTTTTCCTGCTATAGCTTCTCCTTGGCTTCCTGCAAAGTCCGTTGCAACTTGTCGCGAAGTCCTGCGACTTCATCCTGCATCACTGCGACACGCTCTCGTGCCGAGTCATTGTAACTTAGTTCGTAACCATTTGTTGGCTATCATGGGTAGACCCGGGTTTACTGTATTTAACCAACACCACCCCTAGCTCACTGGCCCTTTCAGCGATAGACCGCGAAGTGGCCTGAAGTCTCACCCGAAGTGATTCTAATGGGTTGGCCAAGGACTCAAGCGTCTTGGACTAGGTTCTGCGGCATCCTATTTGCGACTCGCAGCTCTGCTAGCTGCAAGGCCTCTCTCTCTGCGTGTCTCATGACCCTTTTTCCCGCGTCGCGCGATCTCCTCGTCTCGCAGCTATTCTAGCCGCGATATCTCTCTTTTTCTGTCGCGCGGTCCCTCTCCGCGTCGTGTAAATTCCACTGACTCGCGATGAATCCAGCCTTATCACATCACTGCCCACCAGGCGACACGTAACTTTCTCCCCAATGCTAAGTCCTTAACCTATGGTATCGCACACCGCAGCTCCTCTGCCGGTGCAGTATCGCCTCCCTGCGATATCCTACTCTCGCGACTCAGCGCACTTAGCGTTGTTCGTGTCGACTTGCAAGACTCAACATACTAGTCTATTTAACACTACGACTAGTGACTGTTCAAGCAAAGCACAAATGAACCCGCATACAACATGCCAAAGAATTCAACTTATGTCTATCCTTCTATATTGCTGTGAACTGAACAACGCATACATACATTCAACTGTAAACAAGGCTCATATAATAACTAACAGATGCAACAAACAAACACAACACATGAATCAATCGCATAACACTCGATTTTAACGTGGTTCACCTCCATGATGGAAGTTACATCCACAGAACTGTGTTTCTATTATAGCTCAGGGGAAGGTAAACATAGTTCTGCTGCACCGCATATGCAGCTTGAGATCTTCTGGTTAACTCTGCACACAGCCTGGAGCCCTTCTCTCTTAGATCTCTTCTCTATCTCTATATTGTCTCTCTTACAATATACTCTTCCCTCTCTGTCAATCCATGCAGATTGTTACATGCATGCTCTTATGAGCCAGCTACTAGTTACAGTAAGATACTACAGCTAATAACAGAACCAGATCTTGGCTTCTACAACTATCTAATAATCTACAAAAACAACTAACAACTGAGTGGACCCTTTTATAATACAAAATATATCCCTTTATAGGCGGCCCGGAGGTCTCGCCATTACAACACTGTGGGCCTGTCCCAATAGTAACCCAAACCCTAACTAGTGACAATCGGCGTATCTGTACTTTGAGGTAGCCGCTATCCATCACACCACAGCTCTCTGCGGTCTTCCATGCTTCCCGACGCTGGTCATGGGTACTATGCATCGCTTCCCTTCACCACAGCTTCCTGCAGTCTTCCATGCTTCCCAGCGCTGACCATGGGTACCGGCGCTGCTTCCCAGGCTGTCCTTTGTCTTCAATACCTCGGCCTCGTTGCTCCTTTTCCTTTATGAGGGTAGCTGAGCCCTCCTATCGTCCGCTTCTGCCTTCAATGTAGTGGGTGAGCTCTCTCTTCTCAGCCGCTTGGGTACCGTCGTCTTCCTTGACTTCTTTGTCTTCTACAGTCATGGTTTTCAGCTCTGATCTGTAGCTAGAAACCTGCTATGGTGTCATAGCTCTACCTCTTATATCTCTGCCAAAATTGTCTTTACATCAAAATAGCAGCTTCTTCTATAGCTGCAGGACTCTACTCCAACAGTCCCCTAACACTTACTTGTGGCTCGCCCCCGAGCCACTACCAGCAGGATTCTCCTGCTGTAGCTTCTCCTTGGCTTCCTACGAAGTCCGTTTCAACTTGTCGTGAAGTCCTGCGACTTCATCTTGCATCGCTGCGACATGCTCTCATGCCGAGTCTTTGTAACTTAGTCCATAAACATTTGTTGGCTATCATGGGTAGACCCGGGTTTACTGTATTTAACTAACAACACCCCTAGCTCACTGGCCCTTTCAGCGACAGACCACGAAGCGGCCTGAAGTCTCACCCAAAGTGATTCTAATGGGTTGGCCAAGAACTCAAGCGTCTTGTACCAGGTTCTGTGGCATCCTATTTGCGACTTGCAGCTCTACTAGCCACGAGGCCTCTCTCTCTACGCGTCGCGCGATCCTTCTTCCTGCGTCGCGCGATCTCTTCGTCTCGCAGATCTTCTAGCTACGAGATCTCTCTTTTCCTGTCGCGCGGTCCCTCTCCGCGTCACACAAATTCCACTGACTCGCGATGAATCCAGCCTTATCGCATCACCGCGCACTAGGTGACACGTAACTTTCTCCCCAATGCTAAGTCCTTAACCTACGGTATCGTGCACCACAACTCCTCTGCCAGTGCGGTATCGCCTCCCTACGATATCCTACTCCCGTGGCTCAGCGCACTTAGCGTTGTTCGTGTCGACTTGCAAGACTCAACATACCAGGCTGTTTAACACTGCGACTAGTGACTGTTCAAGCAAAGCATAAATGAACCCGCATACAACATGCCAAAGACTTCAACTTATGTCTATCCTTCTATATTGCTGTGAACTGAACAACGCATACATACATTCAACTGTAAACAAGGCTCATATAATATCTAACAGATGCAACAAATAAACACAACACATGAATCAATCGCATAACACTCGATTTTAACGTGGTTCACCTCCATGATGGAAGTTACGTCCATAGAACTGTGTTTCTATTATAGCTCAGGGGAAGGTAAACACAGTTCTGCTGCATCGCATATGCAGCTTGAGATCTTCTGGGTAACTTCGCACATAGCCTGGAGCCCTTCTCTCTTAGATCTCTTCTCTATCTCTATATTGTCTCTCTTACAATATACTCTTCCCTCTCTGTCAATCCCTGCAGATTGTTACATGCATGCTCTTATGAGCCAGCTACTGGTTACAGTAAGATACTACAGCTAATTACAGAACCAGAGCTTAGCTTCTACAACTATCTAATAATCTACAAAAACAACTAACAACTGAGTGAACCCTTTTACAATACAAAATATATCCCTTTATAGGTGGCCCAGAGGTCTCGCCATTACAACACTATGGGCCTGTCCCAACAATAACCCAAACCCTAACTAGTGACAGTCGGCGTATCTGTACTTTGAGGTAGCCACTATCTGTCACACCACAGCTCTCTGCGGTCTTCCATGCTTCTCGGCACTGAACATGGGTACTATGCACCACTTCCCTTCACCACAGCTTCCTACAGTCTTCCATGCTTCCCAGCGCTGACCATGGGTACCGGCGCTGCTTCCCAGGCTGTCCTTTGTCTTCAATACCTCAGCCTCGTTGCTCCTTTTCCTCTATGAGGGTAGCTGAGCCCTCCTGTCGTCCGCCACTGCCTTCAATGCAGTGGGTGAGCTCTCTCTTCTTGGCCGCTCGGGTACCGTCGTCTTCCTTGACTTCTCTGTCTTCTATAGTCATGGTTTCCGGCTCTAATATGTAGCTAGAAACCTGCTACGATGTCGTAGCTCTACCTCTTATATCTCCGCCAAAACTGTCTGTCCGTCAAAATAGCAGCTTCTTCTGTAGCTGCGGGACCCTACTCCAACAGGTCTTTTGACTGAGGCTGCATCCTGGGACATTCGTGATTTGGTAGTTTTCATGGACTCATAGTTAGTGGTTTGTCATTTAAACCAGGTCTATACCATCAAAAATCCTATACTGCTCCATCTCTATCGGAGGGTACATCTATTGGAAAGGTCATTTGAGGTTATTACTTAAAGGCATATCCCTAGGGAAGACAATGCAGTTGCTGATTCATTGGAAAATTATATCCTAGACTAGTATATTTCCCATTCATAACATGAAATTCAAACATGGTTCATCATATTATAAATAAATAGTAAAAACATATAAAACTCATGTAATTACATTTTCCATTTGAAGCACATAAACATCGGAAGTAAAAGTATGTATATATATATATATATATATATAAAGCGTTTTACAAAAATATGTCACGAGACCTCATCTAAAGCACTCTGGCTTTTAGGAAGCACAAAATCATACAAAATCCTGAATCTATATAAGTTTTCAGCCATACGTCATGTAGAAGTATCTAGTGATGCTCATGGTAGCATGTAACAACCTGCACTACTCTACGTAGTAAACGGCTAAAATAGCTTGGCACTCCTGCTGTGTGCCTCTGATATCGCATCGGGAGATCATCAATGGATCCATTGGGTATATCTAGGGTCAACCTCTCTAGGTTCTCCTCCATCTCTCCCATCAGGTCATCGCCTCGTTGAAAAAACCGAGCTCCCACTCGTCTATCTAGTGGGGAAGATCCCCCAGGTCATGCAACTCCAACATCTGCATGGAAATTTTCAGGTCTTGTTACTATACATAAAAAATAAAAAACATTAAAATACAAAAACACAAATGGCCATCTTATTGTTTTGTTTCTTACCCATGTCTCCCCATTGTCCATCGATTGGAAGTCGTAGGTCAGGTTCACCTTTGAAATCTATACCTGCATACACATAATCCTCGACCATGAGGATCCGATCGTTCAACCAGCGGAAAAATGGAGCCTCGAACTTCACTTTCCCTCTTCCTTCTCTTGTACAAGCCATGATCCTGACCCACCTCACCTTACGAGGGTCTCTTTCCCTCAACTCAGTGAAAACCACTTGGGGCCTTAGATGAGGGACCCACTCAAAAAAGAAACAGGCTAAGATGGAACCATAGCCAAATTGTTTCAGCTCTCCCTGTTGACACTTGGTCAGCTGGTCCTTGAAGACTAGTAGTAATGCCTCTACCTAGTTAAAGACAGCAGGTGCCATAGCCTCTATCGCATATAACATGTGTTCTCTAGAATCCTGATAAGGCCCTTAGATCCCATCCAACCTCTGCATGGTGAAAAAAAGAGTATGGAGAGGATCATCCCTCACTACCTTAATGGGAATTTTCTTCCTTGAATTTCGAGTACCAGGAATGCGGTAACAGTCGATCAACTCCTGGGTGGTCACATCCTCTCCATGGGAACCAATTAGTGAAATCGAAGCACCCTGTCTCGATAATACGGTCAAGAAGTAGATATCCTCTACCTCAAAATTCAAGATGTGGGATCCTACCTCGAAGTATTACTGCTCCGGGTTCAACATATGGAGGATATACTCCAACAATCACTCATGAGACACCATGCTAGGTGTGCGGAAGAATTTGAGGAGCCCACAATTCCTCAATGTGGCTATGCGCCCCACATTTCTCTCAGCAAAAGCATCATCATCACCGTTTTTGTGTTCTTTCCATATAACCATTTTTTATCACTTGGAACCTACAAAAAAAAATTAATGGACCAATTAGAAACACTTCAATTAAAAACTTTTGTTTTTGCTTATCCATTCAATTTTCTCCACTCATGTTGGCACCGCCTGAGCTCTGTTTGCATAGAGCGGTGGCACTGCCTGAGTGCAGTATAAGTTGCACGGTTCTCATAGTGCACCGCCTGTCCTGTAAGGAGCAGGAGCAGTGCACACATTTGAGATTTAGGGCTTGCCTAAAACAGTCCCATACCCTCACAAAATAAAAAATGGATGCTTCAAAAAGAAAGGTTAGGGTTTTGTCATTTACTTGTCTTTGACGACACTCGAATCAGATAGTAGAATCTCCTGGAATCATTGACTAAAGATCTGGCTCAAATTTGCTCCAAAATGCTCTCGGTAAATAGTAAAATGGCTTGTTTTTTACTATTTAAAATTGCTTTTATATCTATTTTTAGGGTTTTTAATTCTATTTTGATATTTTGAAATCATTATTATTATAAAATCCATCTATATAGTTCATTAAAGTCATTTTGAGAGATTAATATCATTTTTGAGTCTTGCAGGGGTAGAAATGGAAACAGTAAATTCTATGGGGAATTTGTTTTTGACCTTTTCGTACTTCCATAAAACAAAAAAATTCCCTGAGCATTTGTTTCGACACTTTGGTCATGCTCTCAGAACTCAGTATCAAAGTTTTGAGTCTTTTTCTGATTCTTTTTAGGCTCGTAAAACTTTTCATCGTTAAAAAGAGACCTAATGGAGTCTCCTTTAAGCTCTTTTCAAACTCCCTAAATATGAAAATATTGTCGAGTACTTGTCTTCTTCATACTCGTAAAAGTATTTGAAGATTCATCTCTCCGATGGTAGGTTATCTCTTTTTCGGTTTGGATAGACTATTTAAGAAAAAGGAACACTCCAGCCAACCATGCCTGGAAGAGTTCTCTCGAGTATTATTTTATACTTTTTCGGGCCCTAGAGACTAAATAATACGGAAAAAGACCTTTTGGAGTTTTCTTTCGTCTTCGATCAGACTCTCTAAACATGAAAGATACCGAGTTTTCTTTCATTGGACTCATTAAAATAAACACTAAGAGACCCTTTTTTAGGAAGGAACCCCTCCTTTCTTAGGTTCATGAAATATATGGGAATGGACTTATCTTTGGATGAGCTATAATGAGTGTTTGTTATCCTCTTTGGAATAGTAAAAACGAAAAGAGGAAATCATCGATCATAATGGGGAAATTAAGGGAAGGGAATCATTTTACAAATCAAATGGCATTTGTTTGTCACCTTTGAACATGGCACTTGTCTACATATCATTCAGTCAATTGGGTATTCAGCTAGTTTACAAGTCGATCCACTTTCATGATTCATGTCACTCCTTTGAGTCTTTTAAAAGAATGCATTGTACATAGTCGTATTGTGTGTCCTTTTGGTCTAGTCATGCTGCCAAGTCTCTTTTCATGTGGCCCAATGTTCAAAGGAAAGAAATAAGTTTACCCCTCTACTTAAAACAACTTTATGTTAGTCCTTTGAGTCAGTCCTATGGTTAGATTATCTACGAAATTCCAGAACTTTGTTTCGAGTTTCGTGTCGTCGATGTGGGATTCAACATGTCCCTCTTTCGATGAGACTATTCTTGTCGACATCATCTCATCATCTGGGAAATAGTCTTAGAAACAAGTGAGTACCTTGAGATATGTATTCCTCAATGATAGATTCTCTCACTCTCGACATCGGTTTACATCATTGAACTTTGATCGAAAGATTTTGCTGGGTGTTCGAGATCAAAAAATCTATTCACACTTAGTAGATTGTACTAAGGTACCTTGGGAATCATTGACATCAATGTTGATCTCCCTCGCACCTTTTAATGGTTTACATCATTGGTTGGTAATCAAGTGGTTTCTACCGTGTATGACTTCAAAAAATTTTAATCACATGGTTAGAATCATACTTTGTGGTAGACGAGATGAAGACCTTGGGTATTTGTTAAAAGGACTCATAGCTTTCTCCCCATGTTGCAATGGAGTATATTGTATGAAGTATCAGCATGGATCCACAATTGTATGGTCATGGCTATGCTCAAATATGTGTCTGTATGAAATATATCTACATTGTATATCTAGTAGCTATGTCCAAGTTTGAGTCCTTTATCACATAGATCTACGATGTATTCTAGTATCCATGGTTGTTCATTCCTCTCATGGATGTTCCTTGTATTGGTCTACAACCATGATGAGATTACATTTATTCATGAGTCAATGTATTGATGTATTTCATATGCCTACTCGATGACACTCTTCAATCAAGCTAGCTCTTACCTCGAAGTGATAACTTGCTCTATCAAAGCTCTCGCCTATAGTATCCCTCTAGCCTCATGCTTTGGAGGGAATTATTTTACACTCAAATTCTGTCATCAGCATGTGATAGAATCCCTAACACATATATTTGTCCTCAAATCCCAAACTTGAATTGAAACATGCTCTAGATGTTGGTTTTAACATACAAAACTTCAGCACTGCTCTTACCCTCAAGTAGATAAGCGGTACCTTATGCAGCACTGCCCAAGTTATGTGGAAACTGGTTGGTGCAACCTCCTCTAACCTTTGTTGTTGGCGTGGTTCTCACCCTTCACCGCTTTGTCATAAAGGAATATAAGCGTTTCCCTTGGTAAAAAGTCAAAAAAGGAGGTTTCAGGAAGCTTCTAGAACAAAAGCCTCATGTCTAGCCTTATCGCTACTCACCTAGGTCAGTTATGCCCAAGATCCTTCCTTTGAGGATCTCATAGCCACCTTAACCACCAATTTCTCAACCATTCCTATCCCTTTGAGCTTATAAATACAAGCTCATTCTCCATGGTTGGGAGAGAGAAGAAAGAAGTAAATTTATGCTATTAAATTAACATCCTGTCCTAATCCATTTAAAAGAATAGAGGAGCAAGTTGGAGCTATCGGGGATGAGGTGCTAGTCTTGTGAAGGAGTGCATCGACACTAAGGAAAAATAGTTGTAAGCTCTTTCGTTCGTCTATTAATGCAAATTTGATTTCCTTCCCATATATCTTTTGTGTTATAATCTCACATATATAATATTGGATTCCTTAGTCACTAATATGGATCTATGGATAGTTTTCTGGTATCTTTGATGTTGTTGTATGTTTGATGTGCTTCTACAGGTCTACAGGTCTTTCATCAGAGTTTTATTCCGGGCATCTATAGATTTCAGGGAAATTCTTCAACCTAGTTTTTATTCATTTGTTCTGGATCTGAACCATTCAGACTAGAGGAACAACTTCTATCCGCAGAAGGTGCAACATTCCTGATAACACATGGCTGATGCAAGCGTCAATGATTTGGTCAATGAACGAAGTGGGGAAGTTGTCTTTGGGACAAGCCAAATTCAAGTCACAGAAGGAAGTATCGACACTAATGGTACCATGTTTTTAATTGATGGGAACATGATTGGAAACCCAAGTGGTATATGCGATGGGGTATATGAAAGCTGCTTTACATAGTTTCTCAATCCCAACTTTGATGGTAGGGGCCTTTGACAGGTGAATGGGTCATTTCTTTTTGCGAATAGGGGAAACATTAGGCCATGTGTCGATACAATTTTCAACGATATATGGACCAAGACATGTTATCTTGGTAGAGGACCAAGCAAATATATGACAAAACTCTAGAAAAATTGTTTTGTAGGAAGTGACTTCTTTAGGGGTGCAAGAAGAAATGAGTGTAATATATTCAACTATCCTGGGTGTATTTGAGATATCAAATTTTAATGTTGGTGAAATGTTGGCCATGTTACCTTCTTCAAAGGTGTCAGGTTCCAGAATTGGGTTTTTAAACCAATTGACACTTCTAGGGATGAATTATTTCACTTCGATAGAGAATTGGTTCGACGATGAAGAAGGCTCGTCGGGGATGAAGAAGGAGCGATGGTGAAAATCATCCTATGGATATTTAGGAGTCAAATGATATTCAAGGATATCCTTGCCATTGTGAAATTAGTGCATGGATAGATCAAATGGATCTTCTATTGCCGAGGAGGGGGAAGGACTATTTGAGCTAGAGATTGTGTAAATGGTGTAAGTATTATCTGAGGAAAAGGATGGAGAGTGGATCTCCTTGATGACAGTGATTTTAGACTCATGTGAGTGCTTGTGAAGGTCATTGAGGAGTTTCCAGTACTTAGGAAATTTTGGGAAATCGTGTGAATAATGACCATATAGACCACAAAATGCACATGGGTGGTTGGTTTGTATAGATTTTTTTTTACTATAGGTATGGTTGGTATAGTGACAACTGGAACGTCATCAGTCTCGACTATTATGTGCATATGGGTGTGAAGGATAGGAAAAGAGAAACAATTCTATGTCTCATGGCCTTGGACATCGCATAAAGCACATGTAGGAGGAGGAGGTGGTTTTTTTAGGGCTTTAGGTTCCTTACCCCAAGTCTTTATCGAAGGAGGGGGGGAGGAGTAGAGACAGAAGCTGTCATTTGTGTACCAGGAGGTGGGTGAAACATTGTCTTAATAGGTTGGATGAGAGTCAGCATGATATGTGGAGTTGGGGGAGGGGTAGGTGGATATAAGTACTACACAGGAATACCCAAAGTGAAGCAAGGAAGGTTGAGAATAGCCATGAATGGATTACTCATGATGCCGAAAGGTGGAAAGAGGAAGTGGTTTGTGTGAAAGGGTAATGAACCCCAATAATTCCCTGAGGTATGTGGGTGATTTTTTGACTGAGGTTGCAATGAGGTTGGAATGTTACCAGACAAGATAGTGCACAAATCCGATACGTCAGTCAGCGTAGGAGGGGGTTGTAAGGAAAAGAAGGAGTAATTCAAAGGAGCCTTATAAAATAAGGCTAGGCCAATTGCATACAGGGAAGGTATGGACATGTTGTCAATGCTAGTGTCGATAGTAGGGAGGACGTGTTCTGGTGTGTCTAGTCCCCTTAGATCATGATATGTCAATTGGTCGATGGTAACGATATTCCCATAATGGGGGAACATCAAGAGTTGAAACAAGGTAGAGGAAACAGATTGCATTGCATACATATAAATATGCCCAAGGAGGAGGTTTTAATCAAGTTGGGCATTGAAAACCTCAATGTCAATCAACATGATTTTTTCAGCTAACTCAACAGTGACCATCGTGAGAATGCCCTGGGATCGATTAGAATAGCCATCATAGGAACAAAGGGCACTGGTGGAAGGTTGAAGGGTAGGGGATCCAAGTTTCTACCAAATGAAGGTTGACATAACACAAGTGGATGCACTTTCATCGATGATGCATCGATGAATGACCAAATTCTGAATTGTGACCAAAACCTCGAAGGCGACAGATTATGGCATCTAGGGTTCTCCTTGATCCAAGTCAAAAGTGATCAACCAGGAATTAGATGGATCGGCATCACCTAATGCATGTAGAAAAGCTTTGCACTGTGAAAAACAAGTTTTGAGAACTTCCAGAGAAGACATGACAGAGGGAGACTGGGCTAAGTTGTTGACTAGTGACTACAGTTGAAAGCGGCTCTGGCAGTGAGTTTTTTCATGAGACGACACAAAGGGAACCATGGGAATTTGGAAATCCCACCTTTGGGAGGTCTCAAAAAATGTAGGGACATATTGAGAGCCATGTAGAGGGGTTAACAGTTTTTGTGGTGGATCCATACTAGTTTTTTTGAGTCTATAAGTCGACATCAGACGATAACGTCATAAGGTGATGGACACAATGATCAATGGGTGGACCCGTAGAAGTGGGTGCACGTGTTTGTGGTACCAATGGAGGAGTTGAAACCATTCCTTGATTTGGTAAGGGGTTTTGTAGCACCGTATGAGGAGGACCCGACGGTGTTGGGTTTGGTTGATCTGGAGTGACCATGTTGGGGTCACGTTGATTATCAGTTTGAAGTAAATTGCGCACTCGATTCATATGGGGACACTGATGTGTATAATTGATGTAAGTGTTATAAATAGTGCATGGATGGTTAATCCGCAACTGATGTTCCTTCCCAGGTCTAGGTGGATGTTGGGAATTCTGTGCAGGGGGGTTATCTCCGTCATTGCTCAGAGGGTTGGGTTGTTTTTCACCTCCTTGAGGTTGGTTATTTCCCTAGTATCTACCTCTTTGTCGTCGCCCCTTCCCTTGTTGGTTATTGGGGGTGAGTTGATTAGGGAGGTTATGTTGAGCGCAGGTTTTTCCTTGAGGACCAGGAGGAGCTAGGGTTGGAGAAGGTGTAGGTTGCACAGGTGTTGGGTAATAGGCAGGAGTATTTGGAGGGTCAGCAAATCCTACCTTCTGACCATTACACGTAGGTACCAATAAACTTGGTCTGTGAATGTGAGGAACTTGTGCAGGTTCCAAGAAATTTGGTCTGTGAATGGAGAGGAACTGGTGAAGGTGTGGCTTAGGGCTGATCTAATATGTGTGAAAAATGAGGGGCGTAACATGGTTGGGAAATAATAGGGGTGGTACCAGAATGAGGTGGTATCAAAGGATAGGTCATGTATAGGTGTGGATGCCGAGTAATAGAGCCAATGACTCCATCATCCACATGGGATGCCCCTAGCGTATCTCGATGTGAGGAGCAATCATGAGGATTTAGGTATAATGGTATACATATAACCTGATTGGGCATAGATGAGATCAAACTATAGTGCCTTGAGGATGGCTTGATCCTCGTTTTTTGGGCGCTAAGATGCAATGTCCTTGGTGATGGGGGGGGTAATGTTTTGAGAAACCAATCCAAGAAAATCATGTCATTTAACTAGATATTACATAAGCTACGATGATGATTCCATTGGATTCCTTTACCCAACATGCACACTTATTTAGCCAATTTTGGCCTATTTAGCCACTAAGGCTAAGTTTAATTGAATTACTTGGCATCAGATGAGAACACTATGACATTAGAATGAGCATACCCACACCATCCTTTAGTCAAGGAGGCCAACTAATCCATCTCCTTCATTCGGGGAGGCTAACTGGGCTTCCTCCTTCAAACAAGGAGCAATTCTGGGGTGATCTGAGTGTCATAAATGCACCTAATTGCCAACTAATTTTTGTTTCACCTAATAATCAGTTAAGCTGATTTATAAAGGCACCTCCATTCATTATTTAATTATTTTTTGCCAATATTTATGAACTAGAGCTAACATTGGTGCTTACAACCTGATGATATGTGTCACTTCAGTTAACTCCATCGGAGCTACTTGGAGTTATGGATGCGCTACCTCCTTCAAATGGACATGCAGTTACATGTGATGAGTCACTTTCAGTTAGACTCAGTCATCTATTGCACTCTGATTTAGTTAGGACTTAGTGTGAGAGTCAGTTATTGATTAGTTCAGTGGTTAACTAAGTGTGCCAATTGTGGATGACATTCAGTTAAGCTACACCCATTCATTCAATTCGAATGACCTCTTTGGGAATTCGAATTGTCTTGGAATTTATGCACTCTGCATGACCATTGTATTGTACTATAATTATTTTATTGATTATACAGATCTACAACATTCTATTGCAACACCATTATGCCATTTGCATGCTTAATTGTCTTAAATCCCTTATGAGAATGTGTTAGTCCCTGGATTACTATGAAAAATTAATATGGTATTAGAGTTCATGGTGGGAAAAAGCTCATTCTCTTCAAAAACTTGGTTTTTGATAGATCTTACATGAAAAATTAAGCAAAAGCTCAAATTCTAGCACTACACCAGAAGCAGAAGGTTTACCGCTTAATAGCCCAAGACAGGAATTGTTGATCAAGCTTGCTTGATCAATTATGTTGGGTGTGATGAAAACCTGAAATGTGTAGGTTGTTCAACGTTACGATGTGTCATCACTCCAGGAAACTCCTCTAGGTTGTAGCTCAAGGATGCTTGGTAACTTAAAATGTTTTTAGGGTTTTCTGATATGGATCAAGTCAGTTGACGTATATAACCTCCCACTATCAAGACATGCATGAAGCTCACTCAATTAAGAGGCTTTTAGTTACAACTTGTTCAGTAGTTTGACAATAAGGTGCAGGGATGGGGAACTCATCAAGCTGGCAGACTTACATAGAAAACATATGCATATAAATGGATCAATCCTAACAAGGATGGTACTTATAAATCAAATAACATTAACTCACCAATATGATGACAACTATTAGCTATTAATTGACTTGAAAATCACCGAAATGCACATTTAGGCATAAGTACAGTAAAGATAAAGATGATGGCTGAAAAAATCATAACAAAAGAGATTATAATTAGAATAAACAAGATGAGACACTTGACAATAGAATGGGCTTACAAATCCCCGAAGTCAAACCTTTATTATAAAATCAATCATGGGATTTATAACCTTCTACAAAAATGACAGATCCTAAAAATCCGATCTGTTTACACAAAAAATACTTGAAAGTGATAGTTTTCTTAGATTAGGACTTCAAACCCTTGCTAACTATTTTTCTATCTATTGTGAAGATCTAGTTCACTGAGTGAACTTTTAATAACTGAAGTAGTCGCTGATAATCGCCACTGCTGGTTCATTGTCCGTTAACCCACTGATTTGTCCTTGATAATTGGGGTTGACGACTTTATGGCACTATTTTGTCATAATAGATCTAAACAGACCCTTTCTAATACTTCTGCCAGCACCCTTTATATTTAACTTATGTCCCTGAGCTGTCTGTGGCCGCCAAAATCCGGTTCTGTTAGTTGAAACTTTTCCTTTGAACCTCGGTTTGCTTTTGGTAGATAGCAATTTTCAAAACCCTCTTTTAACGATCGAACAACAATTTAGGCATCGACGATCGAAAGTTCTAGGTACCGAGGATTGGATTTTTAGAGCTGAGCATTGCCGCGGTGTCAGAAATTCAAATCGCTAGCCTTGCGATCGACGATCGGAGGCTTTAGCCACTATTTCATTGGAGTTTTATACCAGAGTGTTTTCGCAGTGTCGGTTTCTCACATCACTAATGGACTAACATGTTCTTGCAGGTCTCCATTGTTTGTTTGCAGGTTTTCTAACAATTTGTATGCAAGGTATTGGAGCTAAACCCATAACCTTGTGTGCAGAGGGGTTTTGATTTATGTTTTCTTTCATTTATGTTTCATTTTTCTTGCACCACCACCAAGAACCCTACCCTTCTGTCCTATAGATGGAAGGTAGCCATTCCTACCCTGTAGTAAGGAAGAAATCCCTGTTACAATGTTAATACCAGACTAATCAAGCACTGAGGATCAACCAAAATAGAAAAAATCCATTGTATTGGAACATATCCATACATCTTTAGAGGTAAATAACAATGATAAGGTACGCTTTCTTGGAGCACTCTATCTATAAATCCACAAAAGATATAACTGTATTACATACATGATTGTGAATTTTGTGGGATGACAGAGGTCAATAAATAATATTATATTTGAGGTGATTGCTCATTCACAAATTCAATGTGACATCCTACGGGTTAGGTTCCTAGTTAATCAAGTTTATAACCATTCATTCCTTCCATTCATAATAAATTTCATTTATTGGGGTTTTCCCCCAACCTACCTGATTTTAGAATTGAATCTATCTTCTATTATAATGTCATTATTATTTTATACGATTCCATTTCCATTTCATTTCACTATTTCTTACCAATGAATCGGTTTGAAGAACTACAGGTATTATACACGATGAATGTTGTTGTAATACTTATATGGTATCAACAAAGAGGAAGTCACCTAGATAATTCTCAATAAAATAAGTTAATCAAGAATGTTGAGTATGCTCATGATGGCCACATTTAGTTGACCTAATATCACCTTGGGGATCACTATACATTAATTCGATCTTCTGATTCCTCCTATGTAAGGTATTAAATTGAGCACATAGATCTATGGACAAACACACAACTCACAAGATAGATCACACAATTTACTCAGTTATTGAAGAATGAAATAGTGCAAAAATGGCTTGTAGCTGTGAATGCTTTTCATTAATCAAAGAGTAATCAGATAATAATTACAAAGAAGTACAATGGCTAAAATGCCATAAGAAATTCAAATCCACGTGAGGAAATTCGAATCGATTACACTCTACTTGACTGCAGGTAACTAAGACCTTGTCTAAGTCATTATCAGAGGATTCAATGGTTAACTGACCTTGTCTAAATCATCACTGGAGTTCATCAGAGTTCTAAAACACAACTCAAGTGTTACATTCAGTGTTGAATAAGGCTAACTAACTGTGGTAGGTGAGAAATGTGCCCCTCCTGCATGCAACCATGAAAACCTAGCGCTAACTAAATGTATAGGACTATAACTGAATGTAACTGACTCCTAACTTAGCTTGACTAGTCACCAACTCAACTCAACTAACCTTGGTTGGTTTCAGCACTCCTAGTGGCTCCTAAATTGTAGGGATTGGTCTAGGAGGCTCCTAAACTGATGCATGCAAGTGCAATCAGTGGCAGTAGGTCTCAATTAGTGTTCCTCACACTTTAGTAACTAAAACATGTGCCCCAATTAGGCTAAGTGGACCTAATGGTGCTAGTGACTAAAAATAGACTAGATGGACTCTCGATTTAGATATGAATCCTGATTTAGACATATGACCAAATTGGACAAGGGAGGATTAATAATCCTAATAACCCCCCTGAATGCTAACTTGGACAATTTGTGGGCCCTAGTAACTAATACCATAGTTCACCCATTACATCAAGTAAAATAAAGTAACTGCTTAATCCAAGGAGTTGGGGAAAACAACACATGGGAAAAAATCCCCCCCTCTATCTAAGCAGATAGAATCAGATCTCAAGTTTGAAAAAATTGAAAATATGTTGCTGCAATATTCATCTCTGTGAGGTAGTGAAGAAGCATGCATGGTGTGTTGTGCATAGATATTCTGGGGCCTGGCATCTATACTTCTCCTTCTTCTCAAAAATTGATGATGGAAGGAAGGAGGAATGTAACCTTTGTCTCTTGTTGGATGAAGAGGTGTATGATCACATCTATACTTCTGAATGTAGTGAGACTAATCCCTTGCCATGTAGCATCTTACAGGGATTCTGTTGCATCTCTCTGAAGGAGGTAAGATTGCATGGAATAGCACAAGGGTATTGCCTTTCTCAGTATCAGGTGGGTTTCCAGTCATCTTCCTAGCTTTCAGTTTGGAAGTAGGGACTGAATCTAGATTTGAATCACCCTGAATCTCAATCTCATAAACTGATAAAGATGGATCTGAAATACTAGTAGAATTTGCAAAACAACTAGATGCAATGATTTTACCTTCCCTTGCAAGTGGCTACTGAGAGCACACTAGTTCTGAAGGAGGCATGAAATGTGAGAACTCATATGATTTTGAGGCATGATTTGCAACACCCTTCGCTATGATGTTCCTAGTAGAGATATATGTGATCTCCACTGAGTCAGGACCAAAGATCACTCACTTTGGAGATCCAGTATGGGTCATATGATAGACAGATAAATGGTTTGAAGCTAGGGAGGGGAAAAATAGAACATCTTTGAACCTTCCATGTTCAATATTGATAGATCCCTTCCCTTTTGTTTGGAATTTACTGTTATTTCCCATCTAAATACTAGGACCATCAAAGGATTGAAAATAAGAGAATGATTAGCTGGATGCATCCATATGGCTAGAAGCTCTAGAATCAATGAGGAAGACACGTGCTGATGAGCAGCAAGCCTTCATTGCATGGCCTTTCCTTTGGTATTCTTCATCTTCTTCTTTAAATTCATCCTTCCTTGCACTAGGAGGTGCAGAAATGTTATGTTTCTTCAAAAGAAGAGCCATTTCATCAAGTTGTCTTCTCATACAGGAGATTTCTGAATGAAAGCCCCTTCCACAACAAGAGCAGAGGACCTTACCTTTGCCATTGTTCTTGCTTCTCTTTGAACCTGAAGGCTCCTTTGATTTCTATTTCTTCATAGGAGACTCATCTCTTTGCTTCCCTTTGTCATTTGCTACCTTATCTCCTCTTGCAACCAAAGCTTGATCTTTGGGAGATCAAATGATCCCCATTTGGATCAATTTATCATTCTTAGAAGTGAGAGATTGGATGAAGGCATCAAGAGTGGGAATCTTTCAATTTGGACTAGTGATCCTTACTGTTGGAACTGATTTTCCAGTAGTGGGGACGAAGGATATGGGGATCTGACGGGAAGACACCATAACTTCTAGATCCAGAGCTTTGCAGTCAACTTTAAGCCATTTCCTTAACTTATAGAGGGTATTCAGAACTAATGCAGTCATTATAGCATCATATAGTTGTCACAACATTTTTAATATTGCAGCATTGTTCATAAAACATATCAACTCATAGTGCAATAGACAGTAGCAGAATTTAAAGTAGATTGCATGGATATAACAGAAAGATACTAAATCACAGCAACATCATAAAAAAATAGTTCGCAACATCATAACATATTAGATGGCAGCAGTGATAATAGACCAGATTTGTGCCACAATTGTCATATCATATTAATCTTGCGCAAAGGACCCACATTACACAATTCTTCTCCAAAACCAGAGACTGCATACATTAGGAAAACCTAGATAAATCATAGATACATAGGAAATTCTTCACAAAACCAGATCGCACTAGAACTTATGCCCCAATTATCCTCTGACTCAATTCTCCTATGATAATCATGATCCTCTTTTTCCTCCTATCCCCCCCCCCCCCGTTCTACTTGCAAAACTAGATCTATAAAAAGGCTTGTGCCATTACATCGAGGGTCCACTTCTAACTAAATTATAACCAGTAATGACCTATTACAACAAAACTTGGTCAAATAACATATAAAATATTCAAAGCGGTTATTCTTCTTCCCATCACGCTAATCTGGCCTCACGTGGTACCGCATGAGGTTGCACAACTGCCGCAATGTTGCGCAACTCACTTACCAAAAACCTGCCAATAGGCCCCCAACACAGTCTTGTGGCTCATCCTCGAGCCATGTCAGGTTGACAGGGTATGTGCTGATGTTTGCACTTTGAAATCTTCAAATTATGGTGCAATCTCCCATGCCTGAAGCTGGACTTTGTTGGTAGTACTCTGACAATTAGTCAAAGCCTGATTTACTAGGTGCTCTTATCTGGCCTTGTTGTCCACTGTTTGTCAATGATCTTGTACTACTTGCAGTGTGGATACTACTTTAACAGCTAACTTTCCACTGATTTCCTGAAATTCATCAAGCTGAGTGTGGCACTTTTGTTGGCGTTCCTGGGCACGGGCGGCTCTCTGATGTAAATCCTTTAGTTCCTTGGCCCATGTGATCAGTACCATCAGTGACATGGCCTTCAATGATGTCTTCAAGGTCATTATTTTACCTTCAACTCCTTGCACTTGCGCAGTCAACTGATCAAGCTGCTCGTCCTGGACAACGCTCTGCCAAAACTGCGTTGTCACTTCCATAATGGTTTTGGCCTCTTGCTCCATGCTTTTGAACTTAGTTGTGATGTCTTCAATGCAGGCTTTCCTTTTTGCAACCTTCTCTGGAGGTTTTTTAGGTTGTAGCAGAGAATTGAGCATCAAGTTGGTATCCTAAAGCTGAACAATAGTTTTCTCCAATCATTTGGCCTTTTCAATTGGGGTGAATTCGGTCATGTTCTCAAAAATGTGCTCGCAGGCTTCAGAAACAGCCTGATCGACTTCATCGCACATGGCAAACATCTGCGCCTGTTCAATGATTAGGAGGTCTTGCACCTTTTTCAGTTCCATAATATCTTCAGCATCCTTTCGCTGCATCTGAGTCTGTGTCGGCTTCAAGGCGTCGATTTCTGAAACTTTTTCTTCTTCCAGCTACACCCAGACCTGATGTAGCTTGTCTGTCTATTTCTGCAACTTCTTGTTGGAGACATTTACCATCATACACACTCTTTCGGTCAAATTGGCCTAGTTAAACCACTATCCTAAGTTTAATTGACATCAGTGGAGAATTAATTACCATCATCCCAGTCACTCCCACGCCTACCTACAGTTAAGGAGGCTAACTGGAGCACTCCAGGGGTGATCTGTGTGACATTAATGCACCTAATTGCTAACTGGTGGTTACTTTCAGTTCAACAAGTCATTTACAGTAATTTAAGGTGCCTCCATTCATTAAATATATTATTTAATGATTATTTTATTATTATTTAATGAACTGGAGTCAACAAAGCGCCTCCACCAACTTCTGATGGTCAGTTCAGCTTCAGTTAACCTCATCAGGGTTCATTGGAGTCATGCAGGACTAGCACTTGATGGTTGGATTGCTATGAAATGTGTTTGATCTCCTTCAGTTGAGATTCAGTCATTTATTGCACTCCAACTTCAGTTAGGGTTTGGTGAGTCAATTAGGGTTTTGGTCAAGTGGTTAACTGAGTGAGATTGCATGGCAAAGAGTCAGTTAAGCTAGACTCACTCACTGAATTCGAATTGTCCCTTAGGTATTCGAATTATTCATGGAGTTAAGCTATTTCTATGCATGGAAATTGTAATCCTTTATTGTTTATATAATATACAAAGAGGAAACCTATTTGGCATTCCAGTTATTTTCCAATTCATGAGTATTTGTTAATAATTCTTTGATGATTTTGATTCCTAGTTCCTAGATCATGTGCAAGAATTAATATGGTATTAGAGCTACGGAGGGACGAAGAACAATCTCTCAAGAACAATATTTTTGAGAGATTTCTCCATGGAAAGTGAGCAATAGCTCAAAATTCCAGCACTGCACCAGAAGCCAAGGCTTACCACTTAATACCCCAAGTAAAGAACTTGTTGATCAAGCTTGCTTGATTGACTATGCTCGGTGTGATGAAATCCTAAATGTGCAGTCTATCTGAACTTACGGTGCCCCTTTTGTTTTGATTTGAAGGTTTTATCAGGTACAACTTCGAATGGACTCATCAATCCCTCCTCTCACCCCATTCACAAGCTATTCGGAATGGAAGTTGAAGATGATTGCATATCTCAAGAGACGCGGTCTCTATGAGGTCTCTATTGGAATTGGAAGAGAGACTTATGAGAATGAGAATGACTGGCTAAATGACATTGACAGAGCTTTTGGATCAATAGCTCTGGCCCTTGATGATGACTTGTACTTTGATTTTGATTCTGTTGAATACCCAAAGGATCTCTGGACAAGATTGGACAAAAACTTTGGCAAGCACAATGAGGATCATAATAGTAATTTGGAGATCAGATACAGCACCACAAGAGTTCTTTACTCAAAATTCTCAGCCTCTACTCTCTCTGATGAAGTTGTTCAAGATGAAGATGAAGCAGAATCTTCTACACAATTCAATTCGAATTGAAGAAAGTCTCCATGAAGTGACTCATTCTCCTGATGCTCCGGAAGTTCATGAGATCTCTGATATCTCATATTCTCATATTTCTGAAACAAAAGAAGACATTTGAATCTCTGATATTGAATAAAAATGCTGCTGCACTTCCATGCAAACATTCACCGGTGATTTTCCTTTGAATTCTGTGCAAAATTTACCAGTAATTGCTTCCGAAAGTGAAGAGAAATTTGATTTTTCTTCCGCTAATGTTGCTGCTGGTGTGAAAATATGTAAAAAATTGGATATTTTGGAAGAAATATCATATTATAAGAGTGAAACATTTGCTCCCCATGATCTAGATCTTCCAGCAAATTCCTGCAGGATTGCATGCACCAAAATTCAGAATTTTGAAGAAGAAGAAAACTGTGCATCTACCGTCTCGGTTGACCATAATTTTGGATCTTATATGAAAATTATTGGATCTGATATGATATTATTTGGATCTGATCTGATATTTCTTGGTTCAAAATTTCAGGTTCATAAACCTTCAGTACTGATTGTAGCTGTTCTCATCAACGGTGTGAAGAAACAAGTACCGCAAGTCTCCTACAAAACTGCTGCTGGGGATTTCATTTCATTTCATAGTTTTGGATCTGTTGTGAACTTATTTAGATCTGATTTAAATTATGATCTGATATTGTTTTGTTCATATTTTAAAATCCAAGAGATTTCATCCATGCTTGTAGCTGCTCTCACCAATTCCGGTGTGAAAAATCAAGTACCATAGTTCTTCTTCAAATTTGCTTATGGGGATTTGGTGTTAGTTTCCTCTTATGAGGTTGATGATATTTTATTTTGTGATTCATTAGATATTTCATAATCTATATCAGATTATGGAGCTCAAGCATTCGCTCTCCAGAGTCCCAGGGATTCTCTACCTTTGGTCACAAGCTTATCTCCTCACAGAACTAGTAAAGAGGAAGACATTCTGCATCTGCATGGACACTTGCTCCTAAGATTGGGGGCTGATTTTACCACTCATGGTTTTCTGTTCAGGGCTGCAACATATCACTTTCTTGAGTTTTCCACACATGGTTCAAATCCTCAAGAACCTTTGCTCTCTCTTCATATGATTTCAGTTGCTCTACATGGGTCCAGTTTTCACTGTGCAACTGTTTATATTTGTGATTCAGTTGAGTGCATTGTTATTCTTCCAAAGTGGAAGATTCCCCCAGACATATTCATTTAGTTTGGATTCATAGGTTCACATGCACAGTCTCAGGATGCTGCTGCATAGAAGAACCAATTCTTGATTTACTGCTTAGTTTGAGGGGGGGTATTTTTCCCATGAGGTTTTCCCCGTTTCCTTGGTTATATTAAGAAGTTACTTTATTGTACAGGGTGGCCTATGGCCTTTGTTGCTAGGGCCCTAGAATTTTATGCATATATGTTTTCTAACTCTTCCTGAGTATAGCTTAAGGGGGGGTGTTGGAGACATTTACCATCATACACACTCTTTCGGTCAAATTGGCCTAGTTAAACCACTATCCTAAGTTTAATTGACACCAGTGGAGCATTTATTACCATCATCCCAGTCACTCCCACACCTACCTACAGTCAAGGAGGCTAACTGGAGCACTCCAGGGGTGATCTGTGTGACATTAATGCACCTAATTGCTAACTGGTGGTTACTTTTAGTTCAACAAGTCAGTTACAGTCAGTTAAGGTGCCTCCATTCATTAAATATATTATTTCATGATTATTTTATTATTATTTAATGAACTGGAGTCAACAAGGCGCCTACACCAACTTCCGATGGTCAGTTCAGCTTCAGTTAACCTCATTAGGGTTCATTGGAGTCATGCAGGACTAGCACTTGATGGTTGGATTGCTATGACATGTGTTTGATCTCCTTCAGTTGAGATTCTGTCATTTATTGCACTCCAACTTCAGTTAGTGTTTGGTGAGTCAATTAGGGTTTTTTTCAAGTGGTTAACTGAGTGAGATTGCATGGAAAAGAGTCAGTTAAGCTAGACTCCCTCACTGAATTCGAATTGTCCCTTAGGTATTCGAATTCTTCATGGAGTTAAGCTATTGCTATTCATGGAAATTGTAATCCTTTATTGTTTATATAATATACAGAGAGGAAACCTATTTGGTATTCCAGTTAATTTCCAATTCATGAGTATTTGTTAATAATTCTTTGATGATTTTGATTCCTAGTTCCTAGATCATGTGTAAGAATTAATACTTCTCTGCGATGCTCTGTGACTAGACATATCCCTCAGTCATTTCTTTCTATCATTTTGCAAATTCCAGGGAGGAAATGTGTTGCAACTCCACTAAATCCATAGTGAACAACTTGTTCATGTCCAAAGCCACACTCTGGATTGGTCACAAAAACTGGTGAACTTCCTCATTTATCACATCGATCGCAGTCAAGGGAACTTGGACATTCCTGGCCCGGGGCTCAGTGCTAATCAACAAGATGTACTGCATCATCGGTCACATAGATGTCAACCTAGAAACAATTCCAAAAATTAAATCTAATCGATCTCTTACCACACTGAATTCTTCATGGTTTAACTCTTGGATCACCTTTGTTGCATCCGTGGATGAGTCAATGACTACTTTGATAAGTTGCTGCAGTTGATCCTCCATCCCCAACTTGGTACCACTACCTGCCTCATATTATTTACTCCATTTGGTGTTAGTATCCTCCTGCATGCATTGTGTTGCATCCTCATTGTCAGAGTTGTGAGTGCTCAAGTCCTTCTAGGCAGGCTCTTCCGGGGCATCCAGTGGCTTCTCTTGAGATAATTCCTCCCAACTCAACGGATTTCACAACTTCATTGACCACTCTTGGACAATGGAATCCAATTCTTCTGTCATAAATTTCTAATTCAAAGGTAACCAGTGCTTATCGGGGTCCCACTACACCTGAATGTAGATAGAATGGGGCCTAATGGAAAATTGAAGGATATGCTGATACTTGGCCGCGACGTAAGGAGAGAATCAAGGAACAGCAATGGCCGTGGCTTCCAATGCTTCCCAATAAACCCAAAAGTGAATGGCACAGTCCATCTGTCGACTGGGCTCTTCAACACACTATAATTTTTGATACCTCAGAGCTTGGCACACCTTTTCCACATCAACTGCCATCGGTTGATAACCTTCTAGTTCCATCTAGGAAACTAGTGCAATAAGGATCAAAAACCAACTATATGAAAATGACCACCCAACCTAAGAACTAAGCACATCTTCTAGCAACTGATTTAGAAAAAAAAAGACCAATTCATTTGCACCCCCTCAGTACACTTCTAGGTGCAGGTGACAACACCCTAATTGCATTAGACTGGTTGATTTCCTCGAACAACCTTGCTTGCCAGAATCTTTGCACTGATGCACACCACTGGTGATTTAATGTTATCGATGCAATAAGCACGACCATCTCATTGTAAATCAAAGCACTCCTTAAGCTGCTTGGAAAGCCTTTTGTTAGTATCTCTCCCACGGATATACTATGTTGGATCTTCCCCGTCCTTCAGAAATCCTATGATTCTTGCGATCAAATCTATTGTAACAGGGATTAGTGTATTCAACCAAAGTGTCCCTCCATAAAACAAGCCAACAATTGTTTCATGCATGCATGGGATTCATTCAATTTCCCAAAATGAGGCATATTGATGAGCCCCAACAATCCAGATTGATCTAACCCACTCGCCCAAGGTTGAGGAATTCTCCAAATTGGGGCACTAGGCCCCATTGGGATTGAATCATAGGGCTCATCCCTAACATATTTGAGCAATAGTAGGTCATGGTTATTAAATTTCAACCCGATCAATGTAGGGATGATGTCGACCGAGCACTTCATCCCCTCCGGCAGCGACGACAATTTTGGTGGATACTTTTGATTCTTTGACGGCTTCCTTGGCTTGGTTCCCGGATGCATAGGAATGACATATCCCAAAATGTCATGAAAAGAGACACCTCGAGGTACCTCGGACTCAACATCTCCTGAGATCGATGACCCGGTCTGCACAGTTCCTTCTCCTTGCACTCTCACCGATGGGTCTCTTCGGTGGCAGCGTGGGACTGGGCCTTTGAGCCTGTCACTTCCGCTTGGGAATGGAAAATGAACCGACTGGCATGCTCATAATTTATTCTTCAATAGTAATGGGATGAATAGGGGACTCGTACTCACTTGAAATCTCAATGGCTTCGTGGTCGCTCAGCATGCCTCACACCTCAACCCTTAAAATGCACTTGAGGGATCTAACCTGCAACTCTACAACTCACTCAATAGCTCACACTGCACTGCACAATCCCTTCTCTGCTTCACACTCTACTCGCTCAACTGAACAATTCCATCCTTATGCATCCCACATGATTTTTATAACCACCTCCATCTTAAAACTTATTATTGTCAAATCTATTATCACCATGATTACTAAATATGGTATTAATGATTCCAAATACGCCGACGATCTTATTCCTCTAATGGTTGGATCACTCATTAATGTGGGTCGATTCAAAAAGCATCGTCGATCAACTATTTTAACTACCTGCATTTATTACTTGATTTGACCAACCCATAGCCATGCAACTGTCTCAATTGGTCAACCAATCATTGCTTACAAACTTTAACCTTGTGCAGCCTCTACCCCCAAGGATCGCCTTGTTGTTTTGAAATAAAATCTTCATTTTTTTTTTCAGTGCCTCAAGTAGTGCACATCATTGTCCCTAACCTATAGGGATTTAAGTGGCTCCCATTGAAAAGCATCGGTAAGACTGCATCATCTCATTTTTGTAATTGAACTGCAACGCCAGAAGTAATGGAGTGAACAAGATACGGACCTAACCAGTGCATTTGTAACTTACTTGGATGCTTGATGAACTTACTGTCATATAACAGCACCAAATCTCCTCCCGCAAACTATTTTTTCTTAATTTGGCGATCATGTCATGCCTTTACAACCTATTGGTGGAATCCAACAATAAAGCAGTATTCTTCAAGCTAGATCAACTAAGTAATTCATTCTTCTAAGGCTTCTGCATCATCCATTCCCGTTGATGTAGCAATCTGCAAACTGGGAACAATATCCTCCATGGGCATGACTACCTCTTGTCCATATACCAGCTTAAATGGTGTCCAACTGGTTAGCCATTTACAAGTAGTGCAATAGGCCCCTAGCTCCGCTGAAATTTTTAGGTCCCAGTCATCGCCGTTAGCATTACATACCTTAGTCAGTGTTGTTTCCAAGATTTTGTTGAATGCTTCGACGGTCCCATTCACCTATGGATGGTATGGTGTACTCCTCTTATGTTGCACCTACGACTCCTCAGTTAGCACTTTCATAGTATGATTGACGAAGTGGCTGCCCTAGTCATTCATTAGGATCCTAGGACACCTAAACCGTGTCACGATGTTTTCAAAGATGAACCTCGCTGTCGTCGCAACGGTACAATCCACAAATGTTGTAGCTTCCGCCCACCTAGTGAGATATTCGGTTGCAGTAATGATGTATTGCACACCAGTACACTTCCCTGGTGGATTAATAGGACCCATAAAATACATAGCCCATTTATCAAATGGTTGCATAGTCACCTACGGTACTAGCGGCATCTCATCCTGCCGCAATGGTGTACAGACACACTGGCAGACATCGCAGCTCCTCGCATAGTCTGCATCATCACTATGCAATGTCGTCCACCATAGTCAAGCACGCAAAACCTTCCATGCAGTAACTCGACCTCAAAAGTGGCCTCCCACAATTCCTGCATGTGCTTCTTTGAGAATGGGACCTTGCTCATGCAGTAAAATACACCGTTGCAAGATTTCATTCGGTCCAAGCTTATATAAATTTCCAGCGATTAATTGAAAATTAGAAGATTTTACTACCAGCTGCTTCTTTTGGCCAATCGACATGTCCTCTGTGGCAACACCAGTGGCCAAAAACTAAATAATTGGTGCATAGTGATCATCTGTGATGTCAACATGGAACAGTTGCACATTTGGCAATATGTCATCAATATTGGTCAATTCTTCACTATTCTCGATGTGAGATAGATGATCTAGGCTAGAATTCAATCACCCTGGCTTTACAACTATTTCAAAATCAAACTCCTGGAAGAGTAACAGCCATCGACAGATCTTCCCCCCCAACACAAGCTTATTGACAGGATATTGCAAATTAGAATGATCAGTGAAAATCTTGAAATGTCCACCCAACAAGTAGTTCCATAACTTTTGCAGTGCATAAACCATCGCCAAGCCTTCCCTTTTTGTTGTTGTATAATTTCGTTCAGCAAGAGACAACTTTCTACTGGTGTATGCGATTGGGTGATCTAGGTCGCCCTCACCTGGTTGCATAAGAATGACTCCCAGTGCAAAAGAAGAATCATTAATGTGCACATGGAACTCCTTATCCCAATCAGGAAAAACTAGTATGGGCATAGAGGCTATCTTCGATTTCAAAGTGTCAAAAGTTGCTTGACATTCCTGAGTCAATTCATAGGTTGCATCCTTCTTTAGTAGTTTCTCCATGGGGGTAGTAATCGCAGCGTATCCTTTGATAAACTTGCGATAGTATCCAGTATGCCCTAGTGTGGCCTGAAGCATTTTGACATAGTCAGTGGTGGTAAACTAAGGATTAGCACAATCTTCGTTTAATCAACCAACAGACCTTCTTTGTAGACTATGTGCCCCAGTAGCATGCCAAATGGTGTACAAAACTACACTTTTTAGAGTTTAAGGTGATCTAATGCTGGCGACATCTTTCCAGCATTAGCCACAGGTTGTCCAGATGGTCCCTAATTAGTCCATAGATAGTCCACTCATCCACATACACCTGTAGGAACTTTTGAATAAAATATTTAAATATAGCGACAACTATGCGAGAGAATATAGTTGGTGCATTCTTTAGCACAAACAACATGAATGTATATTGAAAACAACCCCACTCAATGACAAATGTAGTGTTATAGCGATTCTCCTTCGCAATCCGGATCTGGTGGTATCCTGAGAAGCCATCTGTTAAAGAATACATCTCCTGGTTTCCTACGCCTTTAAGAACTTCGTCTGTAAAAGGGGTTGGGAATAGATAATGTACACATGCATCATTTAACTTCCTTAGGTCAACGTAAATGCATATTTCTCCTGTATTTTTTATCTTGGACCACCATAGTACTTATCCACTCATATTCTTCTACAGGATCAATGATCCCAGCATCAAGCATCCAGTCAATCTCGGCCTTCACAGGGTCCTTGTATCTTGGATTCAGTTGATACGGCCTTTGTCGCACCGGTTTGGCATCTGGTTTCAACATTTTTTTCATCTCCCCTAGGTCTTCTAAAATTCCATTCATCTTTGAAAAAATGTGTCAGAAAAAGGTCCTAGAATTCATGTAGTAGGTCCATGATCTTGGCCTTGATCTCCTCATCCCAGTAGTCTCCGACATTGGTAAATTTCGGGTTCTCTTCTGACCCAATGTTGACTTTCTGGATCCTTAGCGGCTGACTCATTGAGTCCGTTAGTAGGTTGGGGGCTGCGACATTGCGGCTTCCTTCGGAATCTAGAATATTAACATTCTGTAACTCATCATCATCTTTAGGTTCCCCAGACGAGTTGTAGAAGGTCATCATGGATTGGATTGAACAATGCGCATGTGGATCAACTGGAGAGGCGATGGGGGTTAACTTGAGCATGATGTCGTGGATGAGTTGTAAAGCATTGCATACCTCTGGGTTGATGTCTTGAAAACTAAATGTCTACGTAAAAAAAATAGACAACTCATTCCAAGTGGTGATAGTCCTACACAACTCTGCCGCCACATACCAGGATCTTGGCATTTCTTCCAAAGTGTGAACGAAAGCGTGGACCCATTCATCTCTGGGTTGCAAATCCCATAAATTTTGACACTCAATTAAATGACCGGTGGTGTCATTCTGTCTTTCATATCTCCCAGTGTGATAGACCTCTAAATTTTTGAAGCGCAACATCATAAATTTTCGGCACTATTCCCAGTCATGGATCATCTGTTTGTGTGTCACCCACCATCGAGCCGAAGTACCCTTCAGTGCTACATCAAGAGCCAGTATCCTTTGTGGTTCAAAATATTTCTCTTCAAGTTCTTGAAAGAGCTCTGATAGTCCCAACAATCCTTCATAAATGGGTAACTTGACAGTATCAGTTACACCATGCTAGAGAGACTGTGTAATCAACCTGCATTTTTTGAATGATACTTCATGCAACCGCCCTTCCTGAGGGTCCATAGGAGCAATGACCTTGAAATCTTGGTTTTCAAATGTCATAACTCATTTTTTGAACTTGATAACTGCCATGCTATTATTATCCCATCCAATCCCCAGTAGAGCAAGATAGGAACCACCGTATTCTATAAATTATATCACATCCAATCCAGCATGCATTTTCATACCTTCAATGTCAACAACCAAGTTTGAAACGTGACCAATGGGCTGATCCTTCTCCTGATTTTCTAGTCGTAACTGTACCGACGACCATCCCAATGTTGGATTTCCCATCAATTGCCAGGTTTTCTTCGTCAGAATGTTTAAATATGATCCAAGATCCAGAATGACCAAGTCAACCTCATAATCTCCAATTTGGATATTCATCCTCATCTCCTTTCCGGTCTTCCTTTTTTGCAAAGAATTCACAACAGAATCCTTCATTGTCTTATTCGGGTGGTGCAATAATGTCGCAAGCTTGACAAGGGCGCTAGATTCCCTTGCCAGTGATATACAACTCTTAAAGAACTTCTGCAAGGTACCATGCTACCACGATGGTCCTGCCTCTATAGATGGATCAAAAGCAAATGACATATCAACAATTGGTAACTTCACCAGATTTCTCCTGATTGCA
Organism: Pseudotsuga menziesii; assembly: GCA_001517045.1. Lineage (NCBI taxonomy): Eukaryota > Viridiplantae > Streptophyta > Pinopsida > Pinales > Pinaceae > Pseudotsuga > Pseudotsuga menziesii. The sequence continues at coordinate 618,406 of LPNX011110786.1, forward strand.
TTCTTTACACCAAAGAAGGTGTCTTTCTCTATCACAATATCAAATGCAACTACCAGCGAGCCAAACTTGTAGCCGCATTCCATCGTCTCCAATTGTCACACGAGCATGAGTGACGATCCCAATGTCGACATCCTTCATTCGTGGCTCAGCCTGAATGGTGGTAACTATCGATCCTTGATTCAAGTTCAATGATGGGTTCTGATTCAATGGATGATTCATCGGTTGGTTCTAAGTATGAGGTGAGTTCCAAGTATAAGTCTATAGTGGGACATGTTTTTGCATTGTCGGTTGGTTCTGTACTTGGAATGCAGGTTGATCTGATTCTGCATCTTTTGTAACTAAGGAATATTTCCTGCCTGCCATTTTGCAATCAACTGAGGGAAGATTTCAACATTATGATCGTTGGATGCACAGTATGTACACTGCACATGAGGGAACTCCCTCTGATAATGCCCAAATACCCCATAGGTGTAGCATTGGATTAATTCACGACCTCATCCTCCTCCTCGACGAAATCCTCCTCCTTGACCTCTGAACCCTCCATGGAATCCTCCTTAGACTCCTCCTTGCTGAAACTACAGTGGGTTTGGTTGATGATGGACATATTGTGTGGCTTGAACATATTGTGGCTGATTATACTGTAGTCACTATGCCTGGTTATACTGTAGTTGTGCCACCATTTGTGGCGGAGGTGCAAACTATGACTGCAATATAAACTCTTGTTGCAGTTGCGCAGGGACAAACTAGAATGGAGGTGGTGGTGTATACGGCACTTATGCTACTGGTTGTACTACTTGAGACTGTTCTTGCACTGTCTGGGGGTCCTCACCTTTCACAAAGTATGAATCATACGTCCTTTCCTGAAGTAAATCATAAGCTCGGTAATTTTTTTCATCATGTCCAACTGACCGACAAAATGTACAGTACAAATTTTCTGCTTTGGTAACCATCTTTTGCATGTAATCACAGTTCTCATGTCAATGCCCATAGACCTGACATATGCGACACCATGGTACACCAACATAGGTCAACAGATTTGGGGCTCCTGAAAGCAACTAATTCTGAAACATTGGACATGTTTCCTTGGTATGTCCATCTACATGGCAATGGGTGCACCAAATATCATCATGATATTCCTTTCCCTTTTTGATATCCTGCAGCTGGAGTGTCAAATTGGCCAACTGTGCTTGAATTTGGTTCATTCCGACCACATATTCTCCCACTGGTGATGCCTCCATCTTCATCATGGTCTCCAGAGCATCGCTCTGTTTTGCAATATTTTGCTGCATTAGTGGCTATCTGATATGCGGGACAAGCGCAGTGATGAACCATTCCTTGTGCTAAACATCGCTCATCTGAAACTGACCCGAGCCATCAATGTCTTAAACCATTGATCAAAGTCCCAAATCATCTCATTGGGGAACTGTTTGATCTCCTTCAATTCAGTAATATATTGAGCCTTATATTTTGGCTTCTTAAATTCTTCAAATAACCCCATTTGGATCTCATCCAATGTCTTTGTAGTACCTCTCTGAGGGATCCGCATGAATCTCATGAACCATTCTAGCACATGGCCCCTCAGAGTAGTGGCCAGCTGAATTTTCTTAACATCATCATCGACAGTTTGTGGATCAGTCTAGATCGCCTCATATAAGAAGCCATACTACTCTAGATCATCAGTGCCATTCCCATTGAATATCGGTAACTTCATTTCATCGTCTGTCATTCTGGGCCTTCTTCCTCCTATTGGTGCTCTATGACTAGATTGTTGCTGACATGTCAAGCAAGTTGATGTAGAGTGTGTATTTTTTCCTTTTGGTGGAGTAGTGCATGGAGGTGTGGGCACGTTACTGCTGGGGTTCGATCCTATTGTCCTTCTAGGTGTAACCTAGTCCTGGTCATCCTCGTCGCCACAAAAATGTCACTTTGTCCCACGTGGTTGTTCTTCATGGCATTGCACTTCGATCACAGCAGGACCTTCTTCTGTCCTCTGTCTCTTCTCTCGAAACCTTTCTCCTCCCCTTGTACAACCACTTGTTTCCTCGGAAACCTTCACATTCTCACGAGAACTCATGCCCATCTACCTCTTACCTTTTCATGCATCTCCCCCCTTTCATCATGGTGCCTACATCCTCCACACACCAAAGTTACACTACTATTGGTCCATCTCTAGAATACCCTTTTCACAGACCAGTTGCTTAATGGATAGCTGCAGTGACAACAAGAACCTTCCTTGAGGTCCATTGAAGAACTCTCTTTCTGCTTCACTAAAGGACTTATTGGTGTCGACTGCAAACTTGGTGATGTATCCTTCTAAGATACTATCCAACCACACTTCAACTGCTCATGATGCCTTATTATTGGTTTCTTGTAACTCTTAGATCAACTCTGGGGTCCAAGATGTCATCTCTCCTCCTTGAAACTTTGTCTTCTTCTTAGTGAAATTTTCCAGCCATTCCTGCAAGAGGACAGGAAATTCACAAAAGAACCATTCGTGAGGACCATCGTGGATATACCTGTCCAGCCAGTGGCCCGTCAACAAATTTGGATTCTGATTTTTAGATTCATCAAACTCCCGCAACCTTCGATCTCTGATCGAGTTAGATGCCAAAACATATCCTCCTCTTAATAGCAACTCGGGTCCTAGAAACAGAACCATTTGTTGGTGAAACCCACCAACAAAGCCTCATCGACAGGGGTTCCCATTCTGTCGACTCCCAACTAGCACAATATCCCTAAGAATTGGCCCAGAAAGGTTTTACCCTGCCTAGCAATGTCTACAGAGCAGACGAGGTCTCACCCGAGATGTTCAAGAGAGAGCTGTCGAAACCGAGTTTTCGGTAGTGGGGACGAAGGACATGGGGATCTGATGGGAAGACACCATAAATGCTAGATCTAGAGCTTTGCAACTGACTTTAAGCCATTTCCTCAACTTGTAGAGTGTATTCAGAACTTATGCAGTCATTATAGCATCATACAGTTGTCACATAATTGCTAATGCCGCAACATTGTTCATAAAACATATCAATTCATAGTGCAACAGACAGTAGCAGACTTTAAAAAAGATCGCATCAATATAACATAAAGAGACTAAATCACAACAAAATCATAACAAAATAGGTCGCAACATCATAACATATTATATTGTAGCAGTGATAATAGACAAGATTTTTGCCACAATTGTCATATCATATTAATCTTGCGCAAAGGACCCACATTACACAATTCTTCTCCAAAACCGAAGACTGTATACATCAAGAAAACCCAGATAAATCGTAGATACACAAGAAATTCTTCACAAAACTAGATCGCACTAGACCTTATTCCCTAATTATCCTTTGATGCGATTCTCCTATGATAATCATGATCCTCTTTTTCCTCTTGTTTCCCCCCCCTCCTACTTGCAAAACTAGATCTATAAATAGGCTTGCACCATTACATTGAGGGTCCAATTCTAACTAACTTATAACCACTAATGACCTATTACAACAAAACTTGGTCAAATAACATATAATATATTCAAAGCGGTTATTCTTCTGCCCATCGCACTAATATGGCCTTGCGCGGTACCACGTGAGATTGCGTAGCCGCTGCGATGCTGCGCAACTCACTTACCAAAATCCCTTCCAATAGCGATTCGAAGTTGGATGGATTAAGAGTAATCATGTCATTTTCTAGTTGATGGACCTTCATCTCATCCTACTTATCAAATAAGGAGGAAATCTTGTCCCAAATATCCTTGGGAGTCTTCAATCCTTGGATGTGGAATTGAAGATCTCTAAAAACTAAGGAGAATAAGTATCCATGAGCTTAATCAAGCCTATTCTAGTACTTTTCTTTGTCTTGATTTAAAACAGGCATTAGAGGAAATTTCAACTCAAAATGAGCCTTTTAACTTTTATTCAAATTCCATGTCATCATGTGTTAGCCAATGAAATTGCTTTAAATTTGAAATACCGTATAGGTCTTAAACACTTTTTTAATATAAATTTGGGGATAGGTATCATAAAAAAAACTACTTTTTTTGTTTGTATTTTTGACATATCTCCTTGTGTTTTTACTCAAATTTTGATTGGGAGAGCTCATTGGATGCGGAATTTAATTCTGAATCCAACGAGCTCTCTCGATCGAAATTTGAGTAAAAACATAGGGAGATATACCAAAAATACAAACAAAAAGTAGTTTTTTTTATTTTTTTCCTCCAAAATTAATAAATATTATTTTATTATTTTAACTATTATTTTATTAGTTCATTTTAGGAGGCCCATTTTGAGTTGAAACTTCCTCTAATGAAATGCTCTATTTTTGCAGTGAGTCTGAAGAGATTCTTGGTGCAGAGCAGTACCTCCATGTCTTCCTTCCACTGGTGATAGTTGAAGGGAGAGAGAGGCTCTATTGAATGAGCCATTTTCGATGTAGTAAGGAAAACTGAGTTGCTGTAGCAAATGCAATGAGAAGAAAGGGTTGTTAGTAGTGAATGCTATGAGAAGATATGATAACTTGTCACATAATTAAACATACAAAGTAATTCCTACTACCTCCACATTTTAGGTTTTCATCACACCTAGTATAATTGATCAAGCAAGCTTGATCAACAATTCCTTAACTTGGGGTATTAAGTGGTAAACCTTCTTCTTCTGGTATAGAGTAGGAATGGAGAAAATTGCTCAAAAAAATGATACGGCTAGAGATCTGAGGAGGAGAGTTTCCTTGTCCGCTGAGGCTTTGATACCATATTAAATTGAGCACGTAGATCTATGGACAAACACACAACTCACAATATTTATCACACAATTTACTCAGTTATTGAATAATGAAACAATGCAAAAATGGCTTGCAGTTGTGAATGCTTTTCATTAATCAAAGAGTAATTAGATAATAATTACAATGAAGTACAATGGCTAAATATCCATAATCAATTTGAATCCGCATGAGGAAATTCAAATTGATTACACTCTACTTGACTGTAGGTAACTAAGACCTTGTCTAAATCATTATCGGAGGACTCAATGGTTAACTGACCTTCTCTAAATCATCACCGGAATTCATCGGAGTTCTAAAACACAACTCAAGTGTTACATTCAGTGTTGACTAAGGATAACTGACTATGGAAGGTGAGAAATGTGCCCCTCCTGCATGCATCCATGCAAACCTAGTGACTCCTAACTTAGCTTGACTAGTCACCAACTCAACTCAACTGACCTTGGTTGGTTTTGGCACTCCCAGTGGCTCCTAAATTGTAGGGATTGTTCTAGGAGGTTCCTAAACTGATGCATGCAAGTGCAAGTGCAATCAGTGGTATTAGGCCTCAATTAGTGTTACCCACACTTTAGGAACTGAAACATGTGCCCCAATTAGGCAGGGTGGACCCAATGGTGCTAGTGACTAAAAATAGACTGGATGGACTCCTGATTTAGACATATGACCAAATTGGACAAGGTAGGATTAATAATCCTAATACAAGGTGTGGAAACGCCTCATTTGGTATTAGCCTTGGCTGAACCAATAGTTCCTATTCTTGTGACTTGTCATTTTCACTCACCTTCACACACCCAACTAGCTGCTTCTGCCAAAACATTGAAAGGTTTTGAAAAAAGAGACACAACCAAAAATACTAGGGGCAACAACACCTTTATTTACATACAATATAATTATAAAAATACCATATATAAATTATAGAGAATATATATATATATATATATATATATATATATTAAAACATATAATATAACACAAAACAATATAAAAACAAACAAACATATAAAATATAATATCACACATACCAATATAAAAAAAATAAACAAAATAAACATAGCCATATGGTATACAATAAACATATGTTTTATGGTATACAATCATAATGCAACATGTAAACACCTCCAACTCAAACCTAAACTACCGATCGACCTCTTCCTGAGTTCATTGATGGAGGACTATACGAAATTCACGGAGATTTCCTTCTCGAATTACCGAGATAGCAGCCTGTTGGCACCAGATAACTAGTACAGAGTGCACCTACAGAGAAAGCCTCGAATATGTTTGTATGGATGCAAAGAGAAGGAATGTAGTTGAACGAACTCACATTCGCAAGTGTGGTTAAGGTATTCACTATTATTGTGGCATTGGGAGAGGGAATACAGGTCCATGCTAGTCTTGCCAAGATAGGATCTGATTCAAATATCTTTGTGGGAAGTGCTCTTGTTGATATGTAAGCCAAATGTAGGGTTGTTGAGGATCCATGGAAATTTTTTTACAATATGCTTTAATGGAATGTGGTTTTGTGGAGCGATATGATTGCAAGGTATGCTTTGAATGGGAATGATGAAGAGGATCTCAATATGCATTGGCAAGCTTTGATGATGCGGATGAGGCTGAATACTTTTAATTTATTGGCGGTGCTTCTGATTTGTTCAAACATCATGGCTTATGATCAGGGTAAGCAAGTTCATATCCTCACCATAAAATATGGATTTGATTCATATAATTTTGTGGTTATTTTTCTAGTTGGCATGTCTACAAAATGTGGGTTTGTTTCTAGTTTTGTTCATTCCTTTTTGGCATCAGTGTCAAAATTCCCATGAATTGACAGTTCCAAGCTAGAATGTGATTTTTTTAAATAGCATATGTAAGCAGATATGATGTTAATTATAATACAATAACTGGTTCTATGTGGACTCGAAAACCCAATGGTCTTAGGTGCCAAGATAACTCCATGCCCTATTTTTTCTTTAAAGGGCCACAAGGTATTCTATTTGAGAGGAATCTATGTTGGTCGTTACCATTTCAGCAACCATTTCAATCAACAGCTATTATCCATAAATCTTTAGCTTACGTTTCTTGTAAATTTGAAAAAAATAAAAATGTTGATAGTAACTGCTAGATCTCATTTATTGCTAAAGCCATACCTTTGAGAAAATTCTGCACAAAACACTTGAAAAAGTAAAATTCATAATATTGTATTATAGGATCATAGCATGGGTTTGAGTGTGTAGGAAGATATAAAAAGTGGCTATTGAACGAAACCGTGAATGATCATGATTGAGGTTGGACATTGTGTCACATCTAGTCCTATCATTGCACAATTTTTCCATCTCATCTATGAATTCCTTCAGGGCCTTACTTTGCACAATTATAACACATTATTTATTTTGATAGATTTCCCAAAAGAGCTCAGACTGCCAACAAGTACCTCTAGTGTTGCCAATTATTTTTGCAAGTCACCCTTGAAATTTGAGTTATTCAATTCCTCAATGTTTTCATCATTCAATATGCCATTGACACCCAATCACATAAATAAGTTTGTGCCTTCTTTCAGTGAACACACAAATATGTAAGTGCAATAGTGTCAAATTTTGAGAGAGGGGATTTAGACACCAACACAATCATACATGAGAAACATGATAAATAAATCAATGTGATAGTTTATTTAAAGAGTAATTAGTAATGGAGTACAAATATTGTGGGAATCCCTAACTTGACAGTTTGTATTCTTATGCATTGTCTCCAATGTATGCATTATAGGCCTAGATTCGTTGAAAACCATAACATTAGAGTGTTTTTACCGAATGAAGAGATTTTGCATATATCACTTGAGACCTTAATTCATGTAATAATTTTGGACACTAGAGAAATTAGATGGACAAACCATACTCTAATATATTTGTATAAAAGGTAGCAAGGTGTATCTACAACCTATGTAGATGTAGGTTCATTGAAAACCACATCAAACTTTAATTCATGTCAATCCGTTAAAATGAATAGCATAGAGCCATTACAAGTTCAATATGCTTTAACATATTTGTAGGGAAAGTGGGCAGATATGTTTATCGTCTATCTTTTAAGTATAGATTAATTTCTACTTCAACGTCATTTTCTGGTGGCATTAGAACTTATAATGACACTCCGAGCATTAGCAAACTATGCTCAAGCCTCTGTTGAATCTTTTTTTGAGCATTAACAGAAGGTTGAGTGCATCAGCACGTAAGTTACTGGAGCACAATTGGGATATTGATGGTCAGGGTAAAACTTGGACAAGCAAGTGAGTTGCTTTAGAATTTAGGAAGTTCTAAACATGGTGATGAGATTGATGTCAGTGGACAGAAATTGAAACTACCAAATATTGGCATTGAGCTTCACGTTGAGTCTCCACTACCTCTAGAATGGCAATAATGTTTAGACCTTCAGGATTGTTTCCTTCTATGTGTTTCTAGATTACCTATTGTGTTTTTCTTTTATTCATGGTGTTTTTGTTGTTGTGGATGTGTTGGAGATCAAATGTCTCAAATATCCTTGCAAGTGTGAAGCACGAGCTATCCAGGGAAACATGGGAAATTCAATGTGAGAAATAAAAACAACAGTTATCAAGGAAAAGGAAGAAAGGAATGAGATATTTTAATGTTGCCATGCATGTGTTTGCTTGCTGTCATTTCACCTTTGGGGGGTAATTGATCATTGCATGGTGTTGTTGTTTCTCAATGCAGTCCTCAAAGGATGTCGGGATAACATGTTTGTTGTTCCTTTTCCTCCTATGTATTTGTGCTAATAATGACTGTTGTTTTCTATTGCCCAATACATATATCCAAAAATTCTTTCTCGTCTTCTTCCCACCTATAATTCATTGTGCCCCCTCTGCAACTGTGAATAAGAATGTGTTGGTCTTGGTGTACGAGGTCTGCAATGCATAAGGGGAGTTTGTTGGGTGTGTTTTGTATCATGGCAGTTATGGGTATGAATACCACCTTTGAAACACTCTCCCCAAACGGTGTAAACTCATAAGGTAGGTATCACACATTGGATGTATATCCATAAGGGTTCTATGGAGTTTTCTCTAATGAGTTTTAATGGGTTTGTTTTCTCAAAATGTTTTTTTGTGGGATTTGTTGCATTTGTTTCTCTGATGAGCATTAAGAGTATGTTGATTGATCAACACAAAGTAATGGAGAATCGGGATATCAATTCTGTGGATTTCTGTAGTTGGAGCATGGTGTGTTGTTCTACTGATAACTCAGTTACTGCAATGTTTGATCTCCTCATTCAAACTTAGGTTTCTCTCCGTTATATGGTTTTCCCTTAATATAACAACTTATTCCTTTGGATGGATGTTGAAAATAACAGGTTCATAATGTTTTTCTTTGATGGTGTCTTCTAGGTACATGGCTAAAGAATAATGTGATTTGAATGTGTATTATGTGGCAAAGGGGAGTCCCATCCATAACCTCTCAGGGACATTATCTGCAAGCATTGGGAACCTCTCCAAACTTATGTCTGTGTAAGATAGAAAACACTCATGAAATGGGAGGATTTTAACTATGAGATTTGTGGCATTTTTCTTGTAATTAAATTTTCTGAATTTGATATTCAAATAGCTAAATTTTGAGTTGGAGTTTGAAACTTGGAAATTTTTTTGATAAGCTTCTGCAGAATAATGACATATTATGATCTCTTCCTGTAAGGAAAACAGTTTGAAATTCCATAAGTCGTATCATAGATGTGTTTTTATCCTTACATCAAAAAAGTGAAAACACTTTGTGTTTTTTATGCCAATGATATGTTTTCAATTATATGATGAAAAATGCAGAACTGTGATGTTGACCTAAAAAATTGATAAAATTTAACCTTTGAATGTATTGTTATTAATGGCAGTGTGTATAAGGACATCTAAGATCTCTTTTCTTTTTTATATATTAGTTATTTATGGAAACTTCAGTTTTTCTAAATCGGTATTGCTAACAGATCATTTTGTTCTATATGTTATTATTCTATTTGGGTATTTCAATGTTGTCCTTGTTTTAGTCTACTAATTTTTGCATATGTTGTTTCCTTTGATCATGTTTTCTGAAAAGGCTATTTTTTTGAGTGACAGCATTTGACAAAGCACGATATATTGTTATAGGTATCGTATCCAAAGTGAAAAAAAGGTTGGAGTCTGCAATTTCCATCCATCAAAGCTAGCCACTCTACAATGTGTGGGTTGTGTGAAGGCTAAGATACCTGCTTCAAAGAGTTATCACTGTTCACCAAAGTGCTTCTCTAATTCATGGTGTCAACACCGTGCATTGGATGCACGAGCAGCCAGTGCAGTTCATGAGAATAGAACTGAGGACGATGAATTGTTTGGGATATTTGGCAGCACAGGGGGATTGGTTGGTTCAACTTAGAGCACAAGAATTCAAAATTCAACTCTAATCAATGGTTCTACCTTGTTAAACACTCCTAATGTTTTTGAAATGGGTGGGGATGATACATGGTATGAACTTGGACGTTCAAAAACATATACACCAACAGCTGATGATGTTGGCCATGCTCTGGAGCTGGAATGTGTGGAAGTTGATGCAGCCATGGGAATATCAATAATTCTGGCCAACACACTCCATACTTCCTATGTTATCCCAGCCCCTTCCCCTACTCTTCAATGCATGATTCCAATTAATGTAGTTGATGGAATTGCAAATCTTGAGTTAGAAGGACGTATTGCAGCTTCTGGAACTTTCACTGTACTCTCATATAATGTACTTTCTGATCTATATGCAACCAGTGACATGTACAACTATTTTCCTCCCTGGGCTCTTTCATGACCTTATCGTCACCAGAACTTGTTGCGTGAAATTGTTGGCTATCAGGCATATATTGTTTTCCTTCAAGAGGTATTATTATTCTCTTAGCACAATACTGAAACATTAATAAAGAATGAGTGTACATGTGATTCCATTGTTTGACATGCAAGCTTTTCCATATATTTTTTACTTTGACATTCATGAACTATATTGGATTGAATGCCAGTCTAGAAAATGTTTAGATAAGTGATTTCATTTTTTGGCATAATGAATGCATAATATATATGTTCACTTTGCTTTTCTTTCATCTATATTGGAATTTGAGTGTATAGGTGAGCAACTCTACCATCTCTACAATTTTATTTCTTTTTTAAGATATAATTGATTTGGATTTTAGTTGATTTCTAGATTTCTATAATGATGCAGGTTCAGAGTGATCATTTTGAGGATTTTTTTTGCACCTGAATTAGAAAATAATGGTTTCATAGTTGTTTATAAGAAGAAGACAACAGAGGTTTGAGTTCTGATTACCTAATATTTTTTTGGTGAAAGATCCATATTTCTTGAGATGTAGACCAGACAATGAAATAACATATGTATTTGTCATATAGGTTTATACTGGCGCAACCTATGCAATTGATGGTTGTGCAACTTTTTTTCAACGAGATCGCTTTTCACTCGTTAAAACATATGAGGTAAATTTTTTTGTCCTATTAGTCATATCTCTGCAGCTCATTTATCAGTCATGAAATTTGTATGTCTCGTCAGTCTTTAGGTTGAATTCAATAAATTTGTAGAGTCTTTGACAGAAGTTGTGGTTCCATTAGCTCATAAAAAGGGTTCTCTCAGTCGGTTGCTGAAGGTTGGATGGGTTCCTTGTTTATTTTAGATGATTTTTTTTTTCTTTCCTTTGATTTGTGGATATTTGATGTACATTGTATACTAAAATCCTTACTTGTTGTAATGTTGACTAAATCTTATTATGCAGGATAACATTGCTCTCATTGTAGTTTTGGAGGAAAATGACACTAACCATGGGATTGATGTCCTTGCACCGAGAAAAGTGAACTTATTTGTGTGGTATGTGGTATGTTGTTGGGGTTGTTGGATTCATGCTTTGGAGAGTAGTTTTAAGAGAAACATAATAGGTGTTTTATAAGTGACTGACATCTTAACACATTTAGGATGGATTCAACAGTTTCACATTTGCAAATGTTTTTGTTTTGATCTGCATTGCTGAGGAATAACTTGCTCAATTTTTTATAATTCAATATTTATGTAGTCTATCAAGATGAAAATATTGTAGGTTTTATGAGCACTGTGCTGGTCATATGTGGCTGATTGACATCCATATATGGCTTTCGTGATTCAGGCTAATACACACATAAATTCCAATCCAGATCTCAAGGATGTCAAACTATGGTAGGTGTGTTTCTTCTTCCAATGTGTCTTTTATAGTCGAGGTTATTGATGCAAATATGCTAGAACAAATTTCAAGCAATGTGTTTTTTTGTTATTAGGTTCATACTCTTCTTAAAGGATTGGAAAAATTAGTTGTCGGTGCAGACATAGCTATGTTAGTTTCTGGTGATTTCAACTCAATTCCTTCAAGGTATGTATTCTTGGAGATTCTTTTTGCAAAGTGCATTTGCTGGTTTAAGAGAAAAGATGGGGGAATGTTACATGTTTATTAAAATGTGTATATTATAAGGCCAAAATAGAGCAATCTTGTTGTATTTTAATAATTTAATTTGGTTTGTATTTCAGTGCCCCTCATGCTTTTATTACAATGGGAAAAGTTGATCCTTCACATCCAAACTTAACAACATATCCCCTTGGGATCTTACATCCTCCAAGCAAGCTTTGTCATCAACTACCTCTGATAATATCTCTAATTTTGATGTATGGTATCCAAGATTAGTCCTGTTTGTTTTCATTTTTAAAGATTTTTTCCTGAATGTTTGTGATTTGAAACAATAAAAAGGTATTACACTTGTAAACAGTAATACTTTGTTGTTGAATTGAGCTTGTTCAAACTTAATGCAATGTATCTTGTAATAATATGATTAATCCATTTTGATATGTATTTTATAATATAATCCCTTTTCAGGTTAGTACTTATTCTTCTTTTGCAAGAATGGCGGCGGGGGTAGGGAAAGTAGAGCAAGGTTTAGAGCACCAAGGAAGAAGAATGGACCCTCCAACAAATGAACCTTTATTCACCAACTGCACTAGAGATTTTCGTGGAACTCTTGATTATATTTTCTATACAGGTAAATCCAGTGGATATTTTAATTACATTTGGGTTCGCAGATGTATTTTGATGGTAATGTCAAGTGCATGGTGTTGAAGAGAGTCATTGGATGTACCAATGGTTATTTTATAAATCATTGCATTTTGGTTCTAAAATTTGTGGCAAATGCTTAGATTTTATTTTACAAACAGAATGATGTCTGTTATATTCATTTCTTCACATGTGTATGCTATAGATTGGCATTCATCGACAATTTTCACATGGTATTAAGTTGTGCAGAGTGATAATGTGGTGTAGTGTCTTGTACAATAAGAGAAACAAACTACAAGAGAAACATAAGGAAAATCCACTTTTTCTAAAGAGGCTTGGACAAACCAAGACACCTACCCAACTTGGCTTTGATTTTTTGGTGGACCTGCAAAATTTGTGTTAAAAATACACTTATCCAAGCTATCAAGGATGTTCCTATATACAAAAGGGTTAGAGGATATAGCCTCAAGAGATTCATGGGAACACCTCATAGACTTCATGGTGCTACATATAAAGTATTTACTCATTGGGTATCCCTTTATTCTAGGTAGATATTGGTTAGCAAAAATTGCTGCTTACATTGCTTGCAATTTGAGAGGGGTGACTATTGCCCATGGAAAATCCCTTAAAGGTTGAATATGTACCTAAATTGCCAGGAAACTTGGGTATGGGAGACCTTAGACATAATGTTTTGGTTCCTGTGAATATCATGTTCCTCACCCATTTGTAACCTCATTGAACACCTGGAGACCTTAGAAGATTCTGACTTTCTCACCCCTGTTAAGACTTTAGACAAGTACTAAAGGATTTGGTGATCTGGTATTACATGAAATTTCATAACTATTTACGATAACATGGCATCTTTGGAGAGTCCATTTGTAATTGGTTTCTTAGTTACATCATCTGGGGATAATATCTGTTCAATGCTAATGTTTTAGGGAAATGTTATACTACAAGACATCAATATATCTTCCTAATGTACTTGTGATAGTTTTACAAGTGCTTAATAATAGAGAAGCTTGATTTCATACTTTTAATGATATTTCACAACTTTATTGTTGATGGGGTGCATTATTGCTATAATTGGTGCTATTTGCTGTTATTTTCACAAAATGGTTATTAATTTAAGATTCTTGTACTTTATGAGATATTTGTAGTTAGAGAACCTTGGGATGAAATGTGATAATGAATATATAATTCATAGAGATAAGAGAAATAATTATTATCTTTCTATTGGGTCTAGATTGTAGATAAATAAATTTCAGCTGATGTGATGTAAGAACGTTCTCTCAAAGTCCTTGGTGTTCTTCTCTATTTATTAGTTTGTAATTTTTATCAAGTTTTGAAAGACAATAAGGGATAGCCACATCATGGGATGTGATCAAAAGTAATCAAATTACTGAAATATGCAGATTATCAAGGTGTTTAGAAACTTGATATAGCATCTACATTTCAAAATTGTAATGTTTTGTAGTTTATTTATGCAACACATTTTTTTTAACATTGATGCTTGTTTGACCAACCTTTTTGTAGGTTGAAATTGAATTATTTCTTTCAACACATTCAAATGCACGTTAATGTTTTGAAACAAAGGAAAAAAAGCAAGCAAACAGGAGAAGAAAACAGTTGCACATACAAAGGATTTTAAAGCTGCAGAGAAAAAGACTCAACAGAAGCTGTCGCATGTATGAATTAACATTGTTTATAGTACCACAAATAGTCTACTTTTACATGCCATCCTTTACCTTAGTCTTATTTTATTGAAAGGAACAAAATTATCTTTGGAGTAACCCTATAGAGATTTCAACATGGTGTCCACTACTTTAATTAGTAATGGGAAGTTATTACTTATTCACAGCAGTTCAACACAATGACTAAGAACTGGAAAGGAAGCACAAATAAAGTGGGATATTTCTTGTTGAAACTAATAACAATCAGATTCTCTCTCCATTAACAGTCAGATTCAGTCCAAATCATACATTTTAGATGAATTCATATTATTAGCATTAATAGATTCACTCTACTTGCAGGTTTTAGTCTCTAGGCCTTAGCTTAGATCTCTCATTTACATTCTACATCTGACTTTATATAGCATTTTCTTTTGTGCTCTAACTTTGGATTGGCACTATTGTACTCAGTATTCCCATTGACCTACTTTTGTGATCATTTATTGGACATTAATAACTTTATTTTATCTTATCGTAATTTATACCAAACTAATTTATAGCATGAATAGCACATTTATCATTCTTGGAGTGGAGAACAAATAATATTTTGGATTCTGTCATTTCCAAACTTTAAGCCTTTGAGATTGATATGTTACATGTATGCACATGAGGTTTTCAAAACCCTCATACATCATAGAGTCAAATAACTAAGATTTGCGTTTTTTTATATGAAATTAATAAGTCTAGGTATTTAGAATTGAGAAGATTTCATGTGAACTGAGTATATACTTTGATTTCTGTAGCTAGTTGATCATGTTTGGTAGTTGAATGAAAAGGGTTTTCCCCAGCTATGTACATTTTGGATCCCTATTGTTTCATGAAGAGTAACAGATCTTGGATTTAGTGGGATTTTTCGTGGACATTTGTTTGGTATCAAATTTGTTAGGATATTTAGACACTTAGGAGTTAGTTAAGATCAACTTGTGTAATATATTCGTTAGGTAAAAGTGTGTTTCTTTAGTATGCATTAGTATGCATTTGTAAATATTCTAATCCGACGGTCACAATATTTTCTAGACATAGAGTGATCCGACGATTCAACTTCTCTTAAATCATACCTACCATTGATCCATGGCTTAGCACCCGATTGGTCTATGATCTCTATTTAAAGAGCATAGAGGGTCCTTCGCTAGTTGATTGATTATGAGAATCTCATTTGTAACTTTCTTTCTTTTGCATAATAAATTGTTTAAAGTAGCTATTTGGTTGGGGCCGTGGACTATTTCCCTCTCGAGGGTTTTAACCACGTGACAAACATCGGTGTGTTGATCTGTGATCTATTTGTGTGAAGCAGTTGCTGAAGGTGTTTGGTCTTTTTGGAGTACCTTGTGTACCCGAACATGGTATCAGAGCTTTTATGAAGAGCTGCTTTCAGTTTTGATCTAGATCTGGAACCGTTGTTGCCGAAACTTTGAAAGGGTTTCTGGTTCTAGATTTTCTATGCATTTTTGTCCTATGGGAGCTATTCCATTGTGTCCGGAGTTCCGTTTCCATTGGAAAATATTTTTTGTTTCACTGAAAACCGTTTCCGTTTGTTCCAGAAACACCCATTTCGGCAAATCTAAAGGTATAATGCTACAATGACGGATTTGTTTTTTTTTTTTTTAAATATCTCATATTTTATCAGTTTTATTATTAGATATTTATTGTTTTAGTCTTGTCCTGTTGCCTTCCCTAGCTGCGTATGCTCTTTGCTGTGCACCTTGTGCGATCGTGACGAATCAGAAATAGTGATGGAAACTTTTTTCTTTCTTGTCTTCTCGGCTACATATGCTCTTTGTCACACCTTGTGTGATCACGACAAATCAGAAAAAGTGAGAAAACTTGAAAACGTAGGATTTCCGGGTAAGCTAACCAAGATCTAATCCCATTGTGTGGAATTTTTTTTTTTTTTTGTGATTTGCAGGAAAAGAAAGCAAGCACAGAGAACGAGAGAGAGGAGTTTAAAAAAAGAAAAAGATCCCCCTTTCTCTTTCCATATTTTTGCGTACCTTTTAAACTTAGCTCACTTGGTCCAAAGTTGCTTTGCTCCCTGATAAGTCTTGAGTTCAAGTCTTATCAAGCTACTTTTTAGTGTATGCAATTTCTATTTTCAAGTTACTTTATTGTAAAAGTGCATCTCACATAAATAAAATAAAATAAAAGTGAGTCATTTAAGTTTTTTAATTTATTGCCACACTATTTAAAAGTCACATTATTGTAAAAGTGAACATCACTTATTCTACAAAAGTGATTCACTTCAAAGCAACTTTAGTGTAAAAAGTGATTGTCAAAGGTTGATCTTGGGAAGAGGGGGCTTCTATTTTTTTAGTTGGTCAAAGTTAATATCTGCCACGTCACTATTGGGGACATCTTCAACATTTTCTTTGATCAAGCATAACTTCATAATCTAGAATCAGTTTTCAGTGGTGTTTTTTTTTAAAACCGCATATTTTTTCAAGCTCTTTACATCCAGATAGTTAGTTTATGTTCTTTCAGCCATTATTTTACAGTATGGCCACCCCTTGTGATATTATACTTACAAGTTATAACTATTTCTCATGGAAATCTCGTATGGAAGATGTTCTACGAAGTAGGGGACTTTTTAGGATAACCTCAGGGAAAGAAACAGAACCCACTGATGATGATAAGAAAATTAAATGGGAAAATAGATGTGATGAAGCTCGTGGATTGATTGGGATGTCAATCTCTATTGATTTGCATTTCCACATATCTAAAATTGATGAACCTGATACAGCTTGGGAAAAGTTGGAATCTGTGTTTGGTAAACACAATGAAATTCAAGGTCATTAACTTAAGAATGAGTTGATATCCTTGAATCCAAATGATTTTTCATGCAATCAAGACTATTTATCCAAGTATAAAACTTTTAGACTATCATGTGCAGAATGCAAGATTAAGAAAGAAGACAAACAATGTATTTATCATATTCTTTCCAAACATGGACCTGCATATTCTGTTTTTGTATCTACATTCTACTCCATGAAAGAATCCTTGACTGTAGCCAGCTATCAAGAGCCTAGTCTTGAATCCTTTTGTGATTCCTTAATTAGAGATAAATATAAGCTCATTCATCTTGGAATAATTAACAATGAAGATACATTTGGGAAAGCCTTATTGTCCCAACAGAAATAAAAGTCCAAGCCTCCCAAGAAACCGAATTTTCGCAATAATAAGCAAAACAACAAGGGTCCCAAACCCTCTCAGTTAGCACCTTCTTTAAAAAATAACAAAGGATCCAAGCAAAAAGGAAAGAAGATTGAGCGTCATTGCAATTTTTGTGGGAAAGATAATCATGATGAATTTAATTGTTTTAAGAAGATGACAGCCTTGGAAGCAACAATGAAGAAGCACCACATCAGCCTAGATTCGTCTTTAGAATCTACCTCTCATGGACATGAACTTTGTGCTTCTGGTTACTCTTATACTGCATCGTCTTCTTCTTCTACTTCAATTGAATGACTCATTGATTCTGGAGCATCTTATCATATGGCTAAGGATAAAGCCATCTTTTCTACTATGCATGAATGTAACACCAAACAAATATTTGTTGGTGATGATAGATCTCTAAGTGTTGTAGGATCTGGAACAGTTCCAGTAGAAAATGGTCATTTCAATGATGTACTATGTTTTCCAAAAAATTCCTGCAATTTGTTATCAGTCTATCAAATTACTCATTCAGGTGAAGGTAAAACTGTGACGTTTACACCTTACCAAGTTGTAATCAAGGATTTTAAAAATCCTTAAAATATGCTTGCTACTGGAACTGTTGATGATATTACCAGGTTGTACAAATTTAACAACTTTGGGTCATCACCTTTTCCTTAAGTTTTTGTTGCTCATAGTGATAACTTGAGAAAACTTTGGCATGAGCAATTTGGTCACTTAAATTATCGCTCATTGAAACAACTATGTAAAGACAATATGGTGACTGGTATTCCACTGGTATCTTGCAAGGATGGTGTTTGTTCCCTTTCTGTACTCGAAAAACATCATCGGGACAGTTTTGACAAACATGCCTCTTGGCACGCCTCAGTTCCCTTGGAGCTTGTGCATAGTGACTTGTGTGGCCCTCTTCCATCTGCTTCCTTTTTTGGTTTCAAATACTTCTTAACTTTCTTTGATGACTACTCCAGACGCACTTGGGTTTACTTCCTAAAACTTAAGAGCGAATTATTTAACATGTTCTTGGCCTATAAGGCCCTTTCTTGAAAAACAATTTGGTCATCAAATTATTAAGTTAAGATCTGAAAATGGAGGAGAATATGTTAACAACAAGTTCACTAATTTTTGCACTGAACAGGGAATCCAACAACAACACACTGTTCCATATACACCAAAACAAAATGGTGTAGCTTAACGGAAGAACCGCACTTTAAAAGAAATGACTAATTGTATGATCCAATCTAAGAGACTAAGTCTTCAATATTGGGCTGAGGCCATAAATTGTGCAAATTACATTGTTAATTGCACACCCACTAAAGTTTTATAGGGTATAACACTGAAAGAAGCATGGAGTAAAATTAAACCAAATGTAAGTCACTTTCGTGTGTTTGGTTGTGAAGCATGGGCTCACATTCTGGGTGAAAAATGGAAAGCATTGCAGCCTTAAAGTGAAAAGTGCATATTTGTTGGACATTCTGAAGACGTAAAAGGTTATAGACTTCTTCAACCACATTCTCATGATATAATCATTAGAAGAGATGTTAAATTTGATGAAAATCTCTTGGCCTACGAGCCTAACTTGGCGAGTGTGCCATCTTTGGCCTACGATCCTGATTCGGTGATTGTGCCTTCTTCCTCTTCTTCTTCCAACTTCCTTGACAGGTTTTCAACTCCAATTTTTGATGATGACAGTGAGGATGAAAATACACCTCCGCCTGCTTATGTTTCTCCAATTGCACCAGCACCAATACTTCCTTGATGGGTCTGTTCAACATGTGAAGCAGCTAGTGGTCTTTCCAGTGATCCTAGAGATCAACGTCGAACACGTTCTCAATTTCAACGAGCCTCTTCTCTTTTGGCTCAAGTTTCCAAGAATCATGATTCAGAAACTTTTGCAGAAGCTTCAAGAAATCCAGATTGGGATGTAGCTATGGATGAAGAATATCGTTCCTTAATGGCGAACGATACTTGGGATCCTATTCCTCTTCCAAAAGGAAGAAAACTTGTTAGATGTAAATGGGTCTACAGAACTAAGTATGCATCAAATGGAAGTTTTGAAAGAATTAAGGCAAGGTTAGTTTCCAAAGGTTTTTCCCATGTTGAAGGGATTGACTACAATGAAACATTTGCCCCTGTAAAAAAAATGAACTCCATTCGCCTTGTTCTTTCCCTTGCAACCTTACATAACTGGGAAGTCCATCAAATGGATGTCAAGTATGCCTTCTTACATGGTGATTCACATGAGGAAATTTACATGGAGCAACCTCCTGGATATGATCAGAATAACTCTAGCTTTGTTTGTCTCCTTAAGAAATCCTTATATGGCCTTAAGCAAGCTCCAAGAGCTTGGTATGCCAAAATGGATAGATTTCTCCTTGACACTGGTTTTTCTAGATGCCATTCTGACCCCAATGTCTATACCAAGAAAGTAGGAAACCATCTCATCATACTTGTTCTTTATGTTGATGATATTATCCTTAATGGTAGTGACCCTAAACTTATAACCCATGTGAAATCCAGTCTTAAGCAAAAATTTTAAATGTCAACCTTAGGATATTTGCATTATTTTCTTGGTCTCCAAGTCTTGGAAACCAAATAAGGAATATTTCTTTCCCAGTCTAAGTATGCTTGTGACCTTCTTTGTCACTTCCACATGGAAGATTGTAAACCAACCCCTTCTCCCTTCTAGTCTGGAGTCAAACTTTCTGCCACTTGTACTTCCCCTAAAGTAGATGCCACCTTGTATCGTCAGCTTGTTTGTAGTCTTTTATACTTGACTCATTCCCATCCTGACCTTTCCTTTGTCGTTGGTCGTGTTGCCTGTTATATGCAAACTCCTCATGAAATTCATTGGAAAGCAAGCAAAAATAATACTTAGATATATTCAAGGTACAATTCAGTTTGGGATTCATTACAATATAGGGTGGAAACCTTTGTTGGTTGGTTTCACTGATTCAGATTGGGCCGACAATCCTGATGATTGGAAGTCTACTGCAGGTTATGTTTTTAGTCTGGGATCTGGACTTGTCACTTGGGCTTGTAAAAAACAACAAGATCTTTATCTTTCTTCAGCAGAAGCAAAATATCGAGCCGTAGTTAATGCTAGTCAGGAAGGTTTATGGATTCGATAGATCCTTTCAGAGTTTGGATTCGAGCAGCAGCAACCTACTCCACTTTGGTGCAACAATCAAAGTGCCATTAAGCTTGCCAAAGATCCAGTTCTACATCAGCGCAGCAAACACATTGAGCTACACATGCACTTCATCAGAAATATTTTTCATGATCATGTTATTGAAGTGCTCTATTTCCCTACAGATGATCAAGTTGTAGACATCTTCACCAAGTCTCTTACAGAAGCGAAGTTTTCTAAACTTCGGTCTATGTTAGGAGTTCAGGAATGTGTCCTTAAGGGGGGATAGGCTCTAATGCCTGCTTCCTTATCCTAATAGTGTCACTTTTGTAAATCCTTCAATCTTATCCCAAGTTGTTCTTAAGGGGGGATGTTAGGATATTTAGACACTTAGGAGTTAGTTAAGATCAACTTGTGTAATATATCCATTAGGTAAAAGTGTGTTTTTTTAGTATGCATTAGTATGCATTTGTAAATATTCTAATCCGATGGTCACGATATGTTCTAGACATAGAGTGATTTGACGGTTCAACTTCTCTTAGATCATACCTACCATTGATCCATGGCTTAACACCTGATTGGTCTATGATCTCTATTTAAAGAGCATAGAGGGTCCTTGGCTAGTTGATCAATTATGAGAAGATCATATGTAACTTTCTTTCTTTTGCACAATAAATTGCTCCAAGTAGCTATTTGGCTGGGGCTGTGGACTGTTTCCCTCTTGAGGGTTTTAACCACATGACAAACATCGGTGTGTTGATCTGTGATCTATTTGTGTGAAGCAGTTGTTGAAGTGTTCAGTCTTTTGGGAGTACCCTGTGTATCTGAACAAAATTATGCACTTCAACTACAACATGTTGAGCATGTACAAAGCTTATAACATAACCAGAGACATGGCCTTCCCAATTCAACTTCTCTCACAATGATCTACAACACCTTGGTATCACAATACTGACACTAAGGTAATCACATGTGAATTCAATCACTCACAACATTAAAGAGCCAAAAACCAATTCACAAAGTGAATAATTTAGTCATTCTCATTAATGCCACTTAATTTACACACTATTTAGCACTCTCCAACTCAAAATCCTTGTACCACCCAACCACCCTTGATAGTGACTAGCTTCGATTTGTATTTTTCAAAGTTACACTTAACAAACTTCAATACTGGCCTATACATTGTCCAATGCCAACTCCAAACTCAGACCTCAAGGTTTCTCCTAACCTTTTGTTACTTCAAATGGATATGCTTTGTTTTTCTCTTTAGTTATAGGATCTCCAAGTCTTCTATTGCTATTCAAAGATCTAATACTTTCTTTGAGTCTTGACACTTGTGCCAACACAGTTTACAACTCAGCTCATCATATCTTCCCATATTATTGAGCAAATATGATTTTTTTGCATCCCTTTTGACAATCAAATGTACTCTTTAAAACACTTCTTCAACTGTTTATAATAGTTCATCAAATAGTCCCTCAAGTGATGGTCTATGCCTTCATCATCTTATGATATTCTATGCATTCTCAATCTCGTTCTTATCATAAATACTTGTACAGTCAATGATTTCCTATTAAAAGTCCTCAAGCAGCCCTTAAGATAAGTTTTTAACATCTCCATTTTACCTCTTCAAAATGATCTTGTAATAAATTCGTGCTTAGCGCTTTGATATTCTCAAGCCTTTAAGCAATTCACAACTAGTCCAAGAATTGTGACAAAATATTTCTCAAACAAGGCCAGCTCTGATCCTAAAACCTGGTCTGAATATGGTTTATCAAAATATTGCAAACAATACCAAAAATGTACTTACATAGAATTGGTATGGGTCCTTGATCATCCTTAGTCTGTAGCCTTCATTTCTTCCCCTTAATTCTCCTTTTTGCTTCCTCACATCTCTGCTGCTAGGTTTGATGTTCACCTTTGCTAGCCCTTAGTCTAGCTTGTATTTATACACCTTTTGGATGACTTATGGGGATGACATGTGAATCTAATTAGGGCAGACATATAATTTTTTGAGCCAAATTTTGGAGTCGACCTTTGTGCTTCTTCAAAAGATTTAAAGTGTCTTAATAGTTGCGTCTCTTCCACACATTCTATAGATGGCCAACCTGTGGCTCTTCAAAGCGACTCATGATTATTGATGACTGAGTTATACTTTTGACTATGTGGTCATTGACACAATGTTTGTAACAAGCATTGAATGCCATATAAACATCAAATTATATCTTTTATCTTGTCCTGCTAACATAGTTATACTTACTAAGTCAAATATTTCTATGTTCTGAAATAGATGCTTTGGGTTTCAATGGATATCACTAGGGTATCATATTTCATAGACTTCAATACTCTCCACCAGTCTTTGTCTGTTTAAAAACAACCAATCATTCTTATGGTTTCACAATTAATTATTGCATACTTCTTTCACTTTTTGTCACCAGCACACTATTTGCAATGCCTCCATCTGTAGATCCTATATAAGCCATGTTCATAGGTTCTTTATAACAAAGGGATTTAATCCCTCAAGGTTGGCATATTCTCCACACTCATTCATTGATTCATATCCTAAATTATTCAAAGACTAGCTTGAAATCTATGACCCCATTTGACATCAATGACAACACAATGAACACATTCTCAACATTCTTCTCCTATTTCCCTCTAGGTCCTATTATCCCTTCTCCTGAGAAGGAGACTACTTTATTTGATGTATCTCCACCTTCTGGAATGAGGAACCCCCCTTTTGTAGTATTCATTTTCTTTGATATGTGCAGTAGTGTAGTGACAACCAAGGCTACATGGCCTTTTCCTCATTTTAGTTTTACTTTTAAGTTCTAATTATTGTTTTATCAAACAATAATAGCACAAGACATGGGTATGCCAAATATGTTACAAAACTGAGAACCATATTTTATCTCAGAAAAAAACATAACAAAATGTAGGATTCGATATATATACTATAATGTATGGTGGCCCCAAAAAATAAAATTTGTGGGTGGAGTCGAAGGCATGCACCAACAGACTCCTAGTATTATTATTTGAATCTTAATAACTCCAACAAATCTAACTGGAATGAAACACCTTCAAGTGTTTATCAGTTTTGTAATTTGATACATATGATTGTATCATGATTCATAGTACAATGCAACAATAGTTGAAGCTGATGATAAAGGTTTAACTATTTCTCTGTAGAATTAGTATATCTTTCAATTATATAACATTTTACATTGAATTTGAGCTATCCAAAAAGGCCATATCTTGCAATTTTTTCAGTTTCTTCCTATCCTACTAAAATGATAGTGCTATCTCCTAACTTTTTTTCTCATTTTCAAGTATTCTAGGTTTTTTGTTCCAAATGTCATAATAATTTTAAAATGAAACATAACCCTCAAAAGGTGTGAAGTGGACTAAAGCATACATAAAGATACATGGAAAATAACTTACTAAGGTATCTTTTGTGTGACCATGACACATGTTGACATGTTTTCCCATGTTGTGCCATAATTTTCATCCAAACTTGCAATACAAATGATTACTTAATTGGGTCTATCTCTTTCCACTTAGATACTTGCAAGAACAAACTTTGAGATTAGTCAATTTTTGCAACGATAGTAATGTTTTTTAACAATTTTGAAGAATCCAAGGAAATCCATTTCATTTTTTGTGCCATACCAAATGCTTAAGGCCATTTTTGGATGTGGATGGAGTTAATTGATGACATTATTAGACATGCAAAATTTTCAGTTAATACCATTGCTTTGAAACAAATAGGACACAACGTTTGAGTTTGAGAGAAGAAGAAACATGCCTAAGAGATAAGATAGAAATGTTGTTCAAAATAATTTAAAGGCCATCAAGAAGATTGAGTAAGCTCATGTTAGCAAGGAGGCTAAATTATGGGAGAACAGGTTTGTCTCATTCTCTTCAACTTTCCTTGTAGAAGAGTCAAGGGATAATAACTGAAAATTAGCTAATTGGTTATCTTCTAATTGGTTTTTCTTATAGCACCTATGTGTCCAAATACAATAGAACTAGCATACAACATTTGTCTGTTCTCAAATATTACCTTCTTTGTGGTGATTTTTTTCCTGTCTTTATTACTTTTCATGTGGTGCACTTCTGGACTACCCTTGGTTCTGATAATTCTTAGTATCAATCTTGTTGTGGCTATATCTAAGGCAGGTTGTCCAGAGATAAACTTACAAACATGGTTGAATGTTTCATACTGATTTTCATATAAAATGTGCCAACTATAATGTTGGGCATGCTTTTATTATTTCATTCAACTCTTTTTGAAATATCTGTTGATTTTCTTTTGCTTCTTATAGGATGAAGGGAAATAAATCCAAACAAATTAAAGAGGACGCTAGAGAATTGGAGAAGTGCATTCGTTTGGTCAAAGCTCCTCTTTCCATTCAAAAAGAGCTCGGGCTTACGTTGTCGATGAAGGAAAAGAATATGAAAGTTAAAGTTTCCATCTATGAGCAATAAAAAGAGCATTCCATGGAAGAGTAAAATGTACATTACAAGCAAAATCGAAGAATTTATCCATTTTGTAATAATACCTTCAAAATGTAATCAACTTATAATATAAATTATTTTTTTTGTTTGCTAGTTTGTCCATGACTTGTGGGACTAGTCAGTGGTCTAGGAAATTGTGATCAAGTGGAATCTAAGCCGTCAAAATCACCCAGCAATCTCCCCTGGATTGAGTCACATTAACCCTTATCATGGATGGATTTTATGTGTCTCCTCCCAGCTTCCTTGCAGGGTTCGAACTCAGGTCATCATGCAGAACGAGGCCCATCGAAACCAACCGTGATAGATATATTTGAGTAAAATATAAATAGTTTTCATGTGATGTTATATGGTTTTTCTATCTATAAGTAGTTTGGGGATAGAAGCTGCAGCTATCCCTCAAAACAGTTTATACCGTGCTTATGATTTTCTATTATGATTTTCAGTTTATACCATGCTTATTTGATTTTCTTTAACTTTTATTTTATTTTATTTATATATCAATTTGAACATGGTTTCTTGCCTTGACTGTAGGTTAGTGATTGTTTAAGTCACCTTCGAATAAAATGATCACATAAGGATTCATACTTATTTTCAGCAATCAAAATTGAAGGTATTGTTGCTAATATTTCATCTCATTTCATTTCCGTTTATCTAGTGGCTAAGAGTAATTAGAGTTAATTCTCATTCTTCTTGATGTGAAATGGAATTAGTTGTATATTTATTTTTAATATTCTATATACATTTTGGGTGATGAGTTGCTCCATTCCCTCATCCTTTGCTTCTATATAAACTGAAATTATCCTTTCCATGACATCATCCACCACTATCTTCAAGTTACTTATGATTTTTTAGTCAAATTCAGATATCTTGGCATGAGTCTAGATGACTAGATAGGTAGTTTAACAATATTGGATGCATGCTTGTCATTCCTAAAGATTTATGGGATTTTTGCATTTTGCATCATTCAAGCATACAAAATAATGATTATCAAGTTACTATAGATACATAAAGGCTTACATTGTAATAGTCCTTTAAGTTTTTCAAATGCATTTATTAAGTGCAAGAAGGACTTGAAGGACTAGTACAGGGTAAGCCATTATGGATCTATAGTAACCTGATAATCATTATTTTGTGTGCTTGAATGATGAAAAATTTGTTTGAATATCATCATTATTAAGTAATAACAACTTGTTAAAGGGTGATAGCTCAATGGTAGAGCACCTTCCTAATTATAGGCATGAGGTTGGTTGTTCGATTCCTCTGTGCCCTATTATAAGTTTGTGACTACAAAAACGACTAAATTCACATATATATGACTATTAGTAGCTAATTTCCCGTATCTTATAGCGTGACTAACATTTAGTTGTATGTAGATTAGTCATTAATATGTTATCATCTAGTAGTTTATTTAGTCGTATATTTGGTCATTAATTGTTGCAATTAGTGACTAAATCAGTGACTAAATTCGTGACTAAATATGTGACTAAATCATTGACTATTAATCACTAAATCAATGACTAAGTGAAATATGACTAAGTTAGTCAATCTATAAGATAGTGGAAATTAGCTACTATTAGTCGCTGACTCAAAAATAGTCATTTATAGCCAGATTTAAGTCATTTCTTTAGTCATTAATTTTGTTAGTCATTGGAATATGACCATAATACCTCCACCTCGAACCCAAACATAAGAATGGACTCTTATTGAGTTCATTCATGGAGGATTATCTAAATTCATGGATATTTCCTCCCTAAATTACCAAGATATGAAGAATTATGCTGAATTCATGGAGATTTCCTACTCGAATGATCTAGATAGACCTTTGGAAAATATTTTTTGTTGGTAGGAAGTGAGGAGGGTTTGGTGGGTTTTGGGAGGAAAATAGTTGTGAATTTGGTCTGAGAGGAGTTTTTGGTGTATTTATCAGGCCACCATTGATGCCCGTCGAGGAATTGTTATGCATAGAAACCATTGTGGAGGGTTTATAATTTGGGTATTTATTTTCGAGTGCCTACATGTATAGAAGAGCATTGGAGAGAGCTTGGAGGCTCTTAAATAGGTGGGTGATGAATTATGCAGCTTTAGAGTCAAAATTTCAAACTTTCCTTCTAAAATTGCAAGTTTGTTTCTTGGTTTTATTTGGAAATTTAGCTTATGCATGTTAATAATGGTTAGCATCCTACATTATGAATGTTCAAAATTTTCTAGCATCCTGAATCTTGATTATTTATTGTGAATTTTGATTCCTGAATAATGGGTTTTTCAATAACTAGTAATAATTTAGTTCTTTAGTGCCCAACAAAATCAATTTCCACCTGTCCTTGTTGTCACTTTGTTTCTGGACCACACCTCGAAGGATATTAAACTAGACCTTTTTTTTGTTCTATTAGTCTGTTATCTCTTACCTCAGAGGATTAAGTCTTCCCAAAGGATTCAATCTGTTGTTAGTTCTAGTACCTAGGGAGTATGCCTGCCAGTCCAAGGATATAAAACACATAGTCAATGTTTCTTGTTCGGTCATCCTACCATTTTGAGGGATCTAATATAACTTGCTTTCTTGTTGTTCAATCAGTTAGTGTCATTTCTCACCGAGGGATTCAGTCTATTGTCAGTAGTTCTCACTTCATCACTTGAGTTTCTTATTCAAGGGAACACTTGGGGGTTTGTTTTAATGTCGATAATCCACCATTTGGACCTGCAAATAAGCTAACTTGGAATGGTTTCAGTCACCATCAGTTTCACCTCAGTAATTGGGAGGGATTATCGAATGTTCAACCAATACATAATTTTTTCCTGTAGCTTAAACTTAACCATTCTCCTCAAAATCTCGAATGGTTGGCTACTATAGATAATTTCAATAAATGAGTTTGCAGATTTTCCATCCCTTTTTCATACCATTAACAAACAAGTTTTGTGAGATGAGTTCCCTGTATGCCTCTAGTGTCCATTAGGGTCTACAAAAATGGTTTGATTCCAATCAGTTGATGAGATAATGCATTTTTTCCACTAAGCATAACTAGAGTGACTAACCAATATTGATTTTGTAGTTTTGATTCATTAGTGTTGGGATGATTTATGCATCATATCAAGCACCCCACCATGTTGTACAATTTTTTGATTTTGTTCAATAGTTTTGTACAAGAGAGGGCCTTTCTACCCCACCTTTCTTTAATTCTTTAATTCTAAGAGAGATTAGATAGCCTTTAATAAATAAATATTTTTACTTATTTGTGATTGGATACTATTTTTATTGTGTGAGTATGTTACCAAAAGGTGCTAATATTAAATAACTGTAAACTTCTATAATCATGACCTGAAAATGAATTCCATGATTGATGCAAGAGAAACAAGTGCATAAGAAATATGAAAAATATTATGTGAAATACTTCCTTGATGCTGAGTTTGCCTCTATATTTTGTATGATGGTGCTTGATATGGCCCTGATTCTCAATCTAAGTTTGCCTCTCTTCAGTCTTACTGTAGCCGAAACTGATAACTTGAATGCAATGAAAATAAAAATTAGAAATAGAAACAAGAAGTTACTCCTTGACATCCAAAGTCTAGTTGAACGGTATCAATAGATACTAGTAAAAATCTGGTAGAATGAAACTTTAAGTTTCCAAACTAGTATTCTTTCTTTTGATTGTATCATACAAATTCTCCATAAACTTATATATTGATAGATCAAGCACATTAATTTTTGGGATGTAAAGTTGAAGAGATGATTCTTCTATTTTTCATTGAAACTTATACCTTGGCAATGCAATCTATAGCTGGAAATTTTCTTATTTTAAAACAAAAACAACTTTAAATAGCTAGTTTCAATATGTTTCAGACCTGTGTAATAAAAGGCACTTGCACAAGATGCACAGAGATATATTGAATAAATGAGTGATAAGTGACCTATGTAATATATGTAATAATAGGTGATTATTACAATTGGACAATGTGATATCTTCATATAGTATTGAAGAGATGGGTCATGATGTATTGAGTAAATGATTGATAATTGATAGGTGATGATACATTTATAGTGTTGAAGAGATGGATAATGTTATAGTGAAGTAGATATTATCAAGGGGATAGATATTAGTGCCTCAATTCTTAATGAGAGTCGCAGTTAACTAGGGATCATCTAGGGGATGGATCTCACTACCTCAATTCTGAATGAGAGTCACAATTATAGGGATATAAATTTGGTGGGGTGCAATTTCTATTTTATGTGACGGAGTTTTTAATTTAGGTAAGTAGCATGGATAACAATGAATTCAGAACACTTTTGAGCCTGGTAATTAAAACATTCCTTACGCTTGGATCCTGACTTGATTATATTATGTAAAAACTTGAGAAAATGCAGTCAACATAAGGATGTTTATTTATATAGATGAGAGAGTTGAGCATTAAAACTTTATTATGTAGATATATAAGATGTTATGTCTACAACTGTTTCAATTGGTAGCATTGTAGCTGCAAATAGGCCATTGTTGAAATGAGCTACGGAGGGAACTTTTGAGTTTAAATTCTGATGAGAGATCTCTCATGACTTTCTTGGCCTTTTCTTTTGCAATTCCGTTAATTAAAATTTTATGTCAAAATTGCTAGTGGTATATATTTTTTCCAAATTGTTTTATATGATATCATTAGGTGCTTGATGGTTGTGAACCAATTGATTGTTTGGAAAAAAATGTTATTGATATTCTTAGAGAAAATAAAAGGAAACAAGTTGGGGTTACAGATGCATGTGGTTGTATGTGGGTTTACTTGACATGGATACAGACCTGGAAGAAGAAAGCATGAGAATTATAACCCTTTCTATACTTTTGATCAGCATCCTGGACCACTCTTGCCTCCAGTAGCATCCTTAGCACCAACTCTCTAGCCTCAATTTAATTTACATTGGGCCTATCCATCAGAGGCACAAGGTGGGGGACTTGAGACAAAGTGTCTTCTTATGGAAAAACATTTCATCAAGCTTCAGAAGGTATGTTAGAAAACTAATCCATCCTTAGTACCTTAGTTATACCTTATTCAAATTCTATTGCTTTTATGCATTGGTCTAGGAGGTGAACTAGTTATTTTTCCCCATTCACACACACACCAATGCTATAACTTGGTCAACCTAGAACATGTGCACCCTTATTCATTTCTTGGAGCGCTCCTTCCTTGTTTTAGGGAATATGGGTTTGACTAGGGGTGCTAGTGTTGTCTTTAGTCTATTTTGTCCCTCCTAGTGCATTTATTGTTCACCTTGAGCCACTCTTACACCTCTATTTGATCACCCATGATTGTATTGGTATCATTTATGCCCCATAATGCCTCACAAATGTTCACACCATGGTTCGTGACTGTTTGGGGTGATTCGAGAGTTGATTGGTCCACCTAAGGGGGATGGAGGTTAAATATTTTCATGACACATGTGCACTTCCAAATGGCTTCCTAAGCCTCAAAATTTTTCTCTATTGATTTATATATCTTATATTAACATAGTTACATGTTAGAAAGTGCAAATAATATCCACTATTGTGTTCAAATGTGTGTGTAATTTTACTCTTTCAGGATCTTTTGTGCTTGTTTTGCAAAATGGACCGAATAGTGATATTTTATTGGATTATAGATCCAAATTTGAATCAATTCTCACATGGTGTCAGAGCTTATTTAAGCTCCAAATCGAATTCAAT
The DNA here is from genome assembly GCA_001517045.1 of Pseudotsuga menziesii. NCBI lineage: Eukaryota > Viridiplantae > Streptophyta > Pinopsida > Pinales > Pinaceae > Pseudotsuga > Pseudotsuga menziesii. The sequence continues at coordinate 649,461 of LPNX011110786.1, forward strand.
GTGTCTGATTTGCTATTAGAGTGATTCTCCAGATAAATTTGTGAGTTTTCATTGCATGTACATTCAACGATTTTCACCACTAGCGCAAGCAGAGATGGAGAAAACCCATGTATTTATGAATCCATTCAATTAATTTGAATGGAAGTCCAAGATGGTCATCCAACTGAGGTCCAAGGGTCTCTACAGGGTCACCATGGGGACAGAGGTTGAACCAAATTCTACAGTTGAGAATTCAAAGTATTTCAACAGCCTAGATGAATATTTTGGAATGTTATGTCTCAACATTTCGAGAGATATCATGTTTCATGTTGACAGTTTAGATACTCAAAATAAATTTTGGCTCGGGCTCGAATCTCTCTTTGGGAAAAATGATGACTTGAGGGGACACTAGCTCGAAAATGAGCTCATCACCTTGAGCTCGACGCATTATGAGACCATCCAAGATTTCTTCACCAAATTCAATTCTTTGGCGCTTCAACTCAAGCAATGTGGAATAGAAAATAAATAAGAGAAACTCATATTGTCAATCGTTTCAGAGCTAGGGCCAGAATACTCCGTGTTTGTAATCACATTCCATTTTGGCAAGCTAACTATTTGAAATTGGAAAATTCCATCACTAGAAAGCTTCATGGAATATTTGAACCAAGAGCAAGATAAGCTAGTAAATATGGGCACCACCAAAACAAGAAAGGACCAATTTCTTGCTGCAGGGGTTTCAAATGCATCCAAAGGAAAAAATAAATCTAGGAATTCAAAACAGCCAGAGAAGAAGAAATAAGACAGACCCAAGATTCCTGATGGAGGTTCGAATCCTTACAAGGACAAGGACAAGAAGTGTAAGGAGAATACAAAATGTACCTACTTCCACAAGGGATGAAATCTAGAGAGTGGATGCATGAAGAAAACCATTGATATGATGGGACAACTATTGGAGAAGAAAAACATCCCAGTCCCATAGGGCGCAAGGAAGAAGGATGGGAGTTCAGTATCTGACAAGAAAGAGAGGTGCCATGTGTTGGTTTTTGGATATTCAGACTCCTCTACCTTCATCATTGATTCGGGAGCATCAAGGTACATTGCCTCTGTTAAATATTTCTTCACATCCATGTATTTAGACAGTGTCCCAACTGTTTGAATGGGTGATGATTCTAAGATCCAGGCCAAGGGATTTGGAAGGATTGATCTTAAATATGGATATTTCAACAATGTCCTATATTTACTAGACTTGGTAGCGAACCTGTTTTCAATATACCAAATGACACATACTGGAGAATCCAAGAGAGTAACATTTACTCCAGATGAGCTTGATATATCTGAAATATCCTCCAACAAAGTTGTGGCATTGGGGTATACAAATCACCAATCTAGGATGTACAAATTCTCCAAATTTCTTCCAAACTCTAGTGGGAAAGTGCTTATGTCTCATGCCAATGAAACTAGCAAGTTGTGGCATGATATATTTGGCCATATGAACTACAAATACCTCTAGAAATTGAACAAGGATGGCATGGTTGAAGGGATTCCTCCTATCACAAACTCCAATGGTGCATGCATCGGTTGTGTGGTGGAAAAGCATACAAAGCGCAACTATGAGAAGGGGAAGGAAAGGAGAGATACAAAAATACTTGGATTGGTGCATTCAGATATCATTGGTCCTCTTCCCACTCCCTCTTATGGAGGATCAAGGTATGTTCTCACTTTCATAGGTGATTTCTCAAGGTTATGTTGGGTCTACTTCCTTAAGCTCAAATCTGAAGTCTTTGAGACTCTAAAGATTTGGAAGAACTTGGTTGAGGATAAAAGTGGAAACAAGATCAAAATCCTTAGAAATTATAATGGTAAAGAGTATGTCAATAAAAAATTGCATCACTTGTGTGAAGAATGTGGCATCCAAATGCAGCATTCAGTTCCCTACACACCATAGCAAAATGGTGTGGTTGAAAGGAAGAAAAAGGCACTCAATGAGATGGATACATGTATGGTTGAGGGTAAGGATTTGAGTCCTAAGATATGATATCAAGCCATTAAATATGCTTAATACATTCAAAACAGGGATCTACACAAATCAATGAGTGGAAAAACACCTTATGAGGCTTGGTTTGGTCACAAGCCAAATATTTCACATTTTAGGATTTTTGGCTCAAGGGCATGGGCTTAAATTCCTTCAGAAAAGGGGGAGGAATTGCAGCCACAAATAAAAGAGTGAATAATGTTGGGATATGGTGAATACACAAATGGATACAAGCTCTTTGATCCATCCACACACAAAACTTTCATTGAAAGAAGTGTGCAACTCAAAGAGGAAATTATTCTAGATTTTGAACTAGCACCGGGGGAATGCTCTTATCCTCAACACCAAGATGATGTAAGTGATTATTGACTTTATGATATTTATGATTCTGATATGTCTGCATATTATATTTCTGAACATGACTCACCCTCAAGGCCCAAGTGGGCAGAGAAAACCATATAAGTTGTTGGGGATTTAGCAGGAAATCCTCTAGATCCTACGAAGTTGAGATCTCAATTTCATAATGCTTATTTTGCAAGTGAAGTTTATCTTTCTGAGAATTTATATATGATGGTTGTAGCTGATCCACAGACATATCAGGAGGCATCAATTGACCCAACATTTCAATCATCCATGCAATAAGAGTTCAACTCTCTACAGGAAAATGAGACTTGGTAGTTGGTTCCCTTGCCTCCCAAGAGGAAGCTTGTGCAATGTAAGTGGGTCTATAGGACAAAATTTGATGCTGATGGGTCTGATATAAAATTTAACTCCATATTAGTTTGCAAATTATTTTCTCAATTTGAAGGAGTGTATTACACATATACCTTTGCACCGATTGCAAAGATGGACTCTATTAGGCTAGTTTTAGCCATTGCTGCTAGTAAGCATTGGGAGGTTCACCACATGGATGTCAAAAGTGAATTTATTCATGGTGAGATATAGGAATAGATATATATGAAGAAACCTAAATGTTTCCAAGAGGATCCTTCCTTTTTATGCAGGTTAAATAAGTCACTCTATGGCCTCAAGCAAGCCCCAAGGGCTTGGTATTCCAAGATGGACAATTTCCTGCTATCACTTGGCTTTGTTAGATGCAAGTTAGATACTAATGTTTATTTTAAGAATATTGTTGATGTATAGTAGTTCATTGTACTGTATGTTGATGATATTTTTATTATGGGTAGCTGCACCAAAGAAATTGGGTCAATTAAAGCATCTTTGCACAATTAATTTTCAATGACTGATCTAGGATTGTTGAAGAAATTTCTTGGTTTGGAAATTTAGCAATATGAAAGTGTCATCATGATTAGCCAAAAAAATTATGCTTCATACCTGTTATTGAATTTTTATATGGATGAATTTAAGGCAGCCAATTTTCCATTCCTTTCTGGTATCAAACTAGGTGAAATCGGTGACTCTCCATTGGTAGATTGCTCATTGTGCAAATAGCTAGTCAGGAGTTTGTTGTATCTTAAAAATTATAGAAATTATTTAGAATATGTTGTTAGTGATGTATATGGATGTGTGCATAATCCTCATGAGATCCATTGGAAGGAATCCAATAGGATCCTTTGGTATGTACAACGCACGAGGAACTTCGGGGTACACTATGCTACTAGTTCTCCACTAGAACTAGTAGGATTTTCTGATTGAGATTGGGTTGGAGATCCCAATGACAAAAAGTCCACTTCAAGTTTTGTATTCATGATTTCCAATGGTCTGATATGTTGTTCAAGTAAGAAACAACACACTATTTCCCTTTCTCTAGTTGAGTCCGAGTACAGAGGAGTAGTGAATGTATGTACACATTGTGTGTGGTTGCATGGCATTCTTCCGGAACTTAGTGTTGCACTTGATTCACCTACGATCATTTGGTGTGCCAATAAAATTGAAATAAATATTTCCACAAATCCAGTAAAGAGACAGAGGAGCAAGCACATATATATTCATATGCACTACATTGGGGGCTTAGTGCATGATCGGGTGATTGCCTTGTAGTATTGCCCTTCCACTAAGCAAACTGGTGATATTTTCACCAAGTGTTTCACCGAGAAGACCTTCACTTACTTGAAATAATTTCTTGTAGTGAGTGATTCATGGTGATGGAAGCCATTCACCTTCATATTTTTGGCCCCATGTCCATTTTTTAGTAGAGTTTTTGTTCCCATGTGGCTTTCCTCTTTTTCGTGTTTTCATGGACAAATAAAATTTTATGTTCTATGAGGTGACTTGATCCCTTGCTTCCAAGGCCTCAATGAAATTTTTGGTTAAGTTGTACTAATTCAATATTAAGGTGGGGTGTTAGAACACTAATCCATCCTTAGTAACTTAGTTTATACCTTAGTCAAAATATTTTTCTTTTATGCATTGATTGCTATGGTTTAGACTTACAGAAATTGTTCTAGGAGGTGAACTAGTTATTTTGGCCCATTCACATGCACACACCAATGCTCTAAATTGGTCAAAATGGGAAATTTTCACCCTCATTAATTTATTGGTTATATCCTTCCTTTTTTGGGGGAATTTGGGTTTGACTAGGGGCGCTAGTGTTGTCTTTAATCCATTTATTATTCATCTTGAGCCACTCCCACACCTCTATTTTCTCACCCACTCCTATATTGGACTCATTTATGCCCCAACATGCCTCACCAACATTCACACCATGGTTCGTGATTGTTTAGGGTGATTCAAGAGCTGATTGGTCCACCTAGGGGGATGGAGGTCAAATCTTGTCATGACACATGTTCACTTCCAAATGGCTTCCTAAGCCTCATGATTTTTCTCTATTGATGTAAATATCTTATATTAACATAGTTACATGTTAGACAGTGTTAATAATATCCACTATTGTGTTCACATGTGTGTGTAATTTTACTCTTTCAGGATTTTTTGTGCTTTTTTGCAAACTGGAGCAAATAATGAGAGTTTCTTGGCTTCTAGATCCAGTTGTGAATCAATTCTCACAAGGTATACTCAGCTGAGCACTCCTATGAATTCACCATTTAGTCATTGTACATATATATTAAATATTCCAAATTTACTAGTTCAATTTTTTGTCGCAGTACCTATTTGAGGAATCATGCAAGCATGAATTTCATTGTGGAATGCAATGATAAAGGGTATTGCAAACATTGATTTCCTGGAACAAGCGCTTGAATTGTATAAAAGAATGGAATTGGCAGGTGTGAAATGGAACAAGTTTACCTTACCCCATGTACAGGATTTCATGAGTCTATTGAATTTGCATCTGGGCATTGAAATTCATGGTCATATAGTTGGAACAAGGTTTATATCTGATGCTTTTATGGAAAATCTGCTTATAACCATGTATACCAAATTTTGGTGTGTGGAGGATGCACAACAAGTGTTTGATGAAATGTTTGAACGTGATTTGGTATCTTGGAATTCTATGATTTTCACATATTCTCAAAAGGGACATGCAAATGAAGTTTTGATTCTTTTTAGAGAAATGCAACTCCAAGGATTAGAGAAAGATGCCATTACAATAGTGGTTGTTATCCCATATTTCATGCAATTGGATTCCCTACAGCAGGTGGAGGAGATTCATGATTTCATGATTAGAAGGAAATTGGAGTCGGTTGTTTTTTACAATGCCCTCATAGACATGTATGCCAAATGTAGAAGGTTGGAGACTGCACTGAAGTTGTTTGACAACATGTGTGACAGAGACATGATTTCTTGGAATGTATTGATTAAAGGGTATTCTTAGGAGGGGCCTGCTGGAAAATCCTTGAATATTTTTGGAGAAATGGAATGACAATGTATGAAACCTAGTGTCATTATGTAGTAAATGTTCTCACTACGTGTGCATGTTTATCGGATTTGCAACAAGGTAAGCAGAGCCACTCTTATGTAATTAGAAATGGATTAGAGTCCAATGTTTTTGTTGGCAATTCCCTCATTGGATATATAAACCCCACATCTATGTTGCTTTTATTTTGGAATTCCTTTCCTCTTTATTTACAATTGGATTTTTCTGCAAAGTTGTTTACCTATTAGCCATGTCTAAATGGACAACATATTTGCAGATTTATGTCATTCTGGAATGTTTGATGAGTTATACTCTAGTGTGAACCACTACCTTGTTGAATGCATCATCAAGGTTTTTCATTTTAAGTCTGTGTTTTCCCATGATTGTAGTGATTGATTTCTAACTTCTTCATTTATCAAGGAACGTCTTAGCACAATGATAGAATCTATATTGCATTCCCCCACTTGGCAAGGAATATGCACATACGAAATTTTGTTTTCTTGTTTTATGAGATGGTAGTTGAATTGTTGGAGACAAGTCACAATATACAAAAATGATCATGTTCAACACAGATTCCACATATTTTTTGAGCGCAAATTTCTCCTTACTATGTTTCTATACGAGGGTATCTAATAGAGAAATTCTTCATGGAAGAGACCAAGAATTTAGGGTCAAATTATCAAGTTTATAGTTTTTATGGAATCTACACATGCAGCAAGGAGATATATTATATTATTGTAAGTTTGGAAGCATCAAAATTTATTCACCTATTACACATGAAAATTAATCACAAGATGTAAAAATTTCCCATGTAATATGTTTAGCTATATATTTCCATGTTGTTCTCAGCATGATGGCTTTGCTTGTGATTTAATTCCATTGTTACAAGGTAAAACATATTGAGAAGATGTGAGGGATGAAAAATATGTAAAACTATGAAAGTAACATCAACTAAACAAAAGCTATCACCAAGTATGTTTGTGCTTATTGCAAAATACTTTGAAATTTGACGAAGAAAGGATCATTAAAAGAACTTTAGTGGCATTTCACATAATAATAGTTCTAATCCATTAATCTCTATGTTTTCTACGGGGAATTCAATTTCTAAAACTTGTCGTTTTTTGAAGAAAAAAATATCCTTCAAGAATTATCTTTAAACTTATTTCCAGTTAAATAGTCTTCCAAACTCATATTACCTGTAAAATCTCCTTCAAGAATGTCTCCAAACTCTCTACATAGCAAATTTTTCCAAAATTCAAAGTCATATTCCCTATTGAAAATATTAAACGAAAACATGTTTCCTCTAAGATATCATGAGGAAGAAACTATTAATTTTTCTATCGAAATTGCACTTGCAACAACTCTGATATTAAACTGCAACATAAATGGTTTGAGTGTTTGATTGAAGATGAAATTTGTATCCAAATTTTAAAATCCAGACAAAAAGCAAAGAAAAAGTAAACATTTCATAATTCTTAAATGAAATCATTTTAGGGCTATTTTTGGCATGTCAATCAACCATTTAAGTAATAAGTACATGAATGTAGATGTATTGATAAAAACAAGATCTTAGATATGTTAATATCCATGTATCTTCTTAAATCTTGCATTGTGGTAACAATTTTTCATACCGAAGCAACAAATCAAACTCCTTCCACCATAGCGACATTACTTTTGATTTAAATGGATCTAATGTCCATTGGAATATTAACTACTAGACATTATGCAATTCCATTGAGTCATATTTTGTCTCCTTCAATCTTCATTATAATCTCAATTGTCCATAATCAGATGAATCAATTTGTGATAGTTGAATTACTGAATAATTTAACTAGTCCTTTCTCTTTCTATTATTAGGTTATTGAGCTTCAATATCATTTTGTGAAAGGACAGGTGAAAACTCATGCCAAATGGTTCCCTGTTGTAACTGCACAATATAGAATGCTTCTTGAGGGAATAAATCCTAGATTCTAATAGATTTTATATAAGAAACGTTATATAACATTGTTATTGTGAATAAATATAGGCTCTAATTCTAGAAATTAGTGTTACACACTGGATCTAAATATATTTTCAGGTTGTTTTGATGGAAGAGGTTGAGGATGACCTTGCAGAAGAGCTTGTCTAGAAGTGTCCTTTGAAATTCTTCAACATTGAATATTTTGGTGGAGGTGGGCCTTTTATTAAATGAAATACATTTATTTTATTTTTTGTAGTTCAGAAAATACATATTATTTTGCTGCTTGGTGGTATGAATTGTTTTGTGGCTCCTAATTTGCATTAACAACGTAAAATTTTCTTATATGCTAAACAGGTTAAAATAAGGAAAAGGTTGTTCGTCCAAGAGACTGTACATTATGGCATGAATGCATTCATTAGGATGGTTGAGATAGGAAAGTAAAGTTACATCATGTCAAGGAGCACTTTATATGTAAGTTTTGTTACCTGGGTTTTGTAAATATTATTATTATTTGTCTTATTGACTGCATTTCTACTTTTAAAGATTTATATTTCTCAAATATTTAAATTTTTTTCATTGTGCATTTTGTTTTCTATATACCATTGAATCAACCGGGGCATTTCCACATGAGGTGCTTTTTACTGAAGTTGTGAAGATTCTCGAAGTAAAATGTGAATGGATATTGGATGAACTATCATGAGTTGAAAATGTATGTCAGCATATTCATTTCATGTAACCACATCTTAGTGATGGAAAATCAATATCATCAATTCCAAAATAATCAAAATGGCAAATGTTGTGCCTGTAACAGATATTTTTGACCAGGTGATATATAGTGTGATGACTAAGTTTGAATTGAAGATCCATTGTAAATGAATTTGAACTAGAAACAATTATGAATGAATGTTGGGCCAAGAAAAGTGCATGAGGAAGAATCTGAAGCATAAGCGCGACAGAGGAAAAGAAGGTGCGTGATGGAGGAAAAGCAGGTAAAGGATGGAAAGCAAGTGCAAAGGAGAGAAAGTTGCGACACAGATAGGTGCGATGAAGAAAAAGCGTACCTAAAGAGGCAGGTAGAATAGTTTAGGTTGGACAGGTGCAGGTCAAGAAGGACGGCAGAAGTTAGAGTCGATAGAAGACTGAAGGACAGTTTTACGGCTAGTCATGACCTGTACAGGTAGACTGAAAGACGTTTATACGGCTAGTTATGGTCGTGGTTAATGTAATGTAGGACTTTGCGGCTAGGTATGGGACGTTATCAATGTAATAGAAGATGTTTTGTAGCTACTTGTGTCTATAATAACTAAGTTGTACTCACTCGACCCTGCATGGTCTTGTAAACACTATAAATAAGAGGAACCCGCTATGTATAAGGGTTAGCTTCAAGAAATAGTTTCAGTTAGATTTCATTTAGCTTCAGAGGGGTTGCAGTACTTGATTGCTGAATTCGAGAGAATTTTTCTAGTAGAAGGTCATTAAGTTGTGGATTTGCAGCTCAGTGCATAGACCGTATTGTAGGAGTTGGTCTGCAGCTAAGTGCGTGGATAGTAAAGTAGAAGAGTCTATCCAATATGTGTGTGGATCAGTAGGAGTAGATAGAATAATAAACAGAGAGCATGAGAGAAAGAAGAGTATGAGATAAAGAGACATATTTTAAAGCAGTCTATAATTTGCAGACTGCAAGGTGCTACCTATATTTCTCATGCCAGATGAAGAGCACCTTGGTGGTTTCTCCTAGATGGGTTTCCATGTTATTTCCTATGTTAATGAATGATTGAATGTTGTGTTAATGTTTAACTATTAACGTTGAATGTTGATTAACTCACATTATTCATGATTATTGTTTGAATGAATGTCGCAATACTGATAAGCAGTGAATGAATGGATATCTAAGTGTTGTCGAGCATTGTGTATTATTTCATGATTAAACACTATTAAGTCATGATATAAGTCGCATCATAGAAATTTAATTTAAAGGAATCAGCTGCGTCGCACTATTGTACCAGTTGTTAAGTTGTCAAGGACAAGGTTATGTCACATGCTGGTTGTGGCGCAGCGGAAACATGGTTCTAGAAGTTACACATTTAGATATCTAGGGTGAGACTGTGACTTCCTTACAGGTGTTGTTGGCTGAGCTTGCTCCATCGGGTCCATGTCTTTGGGTGTTTTGTTGGTTTTTTCTTGTTGTTGAACCTGGGTCACGTGAGGAGGAAAGTTAGGACAACAAAGAAATTTGTATATCTTAAAATGGTGAAGGACTTGAGTTGAGATAATTCTCAGAAGCAAACCTTTGTTTTCATTTACTATGAACTAATTGTTGTTTCTCTTCTATGTAGGAGCGATTTGCACAAAGCTAAGACTTGGCACTTGAGTCTTTGATTTTTTAAACATTTGATGTTGAATTGGTTCAAGAACCTTATTTCCTCCATGTTCTAATACTAGTTTTTATTATAGAAAGTTTCATGCTTTTCATGGTTATTGGTTAGCATGAGCAAGTGGTTGTTTCACTTTCATATAAAATTGATTTGCATGGAACTAATATTTGAGAATACTCTCTCAAATTTTGGACTATGAATTCTCTCTGCTTTATATTCCAAAATTCTTTATTTATAGACATTATTTAGTAAAAAAGCCTTATTTTCCAGCATAAGTTACACATTAGGGAGAATTTCTCTGTACCTACCATGAGTATTGCATAAAAATGTAGTATGATTGACCATCTATTGTGCTAAGATTTGGTTCTTTATAATCTACTGTTATGATTATGAATGAGGGGTTCCATTTTTGTGAAGAGAAAAATATTATTATATATTGGGAAATCATTTTTAATTGAGATTATTTCTATGCTTTATGAATGACTATTGGTTTTGCGAATCGAATGTATTTTGTGGGAAGGCAGATTCGAAGCAATGGTGGACTTGCTCTCCATTTTGAAATTTTGCCTCCCAGTAGCACTATTCTCAGTTGGATAAGAGGATATTTAATCTAGGATGTTTATGGGTCTTTCAGAGGTACATGATGAAGCTTCTGCAAGATTTTCTTTTCCAATTGCCATGCTATACAATGATCTAGCGGGGTATTGACTATGTTGGGATTTGGCAGGAGGATGTGGTTAGAAATTTTTTTGTGTTGTTGTTCAAATAAACTATTTGGTCAAGACAAGGTCATGAATAGTGAAAAACTTCAAGTCCAGTTAGAGTTACAAATCATCTAGGATGGAAGAAAAGGGTATGTAGTGGCAAAACCAATGGTTTCAAATTGTTACAGCACTTGAAAAATATACACTTACTATTGAAAATTTCAATTACCGTCACTGATCTTTGCATTTGGAGTGCTTGTTACTATTCAATTGCATGTGAGATCATTTTTATGTTTTATAGTTATTAGAAAAGAAGAAATTGGTGATGGAAAGTCTGGAGAAATTGTTGAAGACCTTGATTTGAGATGATGGAACATTGAACCTATAGGTTCTCAGTGTGCGTTGCTAAACTGTCGTCTTTATATAATGATGTCTATGATGGAACTGTTCCAATTACATGTAGATTTCATTACAGATATTTTGGACATTTACGTTACAAAATTCAGAACCATCTTATCATCTTCAGGTTTCAAGTTTTTAACTTGACCATACGATTCCCAAACTAGATATCTGATCTTGTAGATACAACAGGACTATCTGCAAGCAATGCCTTCTTCATTGTTGGTGTAGGTCAAGGATGAGGATATTCAAAGTATTGACTCTGAAATGGTTGGCTATCAAATTATTTATCATGTATATCTATGTGTCAACTGGAAAGTTCTCTAACACTCTTTCCCTTGTGAAATCTATGGCTTCCCCGATATGGGTGCCTTCTTGAATTGTTGTAGCATTTGTCCTTATTTTTGGATACAAAATCTATATTGGGATATTTATTTGAAATATGGCAATCAATATCTTGTATTTTTCTTCTATACCACTTCATTCATACCTCTTGTAAGCAGTAGCTTGTGGTGTTTCTGCATGCTTTGAGGCAATTAGTTGTGTATGGTTAATGAATCATCCCCTTTAGTTAACAGGTGCTCATATGTGCATTGATTTTTAGGTAATCATTTCATAATTATACTCTTACTTCCAAGACTATTAATATAATATATCCTAAATGCACATTCTCTATAAAACTAAGAGGTAGGATGTATCTTCCATCGTTGTACCTACTATGGAATCTCATAATTCAAATCTTTACAGTCCAAATGTTGTTTCTTTGTATGCATACCTATTGTGGAAAGAATCAACAATGGGAACGAGTACTGATGAAACTCTACATGATGCTCTCTGGATCTTTCTTGTAGCTCCTCTTATGAGTTCAGTATATGGGACATGTAATGTTGCTTCTTTGGCATTTTTTGGATTATCAAAGTGGAAACATTTTTTGATTGTATGGCCAACCTGGGTTCTTAGTGATTTGTCATCAATTCTTTGCTATACACCATGCATTCTTCATCTCTGGAATCTCTTCTATCAGGGTGTTGTACAACTTGGTTATTCTGAAAACAAATACGAAAATGTAAACAATCACTTCAATGGTGTGGAACTCAATGGAGAGCATTCCAATTTTGGTGTATTTGATTAATCATTATCCCCTGGCGCTTGTGATAGTAGTATATATTTTAATAGATGATTTTATCCCTCTCAATGATTATGTGATGATACAAGGAACCTCAAGAATCAAGGTGGGAAATTCCAAATAGATAACGAGAATCCTCAAAATAAAGACTTTTGTTTATGTGGACATGAAATTCTATCTTTGAAGTTGTCTCGTAATAGTGAAGCAAATAATTTGGCTAGGGGATTGTGCTGGACACTACATAGACATAAAATTTCACCTGGTTTTGGAGGGAGTTATTCAGCTTGAGATGTTCAGTTTGTTTCTCTTGAAGGTGATGAGAGGGTAATTAATATGGAAAAGGATGGTGCATACCAGAGTAAAGAGTGCTTCTCAACAAAACGTCAAACTTTTACCGTTATTTTTAACTCTAGTGATTTTTCATTTAGAACATTTCTAATGAGGGTTGCTGAGGGCATAGCGCTATTTGTGCTTCTTACTGTTTCATCCCTGGTTATATTTTTTAATATGGGTGTTTCTGACAATGAATTTTTTCAACGCCTGTCTTATTTGGTTTTTCTTGTTTTCATATGGGCATCATTCTGCTTTAATCGTAATGGATTTCCTCTATATGTGGTGTTTGTTGCATTGATTGCAAGTGCAAGAACTGTAGAAAATCATGGTACTTTATATCGACCCAATACTTTTGTAACTTTTGTAGATCGATGATGATGATATTCCCATATGGGTTCATTCGCACTCATGATCTCCATGATGGACTCATCTGATGGAAAAGTATGTGTGAGATAGTCTAGAGCGGGGAGTGAGGATTCTATCTAGTAGGGAAAGTGGTAAGGATCTGAAGCCACTACACGAAGATCATGTGGTGAGACATTGAAAGCAGATTGAACATCATCATAAATTACTTCAAAGGGACTAAAGAGGATAACTCAACAACTTCTTTGCCTCTAGGACTGTATCCAATTGTGGAAATCATGTTCATAGTAGCCACTTCTGTACTAGGAGGGTTTGAGTGAAACACTCCCATAAAGGTTGAATCCTTTAGTATACCTGCCCCAATCGACTAATAAGGAGGAATGGACTGACCTAGCATAGGGATGTTATTTTTAGTGGGAGTAGTAACATCTGGTGAACAAAATTCAAGTTGATCAATGGGCATGATCTTCCCCAAATGAGGAAACTGGAGAGTTTGAAATATTGTCAAAGTGATGGCGGTCATAGAATAAAACCAATTTATCCCTAATAGAAGATTGTAATCCAATGGGGCATCGACCACCTCCACCTGAATGGAAACAGTCTTTCCCCCAAGCTCGACTGAAAGGGATGGTAACAGACCATGAGGTTGGAAACCTCATCCATCGAAATATTTTAAGGTTTTTGGTGACTTCGTAATATCAAGAGAACCAATGGCTCACTAATAAGTTACAGAAAACAATGAGGTGGAAGTTCCCTCATCCAAAAAGGTCCAATGGACCTTTCTCCCAACTACTCTCGTCATGATCTGAAACGTGAGTTGGTGGGGTAACCTGGACCTATAGTTCTCCACATTGAAATGAATTAGGTTGGTGTTATCTAGTTCTAAGGATCCTAAAGCAGTTAACAAGTTCTTGCGTTGTGTGGGACAAATTTGGAGCACCTCTAGGGTAGACATCACACAAGGTTCTTGAGCCAAATATTCAATGACGTCGTAGAACTGTGCATCTCGAGCATTGGGATTAAAAACATCCTTCCTGAGGGTTTTATTAGGTGGGCACAAAATCAAGTCGATATTAGGTTTCTCGATGGTAAGAGGGCCATTAGACGAAGACAAAGAAGAACTAACAGGGGGGAATTTTCTCAGGAGAAGTATTTTCATCCTTATTTTCTGTAGGTTTGTCGTATGTCTGATTACGTGTAGTGAAACTAATGGTTTTCAAGGACATCATTCTGATTTCTTCTGTAGAATTAGAGGTCCCTTGATTAGACATGTGATCTATCAATTGTTGCTGAGATGAGAAGGGATCATAAAGAATGATTGGTGTAGGGTTACTCTTCACAAATTTACTAATCTCCTCATGACAAGGGGAATCCTTCGTGAAGTGATCACCACCACACAATAGGAAGGGGTACTTGTCCTTTCTCTTTCCTTTATTATAATTCTCTATGGTTGTAGCCTTAGGATTATCTTGTTGGTTTCCAAGTTTTTTTTATCTTTCCCTCTACCTTTCTTCTTGATACCAGGTTTCTGTGTACTTTGGATAGCATTCACCTCGGTGGAAAGTGTAGGGGTAGAAGGAGAAGTAGTAGAATTACTCTGTTTCTTGGAAGGCTTGGATGTTGAAGAGGGATGGATTTAACCGACAACCCCATCAATAGGAGTTCCTGCGGGTGGCTTGGAAGGGTCTGTGCTGGGATGAGGATATTAACGTATTAGGTCATATAGAGTTACGAATTGGGAATATACCAAGTCCATATACTTAGAGCGAATGATAGCTGTTCTTCATATACTGAGTCCGTGTCTTCTATAGTTTATTTTAATTTACAATGGACCATGTTTTATTTTTTAAAAGTTATAAATGGGAGATATACCAGTCTAAAATTTAGTTTGCTAATGAGTAACCCTAGTACATGGGGATCTCTAGGGTCAGGTACTAGGGGACAAGTATTCTTGTTGATTTCTTATATTACAAGAATTTGATCTTGATTTCACCATGGCTACCTGGAAGAAATCCTTCATTTTCATGGAGTTAATGTGTGATGTTCCCTGTGCTTTGATGGAAGTTGATCCCAACGATTCATTTCCAAATGAATTTTTGTTCTTGATAAGCACAAATTATCCATGGTATGGTTATTTGATCATCTATATCTAGACTCAGAGATTTCAGCCTAACATATTTCGTGACGATCGTCATCGTATCCATCACCACATAAAGTACTATCTAATTTTAAATGATACATTGTATCGACGTGGCATTGACTCTATCCTTCGACGGTGTCTTACACATGAAGAGGATGAACATGTATTGAATTATTACCACTCTGGAGCATGTGGCGGTCATATTTCTTGGATGGCTACAGCCCAAAAAATCCTTCGTGCTGGGTATTTATGGCCTTCCATCTCTAAAGATTGTCATGAAGTGGTTAAGAAATTCCCACCCTGTCAACACTTTTATCCTAAAAAGTGCACCCACCCTACTCCTTTACACCTTGTCATTGTTGTTGGCCCTTTTTCCAAGTGGAGTATTAATTTTATGCATTTTAATCCTACTGTTACAGCTAATTTTACCACATGGTGGATCACACATTTATGGCCTTCTCTGTCCCTCTGCAGACTCTTTAGACCCCATGGACCATTTTTGTACCTTTGATGTTTCCAATATCATCCCTAAAAACATGAATTATTTGCTATACACGACTTTTAAACCCATTCTCGCGTATATACGTGGATATGACCCTTAAACCTGCATACATCGGGATGTGTGCAAAAGTCCAAATAGTTTTGTATTTTTCCTTGATGTGGATCCGAGACACTTTTCTCTTGGACTTCCATATACCTTGAGATTGCTCATATTTGACCTTCCATTACCCCATTGAAGCACTATATAAGGAACCCTTTGGATACATTGAAAGGGGAGGAATTGAAGAGCAATAAAACTATAGTCCATTATTGTCGAAGCTTTTACTTGAGTCTGCATCCCTTGGTCCCTTGGAGTAATTTTTGTTCTTCCCAAGATTTCCTTTGATTATGAGCTTTCTATTGAGATATGGAGGATTGAAGTGGTGGAGGCCTAGGTGGAGGATTTAGTTTCTCCGATTCCCAGACATGCTGACAGAGGTTGTCATTCTTGTAATCTCTGATTTATATTAATAGAAAAATATTTTCCTGTCCAATAATGTGTATTTAAATGAATATTGAATCCATGGATGATTTTAAATTCTTATATGTTATTTATTATATATGCTAGAGTACGTGTAACACCATTATATAGCATGCTTGTCTTGTTTGTTGATTGTTGAGAGAGCAAATTGCTAACACAAGTGAGATTGGAAAAGCTCAATGGGGATCTACATCAACCATCTGGAATAAGGTATGTTTCGAGATCCTTTATTGTTAGATGTGTATTTCTCTTACATATTGGGAAGGTATTGATTTTTTTTGTTACTCTGTCTATTGTGGTACCCCAAGCCATAGGAAGTTTTCTTCGTAACACCTACCTCAGCCAGGGGGCATGGCTACATCATCATAGTTGTTGATTTCTTCACAAAATGGGATGAGGCAATGCCTACATATGCAGAGGATGGTAACACTACCCCCTCTTTTTATTTAACCATGTGATAGCTAGGTTTGTAGTCCCGCGGGCCATAGTCACTGACCACATATCTCATTTCCGCAATCAGATGATGGCTGAGCTGAGTGCTAAGATGGAATTTTTCCATGAAAACTCAACTCTATATTACCTGCAGGCTAATGGTCAGTTTAAGGCCATTAACAAGGTTTTGAAAACTATGTTGAGTAGGATGGTTGGAGATCACAAATACAACTGGCACTTGACTCTCTTCTCTGCACTTTGGGCTTATAGGAATTCAATGAAAACAACAATTGGTTTCACACCCTTTCAGTTGGTCATGATGGTCATCGATCTACAAAAGTTTCATGATGGTTTCACACCCTTTCAGTTGATCATAATCATCTATCTACAAAAGTTTCATGATGGTATTATAATCAATCAGTTAGAAGCTCAACTTCTAGATGCCAAAAAGGTTGAGGAGGACTAAAGCCTACAACTCAAAAGAATAATACAGGAGTCCGGAAATCTTGTAGAATAAATCATGCAATTCAAGAGAAATCTTGATGAAGAATCTATCAAATAAAAATTTGAGAATAGCTCAAGGATTCTAGATGACATTCTAAGTAGCCAAATACCATCAAGTGATAGGTCTAGTTTGGGGTTTGTTAAAAAGAAGAAGAAGAAGCCAAAAAAATTTCCTGTCACCAATCAAGAAGGAAGCAATAAAAGTTATGCTAAATTACTAAAGACTCTAGCTAAAAGGGAAGAAAGCAAGAAAGTAGGCTTAATTTCTCAAGATAAAAGTAGAAATACTATATCTCTCAAGAGACCAAATAGATATCTACATATATTTTTAGGTCACTGCTATTCCTGTAACAATTTTGGTCATAAAGCTGTAAATTGCAGAACTGAAAGAAAGGTTTTTGAATACAAGAAGAAGTCATCAAGTAACAAGTCGAAGGGAAATAAGAACCTTTTTACACTACTCCAAAAATATGACATAGAATTTTATAAGTGTAATAACCATGGACATATGGAAAGATTCTGTAAACTGAATACTCCTATGAGGAATACTGCTGCACTCAAATTTCAGAACACCGAACAAAAGAAGTACTCGAGAGAAAAGAAAGAACGGGAGAGTTCCATGATTGCTTTACGTGCAACCGAAAGCCAAAACGTATGGCACTTGGACAGTGGTTGTTCAAAACATATGACCGATGACCCAAGAAAATTCATAACCTTAAAAGATAATAAGGGAAAAGTCACTTTTGGAGATAGTTTGTCCTCCAAAATAATCAGCAAAGGAACAGTTGTTGTCAACAGCAAGATTAAAGCAGAAAATTTTTTGCTGGTTGAAAAAATCAATCCTAATATTCTCAGTGTAAGTTAAACATGTGACCAAGGACACATTTGCATATTTAACAGAGAAAAATGTGAAATCAAGAATAAGAAATCAGGAAAGGTCGTTGACATTGCTATGAGAAATACAAACAATGTATACATCTTGGAAAATGAAAACCAAAGCTACTTAAGTATGGTAGATGAAAGTTGGTTATGGAACAGAAGGATGGGTCTTTTAAGTTTTGAAAATATTTCCAATATAAGCACAAAAGAAGCTGTAAGAGATCTACCAAAAATTGCAGTTCCTCTAAACTTTGTATGTAAACATTGTCAACATGGGAAGCAAACCAGAGCCAGTTTTAAAATAAAAGAACATATGACCTCACACCCTCTGGAAATAATACACATAGACCTTTGTGGACCAAATAGAACTAAAATATTGCAAGGAGATCACTATTCCATGTTTCTCATTGATGATTACATAAGGATGACATGGTTGGCATTCCTCAAAGAAAAATCAGAAGCTTTTGAAAAATTTAAAATCTTCAAGAAATGGATGAAAATGAGTCAGGTATGAAAATCAATTGTATTAGATCAGATAATGGGGGAGAATTTATCTCAAATGAGTTCAATGAGTTCTTTGAAGGTCATGGAATTAAGAGACAATTTTCAGCTACAAAAACTACTCAATGGAATGGGGTTGTTGAAAGGAAAAATAGAACAATCCAAGAAGTTACGAGAACTATACTCAATGAAGAAAAACTGTTAGATTTATTTTGGAGAGAAGATGTATACATAGTTGTCTACATACTTAATAGAGGACAAATCAAAGTGAATAAGGATAAGACCCCCTACGAATTGTGGTATGGAAGACCAGCCTCAGTCAAATATTTTAAATTGTTTGGAAGTAACTGTTACATCAAAAGAAATGATGATGACCTTGGAAAGTTCGACTCTAGGACTGACGAATGAATATTTTTAGGATACTCATCCACCAAAAAGGCATATAGGTTTTACAATAAAAGGTTACATAAAATTGTAGAAAGTGCTGATGTGAAAGTAGATGATATAAAACCAAGGAAAGAGAAAAATCTTGACAGTATTGAAAATAAATGTGATGATGAAATAAAAGACTTGCAAAAGGACAAGAACATTCATAATGAAGAAGGAGACAAAGAGAAGGAAGATACATAGGAATATGATGAATACTTCCATAGACCTGAGACTGTTACATCGAAATCTTGTACTCTTGATCCATGTGTTATCCCTATTCCTAATCCCTAAAGTTTTTCTAGTTAAACTAGATTTATGTTGAGGTTGTTCTTTCCTTTTTTCCCTCTTTAGGAAGGTTGGTGCTCTTGTCCTTCATGGTAGGTGCGCTGAAGGTGCTTTTTCCCTTCATGCTAGGTGCATCGATGCCAGTGCTCTATCTCCCATTGCTAGGTGTACCGAAGGTGCTTTTTCCCTTCCTGCTAAGTGCGCTGGTGGCATATTGAGGGGAAAAAAATGGAGCTTTGAGACCCTTCTTGAAGGTGGATGAGGTGGAGGTATCTCCCTAGTTTCTAGGTGAGGTGGCATTCGGTTCCTAACCTATAGGGAAGATCCCTTTGATCCTTCCTCCTAATACTCAACCTACTCTATCCATTTAGACTTATAAATTAAATCCTCTCTCCATTTGGAAGGGAGGAAGGACTATGGTACTATTATGCTGGTGGAATTTCTAGGTGATCCCTATCAGCCTTTGGGAGGCCATTATCCTGATTTGGAGGCTGGGATTGGATTTTTGGATGGAAAGTTACATCGTTAAGGCTAGGTTGTGACGTTCTTTCTTTATTCAATTCTATGTATCTCCTTGATTAAATTAATACAAATATCTTTCCATAAATGTTATTGTGTTAATAATGTTTAGAGATTTCTTCCTTAACTATTAGCTTAGACTAATTATATGTTTGGATACACATATACTGTTTGCTTATTTCCACTTTCTTGATAGGGTTTTGCAGCTAAAGATATGAATACTCTGGGGCTTGGATCAACAAAGAGAGAAGAGGATCTGCATATTTCAGGTGGGTGATCTATCTGTTGCTTTGCATTTCTATTTGATCTAGGAAAGTAGATTGTATTCTGTATTTGATTTGTTCTAGATCCACTTGGACTAGGGAGATCTGGCTTGATTAAGATTGAGTAGATTTATTCGATAACAAATTTGGAGACTCTGGTGGGGAAGTACATAGATATGATTTCTTTTGTTTTGATTTCATATCTTTTATCATCCCTTTTTCTAGCCTCTAGAAATCTCCCCCCTCAGGACCCCCCTTGCACGTGTATGAATTCACAGGTTTTTTCAAGAATTGTATTTGATGTTGGTCTTTAAAATCTTCATAGTTTCCTTTGAATAGAACTTGGTTTTTTTAGATCTCTGATTTTTGTCTCGTTTTAAAAGAAAACTATTTCCCTACCTTAGGTAGATTTCATTGAAAGAAAAATGGGCATTTTCATGTAGCTACGATTTGCATTCTTTTTACATTTCTTGTCTACACATCATGCATCCACTTAACCACTCAAGATAAAATTAACACTAGCTTAGGTTTAAAATCAATTAGTAATTGTGTGTAAGCTAGTGACGTGTTCTGGTGTTGTTAAGCATGGCAGCTGTCGTTTATTGCCTGCACTGCAATACAGGATCTACGCGGTTCCTCCACGTACCATCAGTATATTAAATGACCTTTCACGTACCCTTGAGGTATATCGAAAGGTACTTCATGTACTCGATTGTATATCGGAGGGCCCCTTTCGAATGGTTGTGCATTAGACAACACCACTACGGATTTGAGCTCCCCCATACCTGGTGTATATTGGGAGACCCTCTTAGGATTCCTATGACCATTTGAGTTAACCTTTTGGCTGTCTTGGCATCGCAGAAATGTGAAGCCTTGATAATCCTATGAGAATCTTGACTTTTGATCCACTCCTATTCACACAATTTTCTTGTTGCTTTTAGACTTGAATAGTGTTTGACTTGTGTGGTATTTCAGAGATTCTTAGAGAGTTCATATATGGGAGACTTTCCTGGGGCCACTAGTCAAGAGAACACTTTTCATGGTATGTCTTTTGTTTCTCCCCCTTGTGGAGATGTTGGTCCTCCCTTCATGTCCACTTTGAACCTTCCCAGATTGACTATAGGATTACCTGTATGGTTATTCTCCAATCCTATCATACCAAATTCATTCTTTCTGTCAGATCCTGGTCCTTTACCGCATGAGAATCAACCCCATGTGAACCCTTATCCTTCTTCCTCTATTTTTGAATCAACCTCCCTTTCTTCCTCTTCACCTGTTGAAAAATATGGTGTTAGTAAATGGGAAGGTAAGAAGGAGGAAAAAAGGAAGACTAAGAAGAAGAAATCTAAGCGGAAGGTTACAACTCCAACCTCTGATCATCATGTTGGAATCCCACCAGCCACTGATCATCATGCTGAGAGTATTGATGTACCTATTTCTGGCACCCATAAAGCTAAGTTCCCTTGTATACTTTGCAAGGGTTATCAGCTTCTCAAGGACTATCCTAGTATTTCCCTTATGTCAGAAATGTGATCTAAACATCACGTGTCATTAGTCTCTGACTATCATGCTGATGATGCCCCATCAACCAGTGAATTTTTGGTTAAGATTTGAAAAGGAGAGGTTAGATATCCTTTCTTTCTATGTAAGGATATGCACCGCACTTACCTTTGTCCTCATATGGATGAAGCTTCAAATTTATTGGAATAAATTATTGTTCCTCAGCAACGGATTCTGACAGGTTATCATAAGTTATCCCTTGACATTCCACTGGTTGATCAAGTGGTCAATCCAATTCCATCCTTGGTTGATCCCACTCTTCCATTGAAGAGTGAATTCAAAGAGGTTAATCCAGTTATAACTTCGGTCAATCCCACTCTTCCTTTGAAGAGTGAAGTTGAAGCGGTCGATCCAAGTCCATCCTTGGTTGATCCCACTCTTCCTTTGGAGAGTGAAGTGAAAGTGGTTGAGTCGATGTCATCTCCACCCGATCCCACTCTTTCATCAGAGAGTGTTGATACTGAAGTAGTCCCTTTGACAAAGTCTTTGTCTTGTCCCTTTCTTCTAATCGAGAGTGAAAACCATCCTGCTGAAGTTTTTGTCGTTAGTTTTGATTGTTCTATGCAAGAAGAAGTTTTGTCTCTTTCGACAGAACCCTCTCTAAGTAGTCAGGTTATTTCCTTTGATTGGGGTAACCTAACAGAACCTCGTCTTCATTCGAGTGTTCCTTTCTAGATAGTTGTGTGAGTTAATTCTAAGAGTATACTTTGCACTATCGTTGATGAAGAGGCTTCTATTAGTATTCTATCCTCTACTACTTGGCAAGCCATAGGTTCTCCTTCACTTGTTCCAGCCACCGATCAGATACTAGCTTTTAATCAAATACCCATAGTGCCTTTAGGGATCCTTCCTCAGTTGTCTATTACTTTGGAAGGAAAAACTATCTGTATTGATTTTATGGTAGTCCAAGGTCCCATATATTTCAATCTGTTCCTTGGGCGTGATTATGTTTACTCCATGAAAGTTGTAGTGTCCACACTCTTTCGAGTGATTTATTTTCCCCATGATGGGAATATTTTGACCATTGATCAACTTTCCTTCGTTAAACCTGGTCATCGTATGAATCCTAGTCATCAGACTTCCCTGAATGTCCTGCATGTTGTTGTGGCTCCTTCCCCTTCTAGTTATCTTCTTCCCATCATAGGTAAAATGGGGGGCATGGCTCCAGCCTCTGGAAATCATGTTGGAGTTAATTTGTTATCTTATTATGTAAGGGGGAAACCCACCAAACTCTCAACATCATGTTGTCTTAGAACATATTCCTGTGAGCATAGTTCCTATTCTGTGTCAAGCTTGCTAAAAAATGAAATAGATAGCTATGAGCATAGTTCCCATTCTGTTTCAAGCTTGTTAAAAAATGAATCAGATGCTTGTGAGCATGGTTCTTATTCTATGTCAAGCTCGTTAAAAAATGAAATGGATGTCCTCAATCATAGTTACTTTCTGTTTCAAGCTTGTGTAAAAATGAAATAGGTCCCCACAAGCATAGTTATTTTCTTTTTCAATCTTGTGCAAAAATGAAACAGGTTACCTTGAGCACTGTTTATTCTTCGTTTCAAGCTCGTTAAAAAATAGAACTGACCTTGAGCACAATTCCTTTTTCTTCTCAATCTCATTAAAAAATGAAACAGATTCTTCCATTATGTCAAGACTCAACTTTTGAACCTTCATTTCTTCTATTTGTAATGCAGATGAAACAAAGTCTGGGGAAAGTATCAACCACTGGACATCATGTTGGGGAATCACCCATTGATGGAAGCCATTTTTAGCATACTTTATTTAGTTTTGAGCTCGCTAAACCATGGAACGGCCCTTTGAGCATAGTTCTTTTATTTTCCAAGCTCATTAAAAAATGAAGCAGATGCCTTGAGCATTATTTCAGCTGATCTTACTTTTCATTTTTCATGCTCTGGTTAAAACATGAAAACTGGTTTGAGCTTACTTTATCGCTTTTTTGTACTCTGGATTTAAACATGAAAAAGGTTCTTAGTTCCTTTTAAACCTTTGTCGTGCTTGTTAAAAACTCAGTGAAGAGGTATCGAGTATAGTTTCACTATTTTTCAGACTCCTTAAAATTGGATTATGAAAAAAGAACCCGTTGAGTTATCTTTAAGCTCTTTTCAATCTCCTTAAAAACACAAAAATATTTCCAAGCGAACTTGTCACATTCATGCTTTTAAAAGTATCAAAACGATCGGCTGGTCAGTGGTAGGTTATCTCTTTTTCAGACCAACTAGGTTTATTTACAAAAAAGGACTTTTTTGGAGTCTTCTTAGTCATTTCAGACTCTTTAAACATGAAACAAAAAATTAGTTTTCTTTCATTGAACTCGTAAAATCAAATGATGAAGGAAACTTTTTTGAGAATGAACCCCTCCTTCTCAGGTTCATAAAACATATGAGAATGGAATCATCGCTTGACGAGCTATATCGAGCATTTTTTACCCTTTTCGAGCTCGTTAAAAAGCAAAGAGGCACTCATTAATCATGTGGGGAAATTAAGGAAAGATTTTGTATTTTGTTATGGTAGTACATAGTCACTCTTGAACATGGCACTCGTTTGCATATGCATTCAGTACTTGAGTAATCTATTTTTCTTCGAGTCCTGCTAATTCCTAGAGTCTTCTTACTCATTTGAGTTGTCCAAGAATACTCTCACTGTCAGTTGCATTGCGGGATTGGTATCATTCTTGTGTCAATACAGCCAATTCATGCCATGTCCATGTTCAAGATAAATTTGGTCATCTGTCTGCAGTCATTTTACCTTCTATCATGTTGGTCATTCATGTTTTAGTTTCATATATCACTCTGTTGTCTAGTTTACTTTAAAACATATTTGATCGTGTTTTGTGTCGATGATGGGGGATTCATCATGGCCCTCTTTCAACGAGTCTATTCCGATCGAATTCAACTCCTTATCTAGGAATTAGACTTAGAAACCAATACAAGTACCTTAGGCCTGCATGCCTTAAGGGCAGGTTACCTCGCTTTCAACATGAGTTTACATCATTGGCTCTTGATTGAAATATCTCATCGATTGTTTGACTCCAAGTCCTTTATTCACATTCGATGGTATGTATTGAGATACCTTGGGAATCATTGACATCAATGGTGATTTCCCTCGCACTTGTTAACAGTTTACATTAATGACTAGTAATCAAGTGGTTTCTACCATGTTCGACATCAAGACATTGTAATCACATGGTTAGATTCGTATCGTTGCGGGTTCGGCTTGAAGACCCTAGGTTGTCAGATATCTTCCCCCAGGTTGCGATGGAGTTTATTTGATTCATATTACATGGATCCACTTTGTATTGGTTGTGGTTGTGTTATCATCTCATCATGGATCTACACTTGTTTCTAGTAGCCATGATTGTGTTTAGTCGGTCTCTACTACCATAGATCTGCATTGTATTGGTTGGCATCCATGTTATGAGTTATATGAGATTTGAGTCAGTGGTACTACAAAATCTTCCAACCGACATCCTTGCCTTAGATTTCTTCACTTTACAAAGCATTCACCTATCGCATTCCTCTAACTTCATGCTTTGGGGGGCATTTTGTTACACCAAAATCTTGTACTCTTGATCCATGTGTTATCCCTATGCCTAATCCCTAAAGTTTTTTCTGGTTAAACTGGATTTATGTTGAGGATGTTCATTCCTTTTTTCCCTCTTTAGTAAGTTCGACACTCTTGTCCTTCATGATAGGTGCTCCAAAGGTTCTTTTTTCCTTCATGCTAGGTGCACCGAAGGCATCTCTCTGTCTCCCAATGATAGGTGCACCAACGATGCTTTTTCCCTTCCTGCTAAGTGCATCGGTGGCATTTTGAGGGAAAAAATGGAGCTTCAAGACCCTTCTCAAAGGTGGATGAGGTGGAGGTCTATCCCTAGTTTCTAGGTGAGGTGGAATTCAGTTTCTAACCTATAATGAAGATCCCTTTGATCCCTCATCCTAATCCTCAACCTACTCTATCCCTTTAGCCTTATAAATTAAACCCTCTCTCCATTTGGAAGGGAGAAAGGACTATGGTACTATTATGCTGGTGGAATTTCTAGGTGATCCCTATCATCCTTTGGGAGGCCATTATCTTGATTTGGAGGCTTGTCTTGTATTTTTGGATGGAAAGTTACAACGTTAAGGCTAGGTTGTGACATTCTTTATTTATGTAATTCTATGTATATCCTTGATTACATTAATACAAATATCTTTCCATAAATGTTATTGAATTAATAATGTTTAGAGATTTCTTCCTTAACAGTTATCTTATATCAATTATATGTTTAGATACGCATATATTGTTTGCTTGTTTCCACTTGCTTGATAGGGTTTTACAGCTGAATATCTCAATACTCTGGAGCTTGGATCAACAAAGAGATAAGATGATTTGCATATTTCAAGTAGGTGATCTATCTGTTGCTTTGCATTTCTATTTGTTCTAGGAAAGTAAATTGTATTCTATATTTGATTTGTTCTAGATCCACTTGGACTAGGGAGATCTGGATTGATTCCGATTGAGTAGATTTATTCGATAACAGACACTAAAACTCCTTTTAGGAGGGTACAAAATGATCATCTGAAGTCACAGATCATGGGTGATAAAAATGATGGAGTAAAAACAAGAAGATAACTACCAGATGTGGAACAATCCTTACCCTCAATAGTATAACCCAATAACTTTATAGAAGATAGCTAAAGTGATGAATGGGTTAAATCCATGAATGAAGAACTAGATTAGATTGAGAAAAATGATACCTAGGAACTTGTTCCAAGACCTGAAGATAAGAACATTGCAGGAACCAAACAGATTTTCAAAAACAAATTCAATCAAGATGGACAAGTAATAAGGAACAAAAAAATATTGGTTTGTAAGGGGTATTCCCAAGTGCAAGGTATCGATTTTGAATAAACTTATGCTCATGTATCTTGACTTGAAGCAATCAAAATGTTTTTCGCACTGGCATGTCATTAAAACTTGAAAGTATATCAAATGGATGTCAAGTCTGCATTCCTGAATGGCAAACTAGAAGAAGAAGTGTATATTGAACAACCCGAAGGGTTTCTCCTATCTAAAAACAAAGATTATGTATGTAAACTGAAAAAGGCACTCTATGGTATCAAACAAGCTCCAAGAGAATGGCTTTCAAGGCTAGATAGTTACTTGAAACAAGAAGGTTTTAAAAGAGGAGTCACTAAAAGTAATCTTTCCCTAAAGATCGAAGATAAAGATATGATCATTGGTGTTGTCTATGTGGATGATATCATTTTTGGAAGCAATCTTCAAATCCTAAGTGTATACTTTGCCTCTTAAATGAAGAAAGAATTTGAAATGTCAATGTTGAGTGAATTGACATTCTTCTTGGGATTGCAAGTCTACCAAACAGACGAAGGAATTTTCATCTCTCAAAATAAGTACATCAAAGATATGTTGTAAAAGTTTAAAATGGAAGATTCCAAACCTGTTGGTACTCCTATGGTCACTAGTTGCAAGTTAAGTAAGGATGATGAATCTCTAGAAGTAGATCATACCAAGTTTAGATCCATGATTGGTCATCTGCTATATGTGAGAGGCACAAGACCAGATGCGATGCAAGCTATTGGATTAGTGGCTAGATTCCAATCAGCTCCCAAAGAAACACATGTAATAGCAGAGAAAAAGGATTTTTAGATATCTAAAAAGTACCATGGAGTATGGTTTATGGTATCCAAAAGGACAAGACTTTACCTTGAAAGCGTTTATTGATGTAGATTGGGAAGGAAGTATTGATGATTGAAAAAGTAGTAGTGGAGCAGCATTCTTTCTGGGAAATTGTTTAGTATCATGGCCAAGTAAAAACCAATCCTCCATTTCACTCTCTACAACAAAAGCATAATATATTGTTGCTGCATCATGGTGCACTGAGGTTATTTGGATGAAAGAAACCCTAGAAGATCTACTTGTAAAATAAGAACATCCAATAGTGATCAACTGTGATAACACTAGTGCTATAAATATGTCTAAAAATCCTATCATGCATTCTAAGACAAAACATATACCAATCAAGTATCACTNCATATTGGAATACATTGACACAAAAGAACAGATTGGTGACATTTTCACCAAACCACTACCTAAGGAAGCCTTCGGGCATCTTAAACAGAATATGGGAGTCATTCCTTTACAAAATTACTAAAATAAGGAAGCACAATCTCAGGGGGAGATATGATGACAGGGGAAGCTATCAAATAGAGTGGTATCTTTGTCATTGGTGTTAAAGGGTGAGGATGATTAAATATCTTTCCATCAATGCCAAAGGAGGAGATTGTTGATTAAATTAGTTGTCATTGATGTCAAATCAGTTATCGAAAGTCAAAGATATGGTGGCATACTGAAGGTTGCAAGTATCCAGAATAACAAAGGAATAACCATGTTACAGGTTGTAGGTTGCAGGGTGAATGACAAAGAAATAACCCTATAGCAAGTTGAACGATATAGATCGATCATCAAATGTTCTTGTTGAATGAACTAGCATAGAGGTTAAACACATGCGAAGTGATAAAGTTCTATGAAAAGATCAAGATCAGATGGCTTACATTAGTCCCGCACTAGATCCGATGATTAAGGATTAATTCTGACAGATAGGCAGAAAATATGAAGTTCCATAAAAGATCAAGATCAGACGGATGAGATTAGTTCCACTAAAAAGAGATCAATGCTGCGGAAAAAAAATGCAGAAAGAGAATTGCAGAAATAACGTTTAAAGATTCAATGAACCCACATCCCTCCATCCAGAGGGTCGATGGTCAGAAAGACTTCTGTGAGAGATCGATGGTGTGGAAAGGTTAGTGCAGAAAATGAAAGGCGGAGAAATGTGAAAGAAATGTTTGAGCTTTTGAGAACCCACACTCTGCATCCCACATTCCGGAAGATAAATGGTTACGGAAGAGCACATGGGAGATCAACAGTGTGGAGTGATTTGTGTGAAAAGACAACTACAAAAATAATGAAAAAGACATTTTGGAAAAGTCACAAACCTGCATTTCGTAATCCGTATCTTACCTTAAATCAATGGTCAGGAAAACGCCAGACAAAGATCAATGGTGGGGAATCGTTAATGAGGAAACCATGGTGAAGAAATATGATTTCGATGAGGAAATATATGCATTAGATTGATGATCTAGAGAGAATTAGAAATAGGATCAATGAATCTAATTAAAGATGGAAGATGATCTTGCAGAAAGAAGATGGATATTGCAGAAGAACCAAAAAATGATAAACAGGGTTGCGGAAATGAATTCTGAGTTGTGGGAAGAATGAAACATTTCCTTTGCTGAAGTGATGCAATGGTTGAATAGGTAGATGATGAAGAGGTATTTGTATAATTAAACAATCACGATCCAAAATTAAAGAAGGCAACTATGGAGAGATGCGTTGGTAGGTAATAGGTAAAAGGTATTTATTGAATGAATGTGTAAAGAAGAAGGTGTCTCTGTTAGTAAGTCTGATAGAGTCCAAAAGTGGATAGTTTTTCAATTGTTCTAAAATACTAAGAACATCAGTCTAGGGTGACAGGGAGGTGCTAGGGCAGACCACAATTCTGAACGGGGTCGAAGCCTCCTTTCATTCGTAGCTAGAGAACAGGGTGTCATAGCATCCTTGTCTGTTGAAGCAGACAGAAAACCATAGGGGTGTTGTAGCATCATTTTCTATAGTTGCAAGCAAAATACAGGGTGTATCTACATCCTTTCTGTTGTAGCAGATAATTTTTTTTGTAAACTCATCTTATTAATGAGTTTTTGTTGGTGGTTTTCTGTTTTGAGGTTTCCATGATAAAATCTGTGTTTTGATTGTTTATGTTTGTGGATTTTAAAGTAAAAATTGATAATATCGATTCACCCCCCCTATCAATATTGTGGGATAAAACAACACTATTGTCTTTCCTTTAGACCACATTATCACTTGGCCATTGACAAATGCAACTCTCATTCCCTTTGCATCTAGTGCAGAGATGAAGAGAATATTATTCTTTAGTCTTGGAACATATAGAACATCCTTCATATTTAAAGATTTCCTAGAGTATAGCTTGTATGAAGCTTCTCCACTCCCTTTTATGGGGTATAGATAATCATCCCCAAGTTTCACCTTATGAGATGACTCTTGCTCAAACATATTGATGAATGATTCTTTGTATCCCATTATGTGTTTAGATTCCCCACTATCCACAAGCCAATCATTGCTTCCGTGTGAGATAGTGCCAATAAGTGTTGATATTAGCACATAATCTTCATCTAAATCATCCTTTTCTCTTCTTAATATTTTTTTTGTTGGTTCATCGTCTTTGGAAACATGAGCACAGTGTCTATTTTTTGTAATGGGACAGTGTCTTGCAAAGTGTCCCTTTTCATCACAAGTATAGCATTGAGCATTGGAAGAATCTCCCTTGATATTCTTTTGTTTCTTGTCCTTCTTCTTATTGTGATGATGGTTCTCCTTCTTCTTTTAGTTCTCCCTGGTTTGAAATGTGAGAGCTTGAACTTCAATTGCTTCCATATTCTACTATCTTCTTACGAGTCGAGCTTCTTCTTGTGTGAATTCATCTCGGAGTCGGTTGAAAGAGATCAGCTTCCTTCTTGCACAGATTCCTTGAATGAATGAGTACCGTGATCTAGGGAGACCATTTAAGGTATTGATCACAATTTATCCTTCTTCGACATTCTCTTCAACTACTTCAAGTTGTTATTTGATTTGAGCAACCCTTGTGAAGTAAGATTGTATAGTTTTTTAAATCTATATATTCACATTCTTTAACTAGTTCCTCAAAGTCATCTTCTGGTTGATTTACTTTCCTTCGAACATATTTGTCAAAGCATCAAATACTTCCTTCATTGTCTTGAATGATTACACATGGGGGATGAGGTGTCTTAACCCAAAAATCCCCCACACGGCTCGCAATGGCCTACACCACCCAAGGACACCACCTCACAACAATCATTCCACTCCATAAGACCTTCCGTGACCTTCCATTTGACCCTCACACCTCCAAAAGAGCCCAAGGATGAAGAAAAGGGCTAAAAACCCCCAAAAAGAGCCCAAAATAGATCCCTAGGAGCTAAAGTGCTAAAAAAGGGGCTAAGACCCTGAAAGGGGCTAAAGTTAGGGCAGAAGGGGCTAAAGGCCCAAAAAAGGGGCTAAAGCCCTGACTAAGGGCTTAAAACCCTAAAATCCCTTGAAAAAACTATATAAGGAGGGTGGGGGGTCACTCTCAAGAGACTCCTCATTTCCATATTGTTATGCTACCCATGGATGCTTTGAGACCTCTTGCTCTCAAACCACCCACTCTCCCTCTCCTCCATCTCCATTTCTCCAAGCCATTGCTTCCCAACCAAGAGAGAGGTGCTCCCATGAGCTAGGGCATGGTGGCCCATTTCCACCTAAGTGAGGTATAATCTCATTTCTGTTTATGTTCATTTGCTTATTTTGTTTCTAGCTCATATTGTCATTTGTAGGTTTTTCCATTAACAATTGTTTGCAGGTTTTCCCCATGATAGTATAGGTTTCTTCTTCAGGTTTTGGAGGCAGAACCCTAACCCACTGTGTGCAGAGGGGTTCAGTAAAGCTCCATCATCTCCTCTCTTTTATTTTTTTGTCATTAGCTAGTAGATTCAGTTTACTATTGTAGCCATTTGCTTAGAGTATCTTAGGTTTAATTCGCAGCTTTGTTTGAGTCATTTTTACTTCCATTTTTTACTTTTTTCTAAGGGTGGAAACCTACCCTTGTGCCCTATAGGAAAAAGGGAGCCATTTTTACCCCTGTAGTGAGGATAAATTCTCACTACATCTTTGGTGACTCCACTCGGTCGATCCCACAGGATCCCTGGGCAAAAATTTCAAGTTTTTCAAGTTTTTCTGTTTTTACCCTAGTTTTCCAAAATGTTATGTTAGATCTACTTAGATTTTCCGTTTTCCTTGTTTTCTGTCAGTACCAAAGCCTTTCCTAGGTTGATCCAAGTTAGACTGACCCAGTACCAGTTACTGTCGGCTAGATCTGACCCTGCAGCACCAAAAACACCCCTTTCCAGAGTAGGTTGCTCTTATCGGGGGAAAAGGTGCAGGAAGGCACACTTAATTGGCAGTCAGGTGCACCCAGGGTGCACTTAATCCCTAGATAGGTGTGAATTCATCCCAGGAGCTCAAGTTGCAGTTGTTTTGGCATTTTGTGCGACCCCCTCGCTCATTTCTGGAAAAATATCGTGGCCCCCTCGCAGGATTTAGTTAGAAATGTGTGGCCTGTCACACAAAAGTTGTTTTTTAGTTTAATTAGCAGCAATTTCTAGTTTTATAAGACTGTTAGTGCGGCCCAGCTTCCTTTTTCCACCATTACAGGTCTCTATTTATTTCAGTTTTCAATTTTTGCAAAAAAATCAATGAACAATGTGTATATGCTAATCCAATCATTAAGGTTCAATAAAATAAATTAGCCTAACTAAAATTAACATAAAATTAACCATCTTGCTGCACCCTTCCTCCTCTACCCAGTCATCACCCTCCGGGGTATTCTGGGATATGACGAAGGAAAACCTCGTATAGATCTAGGCACTCCATGGCATTTTTCCTAAACCATTAAAACCAGGTGACCTGGAAGGTACGGGGGGTAGAGAAGGAGGGTTTCTCACGATGCTAAGCTTCCTCCCTACTTGACCAACCTAGCATTTGGGAGTTGACCTGAGGATATACAGATGGGGTTAGTCCCATTGTGTTGAGAGCCTAGCACCTTCTCTTGGTTAAAGAAGAATACCGCTGAGAGGTAGACATTTAGTTAGGCCAACAATTCAGGGTTAATCACAATATTTGCTTACAAGTTTCTGTTTACATTTGCATTTAAAACCATGATGTGAACTCTACCATGAATTCATAAACCATATTGCAAACCAAATACCAGAACAAGCAAGCAAACCAACAAACCATACCACATAATTAACCCAACCCAGTTCATGACGCTGAGTGAGCCTTAAAAATTACCAAATTTACACTAAGTTCAATCAAATCTGCAGTCTTTGAGGACATAAGTCCCTAACTGCTACAACTGTGGGAATTACTTGGGCTTTGCTTAGAAACTCATTGTGAGGAGTACCATAGGAACCCCAAAGTAGCTGGCTGCTGAGAGGAATTGCCAAGCAAAACGGGTAATGACCCCTTCTGATTGAGTAGAGTTACTCGTGAGGAAAAAGCCAAGCGCTATCTTTTGGTAGTCTTGGTGTCCGAGAGACCACCTTCAGCTAGTAGGAAGCCATTGAAACTAGGGTCCAAATTTCAAACCCACCAGTTTCATTCACACAGGCAAACACAATTGATCCTCCACGATATTCCTCATGCCTAAGAGGCGAACCACCACCATTCAAAACACTCAGTCAACACTGTTTTAGCCATTCTCAATGATCTCCCACACCATCAGAGGTCCATACAGCCTCTGATTTTGATTCAGACCCATATCAGTCTAAACCAGACCTCCACATCGCACCATCTAGCCCCATGGATACTGCAAACCCGGATCCATTTTCTGGTCTAACCTTAGCAAGTGGACCCATGTCCAAATCGCAACCAGTCACCCACAATGTGGCAAGTAGTCCAAGCACAGTCATGCAGACTGTCATTAGCCAATTACCACCACCCATAGTGACCAGCCAAGCTGGTCCGGTAGCCACACATGGGGGCAGTATCCCCTCCACACACATTGTCCCACTTGCCACACAGGGGGACAATGCACCAACCACCCACATTTCCCCCACCACCCATACCATCCCTCCCACAACACTTAGGGGCAATGGCCCATCCACTATGGTACCACCACAAGCACTCCCAGCCATGCAGATGCATTATGCACCTGCAAAACCCACTCCCATTGCAGCCCCATCCCACATCAACATGGGGTCAAATATATCATTCATGGCTCGTTTGAACTTTCCTGACCTGGCTAGATTGACAAATGACCCCATCCATCACCAATATTTTTTTCCACCCATGCCAACTAAGCTGCCTTCAGACATCCCAAATTTTGAAGGCAAAGCTGGGGAATGTCCCCAAAATCATATAACGACCTTCCATTTATGGTGCTCATCTAATAGCATCGTAGAAGACTCCATCAGGCTAATACTGTTCCAATGCACCCTCATACATGCCATAGCCAAATGGTACATTGAGCTACCACAAGCCAAGTACCCCAACTTCAACTCCCTAGCCTTCATGTTCTAGTAGTATTTCCAACTCCCTGTCAGATATGACGAAGGGGTGGAGATCCTGTTATCCTGTCACCAAAACACTACCACCCAGATCACTGACCATATCCATGAGTGGCGGCGGCACCGTAGCTTATGTAAGATCCAAATTGATGACAAAATCTTCTTAGATTGGTTCCTCAAGACTTTTCTCCCACCCATCGCAAAGGACGTTGCATCTGAACGTCCCCAATCTGAAGAAGAGGCCATACTGAAGACCCAACAATTTGACCTCATCTACGCCCAGTCGGGATACTTGTATACTATCATCCCAGATACTCCCCTTCCAAGTACCTCTTACCATGATGCACTAAGGGCATCCCACGCAGTGGATGGCATCATAGGGTTAGTCTCCCAACAGCCACCGCCCCGACCGACACCACCTGTCGCGACACCGTAACCAAGCAGCACTGCTAATGTTGCTTACCAAAACCAAGCTCCGGACTATGATAGAATGATGTCTCAGCCTAGAGCAACCAACTCCTATGCATATCCTATGCCACTGTAGTAGGCTCAAGCTATGGCTTGGCCAACACAATAGTATGTGGGGAAAATGCCCACATTCGTGGCACCGCCACTCCCACAAATCTACTATGTGCCACTAGTGCAACAAGTCCAATCCCCCACCCCCGCTCCACCTGCTCCACCCGCTCCATTGGGACAAGTGTTTTCACAGCAAAACCATCCCAACCAGCCTGCCCCCAACAATCAACAAGGGCAAGCTAGAAATAATTGGCCCTGCAACCAGGGAAACAACCAACTGCAAGGGGGCAGTCAACAACCGAATCCTCCCAACAATGCCGCAGCAAACCAGCCAGGCCAGAACCCTCCATGACCAAATGCACCAAGACGCAATTCCCCATTGCACACAAACCAACCATGAACACTCTATGAGGTCTATGGGAACTATACGTTTGAGTGCCCCCTCATGGGTCGCACCAAGTAGGACATTTCAAACGAGGCCCAACAGGTTTCCAACACCATGAACCAAGCACAACCCAACATGGCACCACAAGGACCTCCTCCCATGGTGCTTCAAAACCCACTACCAGTCCAAGGATTGGTGGCAATTGATACTCCACCCCAGGCCAATCCTAATGCTCTGGGAGCACTACCCACGGCCGAAACAGGTGTGTTGCAGCTGCAACCGTTCTCCCTAAATTTCTTAAATTTCGGGCCCCTCCTCATGATTTAGCATTGTTTTTAATCGTTTGGATCCGTGAATTGTTTTCGGTCATATTTTAATTTTTTGGGTGATTTTAACGATTTACTTGCAGCCTGTATCTGGAGGTTGATTGTGTTTGAATTTTGCCACAGGTCACAGATTTGAGTATAGTGTTGCTAATTGTTCTTTGATGGGCCGCTGTTTCGAAGGTGAAATGGATTTTGACCGCTATTGAGTTTTAAAGCTATCTGAACACTTAATTTTTTCTATTGATCGGGCATCATTTTTGTTTAATCGGAGCCCGTAGCCTTTTCTCTTCCACCGTTGCGGCTAGGAAAGTCATTTGGCTTCCAATGTGATGTCTTCCGAATTCCAACTAAATCTTTTCCCGCCCGCTTTTCGCATTTATTTATCCATTGTCTCTTCCGCCGTTGCGGCTCCCAAAGAAACTAAGCGCCCGAAGTCCAAAGTGCTCTGACTGCCGATGCTTATCAGCTTTTTAGTCGTGCATGCCTTTAACCTTTCCTCTTCCACCATTGCAGCTGGGAAAGTCATTCAGATTCCCACTTCCGATTGAGAGCTTTCCCACCTGTGGATCACGTGCCCTTAACATTTTTCTTTTCCGCCGTTGCAGCTGTTCAAATCTTTCGTCTTCCGATGTCGATATCCTTCTGACTTCTGATTTAGAACTTTCCCGCTCGAGGCTTAGTAAAAAATCTTCAGACTTAGATGTGAATGAGTTTACACTGCTGATGTGAGTGTTCTAAGCCGCCGACAAGTTTTCTGTTGTCCGTCGTTGGTGATGTCTGTCGATCCTGTAGGTGAACGAAGTAGTGATGGAAACGTTTGAGATCCAGTGGCACACCGGGCCATTTCTTGTGGATTAGCCGTTAGTTAGTTTAATCTAACGTTTGTTTAGAATGAAATCCCGGTCAATGATGCACATCGTTTGATTGCACGTGGTTTCCGGAGAATGGTCAAACTACTGCGGCGCGAAGGAAGATGGGTAATTTGGTAAAAGCAGAGCCGAAACCATCAGGATCGTAAGCAGGACAAATGAAGGAAAAGACAAAGTGAATGGTGACAAAGGAACAGACCCGAAAATATCTGTCAGTTACTAATCAGATCATGAATACAAAGAATAAAATGGGAACATGAAGCGTCTTGAGGGAACGAAAGGTCATACATTTGGGGGGCAGCTCAAGTGGTCTGCTGTTGTAGTTTAAATATTTGAAAGTAGAACTTAGAAGGGGCTTTTTCCCTGGAAAAACTTGAAAACCATTTGCTTGTAAGAGGAACTATTTCGTTTTACAATCAGAAACTGCAACTTTTGCCTGTTGGAGAAAGCGCAATGTGGAATGTATCAATGTGATTAAATGAGCAATGTTGAAGGGGAACTATTTTGTTTTCAGCTGTGTTTCATTAACTG
Source organism: Pseudotsuga menziesii (assembly GCA_001517045.1). NCBI lineage: Eukaryota > Viridiplantae > Streptophyta > Pinopsida > Pinales > Pinaceae > Pseudotsuga > Pseudotsuga menziesii. The sequence goes on from LPNX011110786.1 coordinate 685,885, forward strand.
TGAGAGTGTTTTAACTTACTGAACCTACGTTCTTATCTAAATGCTCTTAAGTATATTTTGTGATTTTTTCCACTGTGAGTAATAAATGTTGTTCATAAACAATTGGCTATGTGGTTGTTCAAATATCTGTAATTGTTCACGTGTCTTGAAAGAGGAATCAACTATCTGTAACTTTTCATAATGCATGTACAAAATATATTACTCACCAATGAATGATAATCCTGCTCCCTAGAGATAGGTTAGGTAGTTAGTTTTAATTTCTTGTTGTATGTGATTTAGATGCTTGTGAGTGCTAAGATGAGAGGTAAGAACCTACGCATCATGTTGTGATTGCTCCCTACATACTTATCACCCTGCGTTTAGTTAGGCACGTGCATCTCATACATTAAGTCAAAATACAAAAAATACACGGTGGACCGGGCCGCAACCGATAAAACCTTGGTTTTTGTTACTTTGACCTACGGTAGCCGTACCGCAAACCAGACGGATTCCCTATACCAAACAATCATGAGCTAGTTGGGAACGTTGACTAGGGAGAATCCCTTACTGTTGTTGCCTACGAATTTCCAGGCCTCAACAGTTCTAGCGCTAGAAGGAGGGCCGCCAGTGCATGGCTGGCCGAGGAAAGCCGTTTTCCCGAGATTATTCCATCGGTAACAGTTCTGAAAGCAGTGGACTTCATAATCCAATTTCGGAAGAAAGGAATAGAGAACATCTATATTCTGTTGGCAACGAAGTTGTTAATGACCTGAGAAGACACACCAGGGCATATGTAAAGAAGATTGGAGGATTGCCAATTATCCCTGAATTGCCAAGAATAGAATATAAAAATAAAGATCGTCCTATAGTAGAAGACTCAGTGCTGGTTGGATACTGGGAAGAACTTGTAGAAACAGCCTTACAGGAAGTTGTACTACCTTTGAATCAAGAAGGCCCAGATACCCCTCACAGTTCTCCTACTCACACTCCTATTTTCTCACCTCCTCACTCTCCACCCAGACTCATGGCAGGAGTAAATGCTAATCCACCACCCAACCCACCAAATCCACCACCGGCCTGGAGAGCCAGATCACCTTTAAATCTAACGCCTCCGCTACATGATTTACCTCAATCCTTTGAAAATATGCTGCCCAAATTCGACCCAAATGAGAAGATACTAGTAGATGATCACCTACAAAGTTTTTACTTGGCGATAGAAGGGTTGAGGGCTGGGGTGTATGAGGATGTAGTGTGCAGATTATTTCCGCATACCCTTAAAGGAGCTGCAACATCATGGTATTTTGGGTTTCCTGCTAACTCTATCCCTGATTGGGATACCTTTGAGAGAATTTTCAGAAGTAAGTATGTGATTCAAAAAACTCATGCAACCCTCATGAAAGGACTATGCGCCTTGAAGAAAGAGAGAAAGGAGAAGGTGCATAGTTTTACTCAAATATTTGCAGCATACCTCAAGAATTTTTATGATGCTGACAAACCTTCGGACAAGGTCCTGATTGAATATTATACCTCATCTTTAGGCCCTGATTTGGCCATGTTCGCCAAAGGTAGGGCCAAGCCTACTTTGACGGAAACCTATGAAGAGGCGGAAGTAGTGGAGGCTGAAAGAGAAAGTATCGAAGATTATCTAGAACAGTCAGGAGAGAAAGGTGCGGGAAGGAAAGCCTTATTGTTTACTAAGTCTAAGGAAGAGAAATAGCCAGATATTGAAAATATGGCAAAAATGATGCAGAAGCTTTTCAACAAAATCATAGATTTGGAGAAAGAGAAGGAAACACAAAAGTTCTATAAGCCCTATTATAAGAAAAAAGAGGATAACAATTAGTCTCAACCTCCTCCTCACAATGCTGCATCTATGAATTTAGCAGAGGCAGGCATGGACAATTTTTGCACTTTCCACCAACAACCACACTCTGAAAAGAATTGTCCCCGATGGATAAACTCAGTGATGTTGGTCATGAATCAGCTGTTGGATTCTAGATTAACAGAAGATGGAGATGAAGAAAGAAAAGAGAGTACCTCTTCAATGAAGGAACCAGAAGAGGGAACCATGGTTTTGTGGAATTCTGTTTCGTTATTTGACGCAGAAGAAGAAAAGAAGCAGGGCTACAAGGACGTCATGGAAACCAACGTGACAACAAGGAGCCAAGGGCCAATTAAAGAAAACAGTCTCATTCTCCCAAAGATTAAGAGGCTTCAACGAAATGTTAAGAAATTTCAAAATAAATTCTTAGTTGATAAAATTCCAGAATTCACTATTACTAGACAAGATCCTAAGAAGAATAATACGTTGGCCAAGCCAAATGAAGAAAAGATGAATGCTGATGAGCCTCATCCCATTGAACAGCAGATGGATTATGACATCGTGGAAGATATTAAGAAGGAGAGGGCAAACGTTTTACTATTTGAAATGTGTAAAGTGCCGTAGCAAAAAGAAAGAATATTAAAAGCACTTGAAGCATTGGATGAGAAGATGCCCACTGTCAATCAACCTCAAGAAGAAGAAGAAATCAGCGAAACCAGCGTTGGAGGTAAGTCTAAAGGCAAACAACCAACTTTCCTCCTCACTTTTGAAATTTTCAATCACAACGTACATAATTGTCTGGTAGACTCAGGTGTGTCCATTAATGTCATGCCAATATCAGTCTGTAAAAAGATAAATGGGCAGCCTAAGCCATCCACGTGGAGGGTTGTTCCGCTGGATAGGACAGATGTAAAGGTAATTGGTGAGATGGAAGATGTCCTAGTCCGTCTGGCATCAAATGATAAAGTGTGCCAAGTCATTAATATTGTGGTGGTTGACATACTAGACGCTTACGGTCTTGTCCTAAGCAGAGATTGGTCAGCCAAACTAAATGGATATTTTTCCTCGGATTGGTCGCATCTGTGGCTGCCATACAAAGGAAGTACGAACCAAATTAAGATTTTAAGGGAGCCTTACATGAAATACAACGTTACTCAATTGAATGAGAAGAATGAACCAGTGGATTCTATTTTGGGAAAATATTTTATTGAGTTGGAACCAGGAAATTACCAAGCAGAAGAAGCCAACAACACATTAGACACTCAGCCCGATCTCCTTCGATTCTCGCAGGCTAATGAAATCGACTTGTTGAGGCCTGGAAAATCGCAGGCGGAAACAGTAAGGGATTCTCCCCAATCAACGTTCCCAACTAGCTCGTTGAATGTTTGGTATAGGGAATCCATCCGGTTTGCGGTCCGACTACCGTAGGTCAAGTAACAAAACAAAGGCTTTACCGGTTGCGGCCCAGTCCACCGAGTTTTTGTGTTTTGACTTAAGATATGAAATGCAAGTGCCTAACTAAATGTAGGGTGATAAAGATGCCAGGAGCAGTCACAATGTGATGTGCAGGTTCTTACCTCTCATCTTATGGCTCATAGGCATCCAAATCGCATACAACAAAAAATGGACTGACTCTCCAAACTATCCCTAGGGAGCAGAATTATCATATTGGGTGAATAATACAATTAGTACATGCATTGTGAAATGTTTCAGATAGCTGAGACTTCCTTCCAAAACACATGAACACTCTAAAATATATTTCAACAACCAGATAGCTGATTATTTATGAACAAGCCACTATTACTCACCATGGAAACAACATCACAGAATAAACTTAAGAATATTCCAGCAATAACATAGGTTCAGAAATTAGAACATTCTCACAGTTAAAGAGTCATAGCTGAAAACGAAATAGTTCCTCTTCACATTGATCCTTTAAATACATGTGACGCATTCCGTATTGCACCTCTTCTAGCAAGCAAAATTTGCAGTCTCCCATGTAAAACGAAGTAGTTCCTCTTACAATAGATGATTTACAAAATTTTCAGGGGAAAAAAGCCCTCTCTCCTTCCTACTTTCAAATATTTAAACTGCTACAGCCGACCCTTCGGGCTCCCCCTAGACGTGTGGATTTTCCGTTTCCCAATCATTTACGGTCCCCCATCTTTCAACGCACATTCATTATTGGTTGGGTAACTGCCGGGCCTTTTAGAACTCCGCGTTTGCTGTTAAACGGTCCATCTTCCTCCATGCCGTGGCATTTTGATCGCTCCTCCGCGCTCACCTGCAATTGATTGACAAGCATCATCCACTGGGATTCTGTTATAAAACAAAATAGTCAGAACTGCTCATGAAACAACCAACCCACAAGGAAATTACTAGGTGTCGATACCACTACCTCGACCATGGTGGGAAACTTACTGGAGGTTCAACAATACTTACATTAGACGGGTAGACCACTCCACAGGCGGGAAACATCATTAATCGGATGTCGAAAGGATGGTACGTCGGAAACTGAAAGGATCTCCCAGCCGAAACGGCGGACGAGAAAAAGGCTGAAGGCAAGCGACAAGGGCAGGAGGAGGCTAAGTCTGACATTGGCATACATTAGAATTGGAAGTTAAAAGAAACTCCCAGCCGAAACGGCGGACGAGTCAGGGCTACGGGCCAGCGGCTTAAGGTTAACACGAATCGAACGTCGGGGAGATTTAGAGAGTCGGACGTTAAAACGATCTGAGAGCTGCAACGGTGGTGGAACAGAAAACTCACAACTTCCGATCTGAAATTAAAAAGAGGCCCGATCGCAAGAAAAATCAAGTGTTCAAATAGTTTTAAGGATCAGGCACAGCTAAGTTCATTCTTACTCCGAAAAGGAAACTCTGAAGAACAAAGATTTTCTTTTTTCGACCAGTAAACCAGACATCCACGACTCAAACCGAAACTGAACAAGGCATAAATAAACCGGTTGACATCCATCTTCAAAGAGAAACGAAAAGAAGATAAGCCCGCGAGGCTCAATAATTTAACGATCAAACCAAGCAAAAATGATGAGGAGGGGCCCATAATTTAAATAAAAATGAATTTGGGGAGAACAGTTGCAGCAGCAACAACTGGTGATTTCCTAGTGAACCTAGATCTTTGGGTGACTTTTCTTTGAGTGGCAGACTGTTTCACTACAAAATGCATCAAATGAATTCTTCCAGCTATCCGGATTTCTCAAATGACCGAAGTGTGTACATTAATCATTGATACTAGTCCAATTTAGGGAAGTGGAAACCGAGACCTTCAAGTCCAGATAACTCTGTCGGGGCCAGAGTATGAGTCTCATTATTACCTCTGTCTTCAGGTAGCTAACAACGTGGACACCACAGGATTGTAGGAGATAGTAAACAACAGTATTCGTTTGTTCCTCGTTCCCATGCCATTTTAGCACTTTTGTCCTTTTCAATCTGAGTCCTTATGTACGCCTTTCTTACTAAATTTTAATTCAGGATCCTCTATCCCATAGTGTCCTTTTGTGTGAGTGGTGTTCTTCAAGTTTTGGCTCATGGACGGAGAGGATCTTTTGGCAATTTAGTGCTTATGATTCAACACCCGCTTTGATATATTATGCTTTTATAGAAGTCTTTTGACTCTTTATTTGCCTTTTGGCATTCGTTTCTTGGCATGGGATCATTTAAATTTAATACACTGTTCACCTTGCTTCTTTCCATGGGTCCTTTGCTGTTGCTCCTTAGAACATTTTAGATGTGACGTGGATGGAGCCTCGACATAGTACTCCAGACTCCCCAAATCCGGTTTATTTCATAGGGGTTAGGTAGGACTTCAATGCACATAGAATTTAATTCAAGAAAATTGTTAGGCTGGAAGAATTCAGTCAACAACACACAGGTTGACACTTAACATACTTACTATTCCCAAAAAATCTTAATATCCCCCATACAACCACAAGTTCGTTCCCTTTATTGAAAATTAACAACTCAAATTGAAATAAAATAAAAGCATTACTCAAAACAACCAAAAAAACTTATTTATATACAAGACTGAAAACTCAAAGGAAACTCAAGAAAAGTAAGGTTTGAGAACCAAACCATTAACTGGAAAGTTCTCCTCCCATCCCTGTAAATCTTGCAACTTATAAGTAGCAAGGCCAAGTTTTGTTGAGATTTGAAACGGGCCTACCCACAACTGCTGGAACTTAGTATGCTTCCCTTTCTCATCATGGGGATGGTCCCACTTGAGAACTAGGTCTCCCACCCCCAGGTCCTTTTTCCCGGCTTTATGTTTGTCAAACCACTTTTTTACTACCTCCTGCTGTTGTTGAAAGAGTTCTCTAGCCTTGTCTCTGGCCTCTTCCGCTTTCAGGAGATTATATATTCTTATTTGGAGAACCTCATCATCCGACCCCCTAGACTCTTGAGCTAGTATGGAAGATGGTAGCATGATATTGGGAGGCAGGATGGCTTCCTTACCATACATAAGGGTATAGGGTGACACTCCTATTGCAGACTTGGGGGTGACTCTGTTAGCCCACAGGGCATTGGGTAAGGCTGAGTGCCAACTTCTCTGGTTTTCTACTACAATATTCTTCAAAATTCTAATGAGGTTTTTATTAGAGGACTCGGCCAGGCCATTCCCTTGCGGATAGTAGTTAGCAGAATAATGTAATTTTATCCCTTTATCATGAGCAAATGCAGTCAGTTTAATTAATGAAAAATATTTAGAATTGTCAAAAACTAACGAAATTGGAACTCCAAACCTGGTCATGATATGATCTTGTAGGAAGCTAATGACTTCATCTTCGTTTATCTTGCGCAGTGGGATAGCCTCAACCCAGCGAGTGAAATAATCAGTTGTAGTGAGAATGTACTTGTGCAGCAGGGAAGAATTCGGTTTTATTTCTCCAATAATGTCCAGCCCTCATTGCTCAAATAGTTCCATGATCATCACAGGCTTTAAGGGCACTGCTGCTTTAGGCTGTCTCCCACCACACCTTTGACAAATATCACATGTCCTGACATGTGCATGTGCATCCTTAAAGAGTGTAGGCCAATAGTAACCGGCTCTAAGGATTTTGTGGGCTGTAGTGTCTCCTGAATAATGTCCCCCAGCCGGACCATCATGTAGTTCTGCCATTACTTTATTTGCGTCTTCCTTTTCCAAACATCTGAGGAGAACCCCATCATAATTGTTTTTGAATAACACACCTTCAACAAGTTGATAGGAGGCCGATTTGAGACACAGAGCTCTTCTTTGTTTGGAACTCCAATGTTCTGGAAATAGCCCTGACTGCAAGTAATGCACAAGGTCTCTATACCAAGATTCAGGAGCTGTAAACAGAGGACATACATCCATTACATGCAATTCTGCTTCATCTTCCCATGCCTGTTCTTTGTTGTTTCTGTTTTCAGTCATCAATCTGCATAACCCTTGACCTTTCACTATAGTGGCTGGCTTGAATTCAAGGTCATATTCTTGAAGGGCTGTTACCCAGTTGTGTCTTCTTTCTCCTAACTCTTTCTGAATGAGAAGGGATCTCACAGCTGGGTAAGGGACTATTACCTTGGTTCAATTTTTTAATATATAAGGCCTGAATTGTTTCACTGCTTTAAACACTGTGTATGCTTGTTTATCAATGGATAGGTAGTTTAATTTAGCCCCTTGTAGCCCAGTGCTCATAAAATATATTGGGAATTCATCACCCCCATCCTCCTTTTGCGTAAGCAAAGCTGCCAATGAATCATCGGATGCAAATGTATACATAATAAAGTCTTTGTCAAAGTCTGGACTTTTCAGAGAAGGAGCATGTGCAACAACAGTCTTGATCTTACTGAAAGCATTCTTTTCAGTTTTAGTCCACTTAAATTGTGCATTTTGCTTTACCATCTGCTACAGTGGCTTAACAGTCTGGGCAAAATCAGGTACAAACCTACGTACGAAATTTATTGTTCCCATGAAGGATTGCATTCCCTTTTTATTATGGGGCATAGGGATTTGTTCAATGGCTTTAATTCTTTCTGGGTCTATAGATATACCTCTCTTTGAAACTATATGTCCCAGTAACTTACCTTCTGTGACTGCGAATACGCACTTCTTAGGATTGAGGGAAATACCATATTTCTGACAACGTTCGAAAATTTGCTTTAGGTGGAACGCGTGCTCCCCTCTTTTCTTCGAGAATATTGTGATATCATCCAGGTATACCAAGACACTTCATCCAATCAGTCCGCAGAAAGCTATGTCCATAGCTCTCTGGAACATGGCTCCAGCGTTAATCAGTCCAAAGGGCTTCCTTCTATAGTCAAAAGTTCCCCATTTAGTTCTGAACGTTGTCTTCAATCTATCTTCCTCAGCTACTAACACCTGGTTGTAGCTAGAGAACCCGTCCAACAATGAAAACAATTCAGAACCAGAAACCATCTGTAGCAATTGTTCCATGGCAGGCACTGGATAGTTGTCTTTATCCGAGGCGCGATTTAAGTTTCTGAATTCCACGCACAGTCTAATTTCTCCCGACTTTTTTCTAACCGGCACCAAATTCGACACCCACTCGGAGTGCCTGACTTTAAAAATAATCCTAGCGTCTAACAATTTCTTTACTTCGCTCTGAATTAGTGGTTCCAACTTTGGGTGCATCTTCCTCAATGGCTGCTGATATGGCTTGACGCCTGCTTTAATAGGGATGATATGCTTGATGATGCTGGTGTCGTAGGTTTTCAACTCTTCATACGTCCATGCGAATACGTCCTTATACTGTTTAAACAGACTAACAAACCTTCCTCTTTCGGCCAGTGAGCAACATTTACCGAGATTTACAAATTTAGGTTTCGCCTCATTCCCCAAATTAATTAGCTCGAACTGCAGCGTAGAGCTGTGATTCTTTACATTGGTGGGTCTCCTGAACTTTTCATTCAAGTCAAACATCTTTTCTAACGTTCTGACCCCTTTCGGGATGAAATTATCATATTTCATCTCAGCCTGATGCTCTTCATCATCTACGATTGCTCCTTTAAACACCTCTTCATTCTTCAAGCATTCTATTATCTACTGATCATCATCAAATATCCGCAAGTTGGTGATCATATCCGGTACAAAAGGCCTGAAAAGAAGTTCGATAGAACAACAATTATTAGTAGGCACGAGTCTAGCGGCTGATGTGGCCAACAGATCAGCAGCTGCGTTTTTTATTCTGGGAATTGAAATAATATTAAATGCATTAAAGTGTTTCAACAGATCCCATACCTCATTCTGGTAAGCTTTCAAGTGAGGAGAAATACAGTGGATTTGATTCCGGATTTGTTTCACAATAATTTCAGAATCCCCAAAAACTTTCAAATTATTTACCTTCAATTCAATCGCTTTCTTGAGTCCCTGAACTAGTGCTTCGTACTCAGCTGTGTTATTAGTACACTCAAACTCTAATCTACAGGAAAGAAAATGTTTATTTTTTTGTGGGTCGATCAGGACACAACCGGCCCCTGACCCTTCTAAAGTTTTAGATCCATCAAAAAACAAAGTCCAAAAAACATTATCTACTGAATGTGAATCTATTCCTATTGCTAAATCTACTATGTTACAATCAACCTCATCAGCCTGAGAAAATCGAACGAGATCAAGCTGGGTGTCAGATGTGTCGTTGGCTTCTTCCGCTTGATAATTCCCTGGTTCCAATTCGAGAAAATAGTTGCCCAATACAGAATCGACTGGTATATTCTTCTCATTCAGTTGAGTGACATTGTACTTCATGTGAGGCTCTCTTAAAATTTTAATCTGTTTTGGACTTCCCTTGTATGGAAACCACAGATGAGACCAGTCTGAGGCGAAATACCCATTTAATTTAGCTGACCAATCTCTGCTCAGGACCAGACCGTAAGCGTCTAGTCACATCAGCCACCATGATGTTAATAACTTGGCATACTTTGTCATTTGATGCCATACGGATTAGAACGTCCTCCATCTCACCGATTATCTTAACGTCTGTCCTATCCAATTGCACCACCCTCCACGTGGTTGGCTTAAACTGCCCATTGATTTTCTTACATACTGACATGGGCATGACATTAATTGACGCCCCTGAGTCTACTAGACAATTGTGAACTTTATGATTAAAAATTTCAAACGTCAGGAGGAAGGGAGGCTATTTAGTTTTAGACTTACCTCCAGTGCTGGCTTCTCCAATTTCTTCTTCGTCCAGAGGTTGATTGTCAGCGGGCCGCTCCTCTTCTGATGTTTCTAGTGCTTTCAACAACCTTTCTTTCTGTTGAGGTACTTTGCACATTTCAAACAGTGGGACGTTTGCCTTTATATTCTTTAAATCTTCAACAACGTCATATTCAATTTGTTGTTTAATGGACTGAGATTTATCAGCATTCACCTTTTCTTTGTTTAGTTCAGGAAGCATTCTATTCTGCTTAGGATCTTGGCTGGTAATAGTGAATTCAGGAGTCTTGTCAGCCACGGATTTATCTTGAAATTTCTTCTTGATATTTCTTTGCAGCCTTCTAATATTTGGGAGTAAAATACTGTCGTTGCTAACCATCCCTTGACTTCTAGTTGTCACGTTAGCCTCCCTGATATCTTTGTGTTTTTTAGTTATATCTTCTTCTGCATCGAGTAAGGAGACAGAACTCCATAATGCCATAGTCTCTTCTTCCTGTTCTTTTGCAGAAGTAGAAGCAGCACTCTCTTTCCTTTCATCATCATCTTCTTCCATTAATCTCGAATCCAACATCTGATTCATAACTAACGTCATTGAATTTATCCATTGTGGACAGTTCCTTTCAGAATGAGGTTGTTGATGAAAGGTACAGAAGTTTTCCATTCCTATATCCATCAGATTCATAGACGCAGTATTTTGAGGAGGAGGTTGGGACTGATTGTTTTCCTCCCTTTTCTTATAATAAAGCCTGTAGAAATTCTGTGTTTCCTTCTCTTTCTCTAAGCCTATGATCTTATTAGACAGCTTCTACATCATTTTGGCCATACTTTCATAATCTGGTGCTTTCTCCTCTTTAGGCCTAGTGAACAATAAAGTTTTCTTTCTCTCTCCTGATTGTTCGGGGTAATCTTCAATACTCTCCCTTTCAGCCTCCACCACTTCTGCTTCTTCATAGGTTTCTGTCAGAGTGGGCTTGGCCCTACCTTTCACAAACATGGCCAAATCAGGACCCAAACCTGAAGTATAGTACTCAATCAGTACTTTGTCTGAAGGCTTATCTGTTTCAGAAAAGTTCTTAAGATACGCTGCGAACCTTTGTGTGAAACTGTGCACTTTTTCCTTTTTCTCTTTCTTTAGTGCACATAGTCCTTTCATAAGGGCTATGTGAGTCTTTTTAACTGCATACTTACTTCTGAAAATTCTCTCGAAATTATCCCAATCTGGGATAGAATTAGCAGGAAACCCAAAGTACCAAGATGTAGCAGTCCCTTTGAGGGTATGCGAGAAAAGTCTGCACACTACATCTTCATGTTCCCCAGCTCTCAATCCTTCTATTGCCAAGTAAAAACTCTGCAAATGATCATCCACTAACATCTTCTCACTTGGATCGAACTTAGGCAATAACTTTTCAAAGGCCTGAGGTAGGTCATGCAAAGGAGGAGTCAGGTTTAGGGGTGACCTGGATTTCCATGCAGGTGGTGGATTTGGTGGATTGGGAGGAGGTTGGTTGGCGTTAACACCGTCCATGAGTTGAGGTGGAGAGTGAGGAGGTGAACCAACAGGGGTGTGAACAGGAGAAATGTAAGGGGTTTCTGGGCCTTCTTGATTCAAAGATAGCTCAACTTCTTGCAAGGTAGTTTCCACAAGTTCTTCCCAGTCTCCATCTAGCACTGAGTCTTCTGTTATAGGACGGTCTTTCTTCTTGTATTCTCTTCTAGGTAAGTCAGGGATAATTGGCAACCCTCCAAGCTTCTTTACGTATGCCTGGGTATGTCTTCTTAGGTAGTTAACTACTTCGTTACCAACAACATATAGATGTTCTCTGTTTTCTTCTTCCGGAATTGGATTGCGCGGTCCACTACTTTCAGAACTGTAACCAGCGGAATAATCTCGGGAAAATGGGTTTCCTCGGCCAGCCATGCACTGGCGGCCCTCCTTCTAGCGCCAAAACTGTTGAGGCCTGGAAAATCGCAGGTGGCAACAGTAAGGGATTCTCCCCAATCAACGTTCCCAACTATCCTGTTGACTGTTTGGTATAGGGAATCCATCCGGTTTGCAGTCCGGCTACCGTAGGTAAAGTAACAAAACAAAGGATTTACCGGTTGCAGCCCGGTCCACCGAGTTTTTGTGTTTTGAATTAAGATATGAAATGAAAGTGCCTAACTAAATGCAGGGTGATAAAGATGCCAGGAGCAGTCACAATGTGATGCGCAGGTTATTACCTCTCATCTTATGGCTCATAGGCATCCAAATCGCATACAACAAAAAATGGACTGACTCTCTAAACTATCCCTAGGGAGCAGAATTATCATATTGGGTGAATAATACAATCAGTACATGCATTGTGAAATGTTTCAGATAGCTGAGACTTCCTTCCAAAACACATGAACACTCTAAAATATATTTCAACAACCAGATATCTCATTATTTATGAACAAGCCACTATTACTCACCATGGAAACAACATCACAGAATAAACTTAAGACTATTCCAGCAAGAACATAGGTTCAGAAATTAGAACATTCTCACAGTTAAAGAGTCATAGCTGAAAACGAAATAGTTCCTCTTCACATTGCTCCTTTAAATACATGTGACGCATTTCGTATTGCACCTCTTCCAACAAGAAAAATTTGCAGTCTCTCATGTAAAACGAAGTAGTTCCTCTTACAATAGATGATTTACAAAAATTTTAGGGGAAAAAAGCCCTCTTTCCTTCCTACTTTCAAATATTTAAACTGCTACAGCCGACCCTTCGGGCTCCCCCCTGACGTGTGGATTTTCTGTTACCCAATCGTTTCCGGTCCCCCATCTTTCAATGCACATTCATTATTGGTTGGGTAACTGCTGGGCCTTTCAGAACTCCGTTTTTGCTATTAAATGGTCCGTCTTCCTCCACGCCATGGCATTTTTATCGCTCCTCCGTGCTCACCTGCAATCGATCGACAAGCATCATCCACTGGGATTACGTTATAAAACAAAATAGTTAGAACTACTCATGAAAAAACCAGCCCGTAAGGAAATTACCAGGCGCCGATACCACTACCTCGACCATGGCGGGAAACTTACTGGAGGCTCAACAATACTTACATCAGACGGGTAGACCACTCCACAGGTGGGAAACATCATTAATCGGACGTCGGAAGGATGCTACGTTGGAAACTGAAAGGATCTCCCAGCTGAAACGGCGGAGGAGACAAAGGCTGAAGGCAAGCGACGAGGGCAGGAGGAGGCTAAGTCCGATGTCAGTAGACATTAGAATTAGAAGTTAAAAGAAACTCCCAGCTGAAACGGCGGACGAGTCAGGGCTACGGGCCAGCGGCTTAAGGTTAACACGAATCGGACGTCGGGGAGATTTAGAGAGTCGGACGCTAAAACGATCTGAGAGCCGCAATGGCGGTGGAACATAAAAGTCACAGCTTCCGATCTGAAATTAAAAAGAGGCCCAATCGCGAGAAAAATCAAGTGTTCAAACAGTTTTAAGGATCAGGCACAGCTAAGTTCGTTCTTACTCCGAAAAGGCAACTCTAAAGAACACAGATTTTCTTTTTTCGACCATAAACCAGACATCCACGACTCAAACTGAAATTGAACAAGGCATAAATAAACCAGCTGACATCCATCTTCAAAGAGAAACGAAAAGAAGACAAGCCCGCGAGGCTCAAGAATTTAACGATCAAACCAAGCAAAAATGATGAGGAGGGGCCCAGAATTTAAATAAAAATTAATTTGGGGAGAACAGTTGCGGCAGCAACACGACTGTAAAATAGTAGACTTAGCAGTAGGAATAGATTCACATTCAGTAGTTAGTGATTTTTGGATTTTGTTTTTTGATGGCTCTAATACATTAGAAGGGTCAGGGGCCGGTTGTGTCCTGATCGACCCCCAGAAGAATAAACATTTTCTCTCATGTAGATTAGAGTTTGAGTGTACTAATAATACAGCTGAATACGAAGTGCTGGTGCAGGTCTTGAGGAAAGCGATTGAATTAAAGGTAAGTAATCTAAAAGTTTTTGGAGACTCTGAAATTATTGTGAAACAAATCCGAAATCAAATACATTTTGTTTCCCCTCACTTGAAGGCTTACCAAAATGAGGTATGGGACCTACTTAAATGTTTTAATGCATTCAATATTATCTCAATTCCAAGACTTAAAAATGCAGTAGCTGACCTGTTTGCCACATCAGCCGCTAGGATGGTACCTACTAATAATCGATGCTCTGTTGAATTACTTTTCAGGCCCTCAATACCTGATATGATTACCAACCTATGAGTGTTTGATGATGACCAGCAAATTATAGAATGCTTAACGAATGACGAGGTATTTAAAGGAGCAATTATAGACAATGAAGAACATCAGGCCAAGCTGAAGTATGATAATTTCAGCCCTAAAGGAGTCAGAATATTAGAAAGAATGTTTGATTTAAATGAAAAGTTCAGAAGACCAGCCAACGTGAAGACCCATAGCTCATCTCTACAGTTTGAGCTGATAAATTTAGGGACTGAGACGAATCCCAAATTTGTGAATCTTGGCAAATGTTGTTCACCAGCAGAAAGAGACAAGTTCGTCAGTCTATTTAAACAATATAAAGATGTTTTTGCATGGACGTACGAAGATTTGAAAACATACGACACCAGCATCATCAAGCATGTTGTCCCCATTAAAGCCGGCGTCAAGACGTATCAACAACCTTTAAGAAAAATGCATCCAAAATTGGAACCGCTGATTCAGAGTGAAGTGAAGAAATTACTAGATGCTAGAATCATTTTCAAGGTTCGGCACTCTAAGTGGGTATCAAATCTGGTACCAGTGAGGAAAAATTCTGGAGAAATCAAACTCTTCATGGATTTCAGGAATTTAAACCGTGCTTCAGACAAAGATAACTATCCTGTGCCACCCATGGAGCAATTGGTGCAAATGGTTTCAGGTTCTTAGCTGTTTTCATTATTAGACGGTTTCTCTGGCTACAATCAAGTATTAGTAGCTGAAGAAGACAGATTGAAGACAATGTTTAGGACCAAATGGGGAACCTTTGCCTACAGAAGGATTCCCTTTGGGCTTATAAATGCTGGAGCTACGTTTCAGAGGGCTATGGACATAGCTTTCCACGGATTGATTGGCCGTAGTGTTGTAGTGTACCTTGACGATATTACAATATTCTCCAAAAGGAAATAATAACACACGTTTCACTTAAGGCATATTTTTGAATGCTGTCGAAAATATGGCATCTCTCTCAATCCCAAAAAGTGTGTGTTCGCTGTCATGGAGGGCAACATTAGAGGAAATTTCAACTCAAAATGGGCCTTTCAACTTTTATTCAAATTCCATGTCATCATGTGTTAGCCAATGAAATTGCTTTAAATTTGAAATACCGTATAGGTCTTAAACACCTTTTTAATATAAATTTGGGGATAGGTATCATAAAAGAAACTACTTTTTTTTTGTATTTTTGACATATCTCCCTGTGTTTTTACCCAAATTTCGACGGAATGATGACATCATCATTCCATTTTTTCAGGTATTTCTTGTTTTTGGGGTAGTGGGGTCTGTCAAAAGTATGCCGAGTGGGTACTCGTTGGATGTGGAATTTAGTTCCGCATCCAACGAGCTCTCTCGATCGAAATTTGAGTAAAAACACAGGGAGATCGAGCTGTTGAGTTGATTGGATTTACTGACAGTGATTGGGTAGGTGATAGCACAGATAGAAAGTCCACTTCATGTTATGTTTTCTTGCTTGTAGAAGGGCCAATCAGCTAGTCAAGCAAGAAACAGAGTGCCATTGCACTCTCATCTACAGAAGCTGAGTACAGAGGAGTTGTTAATGCAACAACTCAATGTTTATGGTTGCAGGGTTTACTTGGAGAGTGTGGTTTCGAACCTGAGTACTCAACTACCATCTACTGTGATAACCAGAGTACCATTCGAATCTGCAAGGATCCAGTTCAGAAGCAGAGAACCAGACACATTGAGATCCATATGCACTACATCAGAGAACTTGTGAATGATGGCACCATTCACCTACTCTTCTGTTCATGTTCAGAACAAGTAGCTGATATCTTCACCAAAGCATTTTGTGACAAGACCTTCAGAAATCTCAAATCACTGCTGGGGATTGTTGATCATGCTGTGAAAGCATAAGTGAAGACAAGATTCTACAATTTTGTTTTACAGTCCATGTTTAAGGGAGGATTTTCCCAAGTTGGTTTTGCCTCTTTCCTTGTTTATTTGGACATGCAGTATGTAAAGGGTGACTAAGCCTTGTTGCTAGGCCCTATATTTTTGATATATTACTCATAAATTCAGGCTTAAGGGGGGGTGTTAGAATAATCAACCCATAGTTTACCCACTTAGACATTAATTCCTTTATTTTTGTCTTATTTGCCTAGTTCATGTGTCCCACCTTGTGCAAGTTTCTATTTGCCTATCCATAGAGGTCAAACTTGCCATATTTGACTCATGTAGTGCTTGGGAAAGCCTTAGGAATCAAATTTTCTTTATTACTGGCCTCCTAGGTGCCTATCTGCTTTTTCTGCTTTATTGCCTGCTTTTTCAGTGTTTTAAAGCACATAGGAAAGCTAGACTAGGTGAGGTGAACTAGTTTTTTGTCCTCTTCATCCTCCACTCTTTTCTCCATGAAAAAGCATGTATGAGCTTCCATTTCATCACTCATTAGATTTCCCATGCGCCCTTGCCAATTCGTGAGCTCCATGACATATTTGGGATCAGCTTTTTACACTTATGGCGGATTTGCTTATTTTTGGTAGGCCTGCTTTATGCTAGATTTGGATGCTTCCTCATGCATTCGATTTCTTGATGTATTCTATTTATTCAGCAGCCTATGTTATTATAGGTTTGGCTATTGTACACTTACATAATACAGTTTAGTGTTACAGCTCCATTTTCAGTCTCCTTTGTGAGTGATTTTGCATGATCAATTGTTAATTGTTGTGAGTAAAATTAATCTATTGCTGGAATTAATTTCCACAGTCTATGACCAACCCAATGATAAATTAGGCAAAGGCAAGTTCAAATCAATTTGGTATGGCCCATACGTCATACATCGTTTCCTCAGAAAAGGGGCATATACCCTCATTGACTCTGATGGACAACTCTTGGAGAATCCCCGCAATGGGCTCTACCTCAAGAAATTATACACTTAACATCATCAATGAGTCACTTCATTTTATTTTTCTTGTTTTTCACCATTTTTCGGCAAAAATCAAAGGCAACATCATCAGCTGCTAGTCAACTCTCACCCGAAACCTGTTTGAGACACCTCTCACACCTCTGGGATCAACATTTTCTATCCCCTTATGAGACCATCATCTCATGTTTAAACAGTCAATTTCGGGACCATTTCCCACAAGTCACCTCGATTCACAAGCCACGACATAACAATGTGAGTGTCTACGGACTAGTACTCGTATCACATTGCCCGGTCTCAACTCATGCGAGCGATCGGGCCGCCGCTCGTTAAGGATTGTACCATATTTTACTTTTTATACTTATAATTGGCTTTCTAACCGCACCTTATGTGGACATCTTTGGACCATCGTCCACAAAACCTGTTTTTTTTTATATTTGACATAGAAGTGTCCTTAGGACGCTGCCCATTTAGGAATGTAGTTTTAGCTTTTATTTTATTTTTAAACACATAGAATGTCTTTTCTATTTACCGCACCTTACGCAGACCTCTGGACCACTATCCACAAAACGTTTTCTTTTCTTGCACATATTTGGCATATAAATGCCTTTGGACTTGTACTTACATCACATGTGGTGAAGTTTGTTCACATTAACACACACACATGCTCTCGTGACCTCTCTCTGAGAGCCACTCAATTCGCGTGCCTCTGCTGCACCGTCTCGTAGACCTCTGTTGTGACCTATCCCACGCATGTATTGGTATGTTTAAGAGCCTTCTGCTTCATCCATACTGCGTGGATGACCTTTGGACCTCTATCCACCATCCAACATGGGGAACCGCTCACACCACCGCAGTCAGTTGACCACATTGGAGTTTTGTTTAAGCTCTTTTCTGACTCCTTAAAACAATGAAAATATCATCGAGCGCAACCGCTTCCTTTCCCACTCACTAAAGTATAGGAAAGGGCGTCTACATCATCTCATATACCTCCTTTTGTGGACTGTTGTAATCTCACAAATCACATAAGGTTACCAATAATACACACTAAAACATATATAAATATAGAACAAAGACAAGAGACAAGAATAGATAGAAATAAACAGATTATATTATCAAAGTGAGTCCATACAACACAGAGAACTGAACCGAGTTCTCATCTAGCTCAACAGCCTAATATATATGATTTACAGAATGGTTACAAAATAACTACCTGTTGGTTTGGTGAACTGACGCGACCTTAGGTGGCCGACCTAATCTCTTAGTTTAGTCGGCCGACCGACTTAGTTGGCTGATCAACTAAGTCGACCCATCGACTTAGTCGGCTGATCGACTAAGTCGGCCCATCGACTTAGTTGGCTGATCAACTAAGTTGGTCCTCGTTCAAGTCGACTTTATTGAATTTATCCTTCTACATCTCCCCCACGAACAAAACGTTTCTTCGTCCCAAAGAAACAGGGAGGTACACAAAATCCTTGCTGGCCTTTAAAAACTTACTGTAGTGACCTGTGAAGTCTAATGGTTGGTCGTTTCTGTACGCAGACTTCAACAATGACTGGGGCTATGATGGCGAGTTGATGTTGGAAATCTATCCAACTCTGCAAAGCTTTCTGGATATCGATGGCCAGTGTGGTTAAGCCTGACAAGATCGACATCTTTTTTGTGATGGAGACTTCGGCTATCCTCTCCATGTTGGGACCCATGAACTGGTCCTGCTCCTCTATAGTCTTGATAAGTCATTTCATCTGCGGGCAGATGATGTCGACTTTCTCTAAGTTGGGGAAAGCTTGTTGCACCCACTGATGTGCTTCCCATTCTAGTTTCTGCATTTTGGCAGTTTCAAGCACTATCTGTTCTTCTATTGTCGGTCTAAGTGCTACCTCAGTGGTCTTTCTACTCTCCAGTGCCTGAATCCCTTGCCGAGTTTTTCATGTCTGCTGATAAAATTGCTCGTAGTGAGTAGGCCAGTCTCTTAGTACTTCTTCGGTTACAACAGACTCCTCCATATGGTTCTGCAATACTTTGTACGATTCAAAAAATGTAGTGTGATGTGCTAGTAGGAGTCTGGCAGTTTCCTCTTTCTGTTCCTCCTTGATTTCCTGAATGTGCACTTGGAGGGTCGACACCATGCTCTCGAATAGCTGATATGCTCTTTCAAGTGGTCTATCTGTGTCAATCTCTATGGGGCCCGGCATGAGGGACTGTGCCAAATTTCTGCATTTGTCGAGAAACTCGATCTGTTCTGTGTTTTTGGCCTGGAGTTCTTCACTTTTCCTTGCACTCCTTGTCTTTGCTTCACTCGCTAGGGTTTTGAGGAGTTGTCCCATCTTTATGTTGGTTAAGGAACTTGCGTCCTTCAAGCTGATTTGGATTTTGGAAGACTTCCCATGATTCTCCTTCTTTTTCTTGTGCTTTTCTTCTTGTGTCTCCTGTGTACCTGCAACAGTTGATCCAGGATCTTGGATTTGTGGGTTAGAGGCTGATGGTTTGTCTGATTGGGGGGTTGGGATGGCAGTCACCTCTGGTTGTGTGGATATAGTTATTTGTGGTGGGCCTGTCTCTGAATCAGGGGGTGGTGGTGGTAGTGGAGATGGTGGTGGAGGTGGTGATGGAGTTGGTGAATGGTCAGGGGTGATGGGTTTGGGGGAAGTATGGTTGAGTGGTGGGTTGTTGGGTTGGTGGTGTGAGTTTACATTGGAAGGCATTTCTGCTTCCGTCGGTGTAGTGGCTAGTAGGTCAGCTTGGGGTACGGGGTCGGTTGGTGCAATTGTGGAGGACAGATGTCCAATCACATGACCTTCCTTGTTGGGTTGTCTTGTGAAGGTCGATGTGATGGTTGCAACGATTGGGTATTGTGTGCCCATTCCTGTATAGATAGGTGCCTAGGTGGAAATATTCTGAGCTGACTTAAACATTGCAGGGAGTGTCTCAAAGAAAGCTTGTAAGTTAGTGTCTTTGTCGAACTTTTCTTTTATCGTCTCTGGCATTGCGCTTTTGTATAAGTTGAGGGGGCTGATTGACTATTGTGCTGGTGCTTGTTCCTTGATTATTTTTATTGGTGATGGGTGTTAACACTAAGTTTATTTTTGTCAGAATTGCTCCTATTGCCTTCGAAATTTTAAGTTCTCATGGGTGGTTGGGTTGGTTTCCAAAGTTTTCTCATTAAACTATTTCCAGGTTGGCAAAGAAGAGGAGTTAAAGGAATTTTAGAAATAGTTTCTTCACAAATGGGGCAAAAAGGATATTAATTTTTGAGTGAAATCTACAAAATGGGTTTTATATTTTATTTTTATTCAAAAATTAATAATTTTGAATATTTCTCCAAAGTCAAATGCCGCCTTTTATTCACCAAACCAAGTTTTGACGGAGGTTTATGCACTAAACAAGGTTATTACCTTTCTTAAAGGTATAATTAAAACATTAGCAAATAAAATAATCAGACGGCTAATGTAAAAGGTGAATTATATTAACGGGTAATATTATTTCCGGGGAGTAAAGTTGCCCGTTAATTAAAACAAAAAGGGCTGAGCAGAATGCATATGTGTAGAGTTGATCCGACGGCGGAGAATTAAAGTGAATTAAATCAACGACTGAAAATGATTCCGGAGCCCAGACTTGGACGGTAAATAAGACCCAAGTGCTCAGCGGAATGTATATGGGTAAGCTCATCCGACGGTTAAAAAATAAAGTGAAAAATAATCAATGGTCATTATGAATTCCGGAGAGTGAACTTGCACGTTGGATAAAAGAAAGGAGCCCGGCGGAATTCATTACATGGCGCTTGATCCAACGGTTGAAATTTAAAGGCAGAATAGATCAGCGGTCATGGACAATTCCAGAGCTGAAAGTTGCACGGGGGTTAAAATTGAAGGGTGGTAGCGGAATTTAAACCACTGTCCACGTGGTAACTTTGGGTAAATTCCGGGGAGAAAAGTGGTTGGCAAAAACCACCGAAAGGAGGCTCCGGAATGGGGTCCTATATAAATAAATTTGACTTGGTTTTTTTACTTTGTTTTAAAAATAATTTCATTTGCTGCGCGCACTGAAGGAAGGAAACAGTCCACCATATTTCAAAACTTAACTTCTAAGTGTTTTCAATCACAGGGAAATGGCGGAGATAAGGAGTCAGCTGGAAATTGTTTTTTTAGAATGAGAGGAGCAAAGCCACCATTCAACAATGCAGAAGCAAATCAGCCCAGAAGAGTTGCATAAATATTTACAGTGAGAGCATTCATGATGTTATATAGTTCAAGGTTTAGAAGCAACTTAGCATGTTTTCCTGAAAATGACTGTTTTAGTCATTTTATTCAACGAATTGTTTCCAGCAAACGAAGAATAAATATCAAGAACTGAAATAGGTTGTTTATCATAAAATTCTGATATACAATAACCTCTCTCAGTTTTTACCCAGGTGATACCAATTGGGAGCAGCAAAGTCATATTGAGAGGGAAAATATTCAGATTTCGAAATGACTGTTCTAGTCATCCAACAAAAATAATTTTTTAGATCAAATGAAGATGTATTTTGTGAAACTGGGAGAGGATTTTCTTCAAAACATACCTATATACAATAATGTCTTTCAATTTTCACACAGGTGCTACAGTTCAGCAGCAACAAAATCAGTTGTATAGACCAGTTTTCATGTTTTCCAAAGGACTATTTCAGCCACCAACTTCAAAGAATGTTTTTGGACAAATGGAATTTAATTTGACAAAAATGAGAGAGGTTTTTATTTCTAACAGGAATATAATAAAAAAAATCCTTCCGTTTTTACACAGTGATCACAGGTTGGGAGAAATTTAAATATCTTTATAGGTCATTTTTCCAGAAATATACAATTTTATTATCCGAGTCAGCAGCTTAAAAGGAATATTTCGAGGATATTATGATTATTCTGGAGAAATGAAGACGTGGGTTTTGTTGGAAACATGTCCAATTATAAAAAACTCTCCCATATTTCACATAGCTGTCATCATTGGAGATATACAGGAGGAACTTTGTTGTAACTGTTTTCAGTTAGGTTTTCGAATTCTAAGTTAGGTAAAGACTTTTCTTATAAAAAGGAAAATTTAATTGATAGTTAGAGGAGGATTTTCAAGAGTGGGAGGCTCTACATTGTAATGGCTTCATTTTTTCAGTGAATGAATGAAATTTGTAGAGGAGGAATGTAAAATCCTTTTCATGTCAGAGATTCTTGTGCCATCTTTTCTTCAGTAAGTAATTTCTTTGTGTGATTGTTTATCTTGTTTCCCACTCCATTGTGTATTTGCTTTCATGCTTGAGCATCAGTTTGTATGGGATAGAATTCATCCTGCATGCTCTAGGTCCATTGTTCAAGCATTTTTCAAAATATTTTCTTCTAAAGTCTTGCATAATTCACCATAGTTAGGTGCTCTGTTTGATGGAATGTCTCCCTTTGTCTGCTAATCAACCTGCTAATACCTTAAGATTGAGGAAATGGTGCCTACCTTGCCTCTGTTCATAAACTTTCAAACCCTACCTCCTGCAACCTATTTCAGATCTGATTATTGACTCCATTGCCCAATGGTCTCCTCCATGACTGTCCTACCAAGTCTTTTAAAACAAACTTGTCCTATTTGTCCCATCAGAAATCTGACCTTCTGAGTGCATTTGATTGAATATATTGAGTATGAAACCTTTGTAAATAGTGAGAGATCCCTCTCTAATTGTATTAGGTCAGAAATACATTCTAAAGTGGTTTTTGCTGTTACCTCGGGATCTACCTTTTCACAACCTGGGTACATTCTGAGTGCTAACAAACTGGCGCCGTTGCCAGGGAACGAAGGTTCAAATCTTCCCTAGGTATAAATGACATACTTTCAGATTTGACTGTTGATGGTGAAAAACAGTTAGATATCAGCAAGGTTGTGCATCTTTCACCTGGCGACTCCATCTTTGAAGAATCCAGTTTTCAGAATTCCTATGGCGACTCCACTGTCAAAAGATTGTAAAGTTTGAAGAGTTGATTCAGTATATTCATTTATCCAGATGAGTTCTTTGTCTGCAAGGTATGATCCTATGAATCGTGCTCACATTCCTGGTTTTCCAAATCGAATACCTAAAGTGGATTGGCAAACAGGTCTCCCAAAGTTTAAAGATCAAAAGAATGATGATGCTGCCCTTCATTTGGTTAGATTTCATATACATATACATAAGCTGGGAGTTAAATTGCATGAGGATTCTTTAATGAAAATGTTCATGGCTACTTTAGAAGGAGATGCAAGGTATTGGTATGAATATTTACCATCAGAAAGTTTATTTTCCCTTACTAATTTTCATATAATATTTCATGAACATTACCAAAACTAATACCCCTCCTTGTTGTTGGTTCAAGATTGTTGTATGCATGCTAAAGGTTTCATTGAAGATTTGGAAAAATTGTATAGTGATGATGAGTTAGTGGATGAAGAGCTCTTAGAAATTTTATATGAGAATCCATTTCAGAAAAAAGAAACACAAATTAGTTGTCTTCACATTCAAGAAAAATCTCAGCAGTTAATAATTTCTTCCTCTACTGAAAAAGACATGAGCCAAAACTCTGATTCAAGCAGCTACATTTCTTTTGCTGAAATAGATGATAATTTGCAGCAGTCTTATCATTCCTTGTGTGACCAAGAGGGAAGTTGGGATGGTCAATCGAACCCTTCTTCATATTATTCAACTTCTGAAGTTTTGTTTCAAGATGAGGCTGCTTATTCCCAATCAGAAAATTCCTTTTTGCAGCAGCAATTTCCTCTAAATTCTAATGCTTCTGTGGGTGATTACATAAAGAATTCTAATTCTACAGATTTTCAGTCTTATAGTCCCTCCACATATTTATACTCTGAAAATACATTTAAAGAGAAATCAGCCCCTGGATTAGAATTGGAAAAAAGATATGAGCATGAAGATGATCAGCCTATTGATGTGAAAGAAGATGGTTATACTCTTGATGGTTTTTCTGATGATTGTGGTCAGCTTGTTGAAAATTATGTTAGTGATGGTTTTAAAGAAAATTTTAGCCTAATTATATATAATGAAAATGAAGATCAATCATGCCATCAATCTCAGTATGTGAAAGAACCAACAATGTGCAATAATCAAAGGGATCACAAAGAAGGAGATGAGGACTCTCAATGGGATGTTTCTTTAAATCTTTCCAATTCAAAAACATTTTGTCAAGAAGACATCTTTCTGCTTAATCTTGTTGAAGAACAAAATGATATTCCTCTTTAAGTGCTTGAGAATAATGGAGTTGTAAACGTAGAAATATCAAATGAAGTTGCTGATATATCATTGAAATACAATCATGAGAATTCCTTTCAAAGCTATTCTAAAGATGTGTTTGACATTATGCAAGAGGAGTTACTTTTTGGGCAGCCTTGTCATGACAAACAAGTGATTGAGTATTTTGAAATTTGTCATGTTTTTTATGATCCAGTAGCAGAGCACATGGATAAATATCTCAGATGGAGTAGTTGGTTATATGTTTGCAGCAAAAAACAAAATTTTCATCTATTTTGTTCTTATGTTCTAATTTCGATCAAGCATGAGGAAGAAATGGAATTATTGGATAAATTGCTTGATTTGCTTCATTGGAAGTTAGATTTTGCTTGATTGGGCATTTGTGCTTAGTTAAGTAGGATAGGTAGGCAAGAATAAGCTTGACATGGAGAGCATTTCTTTCAGCAGTTTTCAGTTTGGTTTCAGTTTCAAGTGCAATTCAGTTACAGGTTGCAGGATTGACAGAGTGGGATTTGGTTGCAAAATGGTTTCAGTTGATGGTTCAGTTCAAAACAGGTTGAGGATTTTAGAGAAAGGTTAAGAGAAACCCAATGGATTTGGCACCTGGTCTATGGGGTTCTTTGCTACCTCACAGGGAGGATAGCATCCCTAGTTGGAGCCAGTTGTTAACACTAAGTTTATTTTTGTCAAAATTGCTCCTATTGCCTTCGAAATTTTAAGTTCTCATGGGTGGTTGGGTTGGTTTCCAAATTTTTCTCATTAAGCTATTTCCAGGTTGGCAAAGAAGAGGAGTTAAAGGAATTTTAGAAATATTTTCTTCACAAATGGGGCAAAAAGGATATTAATTTTTGAGTGAAATCTACAAAATGGGTTTTATATTTTATTTATATTCAAAAATTAATAATTTTGAATATTTCTCCAAAGTCAAATGCCTCCTTTTATTCACCAAACCAAGTTTTGACGGAGGTTTATGCACTAAACAAGGTTATTACCTTTCTTAAAGGTATAATTAAAACATTAGCAAATAAAATAATCGGACGGCTAATGTAAAAGGTGAATTATATTAACGGGTAATATTATTTCCAGGGAGTAAAGTTGCCCGTTAATTAAAACAAAAAGGGCTGAGCAGAATGCATATGTGTAGAGTTGATCCGACGGCGGAGAATTAAAGTGAATTAAATCAACGGCTGAAAATGATTTCGGAGCCCAGACTTGCACGATAGATAAGACCCAAGTGCTCAGCGGAATGTATATGGGTAAGCTCATCCGACGGTTAAAAAATAAAGTGAAAAATAATCAATGGTCATTATGAATTCCGGAGAGTGAACTTGCATGTTGGATAAAAGAAAGGAGCCCGACGGAATTCATTACATGGCACTTGATCCAACGGTTGAAATTTAAAGGCAGAATAGATCAGCAGTCATGGACGATTCCAGAGCTGAAAGTTGCAAGGGGGTTAAAATTGAAGGTTGGTAGCGGAATTTAAACCACTGTCCACATGGTAACTTTGGGTAAATTCCGGGGACAAAAGTGGTTTGGCAAAAACCACTGAAAGGAGGCTCCGGAATGGGGTCCTATATAAATAAATTTGACTTGGTTTTTTGACTTTGTTTTAAAAATAATTTCATTTGCTGTGCACGCTGAAGGAAGGAAACAGTCCACCATACTTCAAAACTTAACTTCTAAGTGTTTTCAATCACAAGGAAATGGCGGAGATAAAGAGTCAGCTGGAAATTGTTTTTTTAGAACAAGAGGAGGGAAGCCACCATTCAACAATGCAGAAGCAAATCAGCCCAGAAGAGTGGCATAAATATTTACAGTGAGACCATTCATGAAGTTAAACAGTTCAAGGTTTAGAAGCAACTTAGCATGTTTTCCTGAAAATGACTGTTTTAGTCATTTTATTCAACGAATTGTTTCCAGAAAACGAAGAAGAAATATCAAAAAATAAAAGAGGTTTTTAATCATAACATTCTGATATACAATAACCTCTCTCAGTTTTTACCCAGGTGATACAGATTGGGAGCAACAAAGTCATCTTCAGAGGGAAAATATTCAGATTTCGAAATGACTGTTCTAGTCATCCAAAAAAAATCATTTTTTAGATCAAATGAAGATGTATTTTGTGAAACTGGGAGAGAATTTTCTTCAAAACATACCTATC
The DNA here is from genome assembly GCA_001517045.1 of Pseudotsuga menziesii. Taxonomy (NCBI): domain Eukaryota; kingdom Viridiplantae; phylum Streptophyta; class Pinopsida; order Pinales; family Pinaceae; genus Pseudotsuga; species Pseudotsuga menziesii. The sequence continues at coordinate 712,396 of LPNX011110786.1, forward strand.
TACAATAAACTCTTTCCGTTTTCACACAGGTGCTACAGTTCAGCAGAAAAAAAATCAGTTGTATAGACTTGTTTTCATGTTTTCTAAAGGACTATTTCAGCCACCAACTTCAAAGAATTGTTTTGGACAAATGGAATTTAATTTGACAAAAATGAGAGAGGTTTTTATTTCTAACATGAATATCAAAAAAAAAAATCCTTCAGTTTTTACACAGTAATCACAGGTTGGGAGAAATTTAAATATCTTTATAGGTCATTTTTCCAGAAATATACAATTTTATTATCTGAGTCAGCAGCTTAAAAGGAATATTTCGAGGATATTATGATTATTATGGAGAAATGAAGACGTGGGTTTTGTTGGAAACATGTCCAATTATAAAAAACTCTCCCATATTTCACACAGCTGTCATCATTGGAGATATGCAGGAGGAACTTTGTTGTAACTGTTTTCAGTTAGGTTTTCGAATTCTAAGTTAGGTAAAGACTTTTCTTATAAAAAGGAAAATTTAATTGATAGTTAGAGGAGGATTTTCAAGAGCGGGAGGCCTTAAATTGTAATGGCTTCATGTTTTCAGTGAATGAATGAAATTTGCAGAGGAGGAATGTAAAATCCTTTTCATGTCAGAGATTCTTGTGCCATCTTTTCTTCAGTAAGTAATTTCTTTATGTGATTGTTTATCCTATTTCCCACTCCATTGTGTATTTGCTTTCATGCTTGAGCATCAGTTTGAATGGGCTAGAATTCATCCTGCATGCTCTAGGTCCATTGTTCAAGCATTTTTCAAAATATTTTCTTCTAAAGTCTTGCAGAATTCACCATAGTTAGGTGCTCTGTTTGATGGAATGTCTCCCTTTGTCTGCTAATCAACCTGCTAATACCTTAAGACTGAGGAAATGGTGCCTACCTTGCCTCTGTTCATAAACTTTCAAAACCCTACCTCCTGTAACCTATTTCAGATCTGATTATTGACTCCATTTCCCAATGGTCTCCTCCATGACTGTCCTACCCAGTCTTTTAAAACAAACTTGTCCTATTTGTCCCATCAGAAATCTGACCTTCTGAGTGCATTTGATTGAATATCTTGAGTATGAAACCTTTGTAAATACTGAGAGATCCCTCTCTGACTGTATTAGGTCAGAAATAACTTCTAAAGTGGTTTTTGTTGTTACCTCGGGATCTACCTTTTCACAACCTGGGTACATTCTGAGTGCTAACAATGGGGGTGGAGCTGTCGACACAAGATCGACGACATTTTCAGTTGTCATCGCAGTTTTTTCTTTCTTTGGTCAACCTACTTGTGCTCCTGCTTCAACAAAGCGCTGGAATTGGGTTTCGACCGGCACTTTATTTGCGGTGGCATCCTCTATAATGTCAAGGGCCGTAGCTTCCAGTTCCTCTTCATCGTCTGATGGTTTAGCAATGATAAGTTTGCACTTACCTTTACCCTGTTGTTGTTCTTGTGTTTTTGTTTTCTTCCTGGATATTCCTATTTATTTGGCGAGTTTCCAAATAATGCCTTTTGTAACAGCATAATCAGGGTTGTCTGGGTCGACTTCGCCCATCGATGCCTGAGTCGAGATGACACTTGCTGGAGCCGGAGGATTTGTCTGCTGCTGTGGATGTGGCTTTGGTTTTGCGGGCTGTGGTTCTATTTTCTTTGCGGTCAGAGGTTTGATAGTTATCTGTAGTCGACCAGTGTGTTCAACCGATGTCTCCTCCGACAAAAATGTGCTAATGTAGAGGTTGAGCTCATAGTCTTCCTCCTTTCCTTTGTCAGTGAGTGGCTCTTCGATCGAGAAGTCGATCTGTTTGGCTGTTGTTGGTACTGGTATCTTCATCTTAGGCTATTGAGATAGTTCTTCGAAGATTTGGTCGACAGACGGATAGTAGTCGAGGGCTTTGGCTTTGGAGTCCTTGCCCTGCATGTACCACACCGAGGTATGGTCGAGCTCCAGCTGGATGTGGGATTTCGTGGGTATATTTTGTCGGACATTTTAAGGCACCCTCCATATAGTCGTGTGAACTTTCAGTTGTTGGAACCAGTTCTCCATTAATACTTTCCCACGCTCTAGTTTGCATAGGGTTCCTTTCTGGGAGAAGGGTTTAAACCTCCACATGTCAAACCTGGATGGTTCCCGAAATACTAGGTTCCCCTCTGGGTAGATGTGGTACATAAAAATCCATAAGATGAGGGAGGGGAACTTGATGATTCCCCTCGTTTCTTGTCATCGCTCACAGATGGTTTTTACCATGTTGGCGACGTAATCCCCCCATCTGTATAATCGTCTGTCGGTGGCAATAGTGTCGACGGCTTCCAACATTTCTAACTTGACGTCGCTGCCTCGACCTGCTAATGTGAGTGTGATTGCAATGATTTTGGCCACAATCTGTGGCGTTCGAGTTGTGATTTGGCTGATCATCAACCCTTTTGAGTTTTTTTCGGAAGGTGATCCCGTAAGTTCTTCGACCAGTCCTTCTTTGATTCCAACTGGTATAGGGGTCTCCTTTATTAGAGAGACCGATCATCTTGGAGATAACATCTCCAGAGATGTCGATTTTCTCATCAAAGTAGAACCAGCCATTGTGATATCGACTGATAATGAATTTCACAGCCACTTCCTTCATGCCACCAAAGTTGGCCATCAGCGGTGCATTGGCGTAGTCGAAGAGAGTGCTGCGTTGGATTTTTTGTGCTACTTGAGTGGCCTTTTTGTCGATAAAGGCCCACTTTTGGATCTCGGTCCATGGCTTCTACCATGGGCCTTCCTGTACTTTGGCATTTTTTATGTCCTTCAGCTTGCAGACCAAAGGTGTATCCGCAGCCTGTATCTCTTTTGCCTTGGTTGATGCTCTAGTCTGCTTGGGGGCCATTGTGTCGGTTTGGTCGATGTCACTCAGGGTTTCTCGGCTTTTGGTTGAATAGGTGTTCTAATGCTCTGTCTGTATAGGTTGTGGTGAATGAACCTTCGGTAGTCCAGTAATTATAGGCGATGGTGTGTTTGTGTGCGGCAATGGGTGTATTAATGGCGGACGTGATGTTCCAGCTGGAGAACGTGAGTGTGAGTTAATGGTGACTTGATTTTGGCACTCAAGGTCATGAATGCGCAATGGGATTATCGATGTTTTTGGTTGGTGTCGGTGATTAGAATGGTTGACAGGAGTGGTCGATGAAAATGGTCGAAGGTCATGATGGCGGTTGTAGAGATGGTGATTTCCTGTCATGTTTTTCTGTCTGTAGGGTATTATTATTTTTTTTGGAAATTTTAGTCTTTTATGGATTTTGGTTGATGGTTATGGTCATTATGTGATTTTTTTTTGGGGGGGTATTAGTTTCTATAACGTTTTAGTTGGGCTCCATTAACGAGCTTCCAAAATACTATGCCCTATAATGTCCTTAGTCAGACTGATCCATTGGGATATATCTCTTCAACAATGTAAGGTCTCATCCATTATGTGTGGAGTTTCTTATGTTTTCCTTTGACTTGACTATTGTAGAGTAAAGCAAGGTCCCCGACCGACAGGTTTTTGTTCTTGATTTTGCGGTCGTGCCATGCTTTCTGTTGTTGCTTCTGAATTTCTTGGTGTTGCATGGCCATGAGTCGGTGCTCTTCCAACTTGATGAGTTGAAATATTCAGTCCTTCCTTCCCTGTTCAACATCGACATATAGTATTTCTATGATAATAGGTGTATATTTTCGGAAGTGTAATGGAACTACTGCTTCTTATCCGTAGACTAGTCAAAAAGGGGTTTGGTCGGTCGATCGTTTATAGGCTGTTCTGTATGCCCATAAGACTGTAGGTATTTTCTCATCACAGTCGTCCTTGTCAGCATTACATATTTTAGTTAACCCTTTTGTTAATATTTTATTGAATGCTTCAATTGCTCCATTCGACTGAGGATGATATGCTGTACTCCGTCGGTGGTCGATTTGGAACTGGTCGGTTAGGGTTTTGATAGTTTTGTTGATAAAGTGTGTCCCTTGGTAGCTAATCAAGGTTATTGGGAATCCAAATCTAGTGATGATATTTTCATAGATAAACTTAGCGGCTATATCACTAGAAAATGTATCGATGGGTTCAGCTTCTACCCACTTAGTGACGTATTCTACTGCATTAATAATATACCTTGCACCTGATTTTTTTGCTGGGATAGGAAATGGTCCTATGAAGTCTATGGCCTAGATTTTGAATGGGATACTGGGGTTTATTGATATCAAGGGCATTTTTGTACTAGGCAGAGGTAGACCTAGTTGTTGACATCTGTCACATCGACTAACAAAACTTTTGCAATCTCTGTGGAGTGTTGGCCACCATAATCTTGACTGTTGGATTTTCTTTGTAGTTGTGTCTACTTGGAAATGTCCTCCTGTAGGTCCATAGTGTGCTTCATGCATGATTTGGTCTCATTCATGTTCGAGTACACACCTTCTGAGGATGCCATCTAATCCCATTTTGTATAAAAATTTGTTAATGAGACTGTATGGTGCAGCCTTCATAGCTAAGATTTGTTTTTTCTTGGTACTCATACCTTCTGGTGCATGTCCGTCTTCTAAGAACTGAGCTATTTCTTCTAGTTCTACTGGCACTGCTTCTATGCAAAATAAATGTGCATCAAGTAAGTCATCATTAACTCTGGTCAGTTCCTCTCCTGTGTCGATTCAAGATATATGGTTGAGCCCGACATTTAACTTGTCTGGTCGGACAACGACTTCGAACTCAAATTCTTGGAAGAGAAGTAGCCATCGACAAATCCTTCCATGATGTAGTGGTTTATTGACAAGATACTTCAGGGCTTGATGGTTGGTATAGAATGTGAAGGGGTTAGCTAAAAGGTAATTTCGATACTTTTGGAGGGAAAAGACCATACCTAGGGCTTCTCTTTCTGTATTCGAATAGTTTCTTTCAACCTTGTTTAATTTTCGATTACTGTAAACTATGGGATAATCCATTCCATCATCTCCTGGTTGAGTTAGGATTGCTTCTATTGCTATTCCTGATGCATCAATATGCACATGGAATTTGATCGACCAGTTTGGAAACTTTAGGATGGGGGCTTCGACTATTTTTCTTTTTAATTTTTTGAATGATATGTGGCATTCCTCTGTCCAGTTAAGCTCTTGATCTTCCCTTAATAGTTCTTCAAGAGGGTAGGTCATATCTGAGTAGTATCTTATGAATTTTTTGTAATAGCCTGTGTGGCCAAGTAACACCCTGACTTGTTTGGGGTTTGCTAGTGGTTTTAGGTCAAGGATAATTTTAATCTTTGCAAAGTCAACCTTGATACCTTCCTTACAGACAATGTGCCCTAATAGTATGCCTATGGGGGTCACAAATATACATTTCTTGATGTTTAGGAAGAGTTGAATCTGTCTACATCTCTCCAGCATAAGTATGAGCCATTTGGAATGATCTTTTAAGGTGGAGTATATTGTCCAGTCATCGAAGTATACTGCCATGGTCATATAGATGTATTCTTGAAATGTTTTGACAACAATTTGAGAAAACACTGCAGGTGCATTCTTTAATCCAAAAGTCATAACTTTGTAAGCAAAGGAACCAAATTCACATACAAATGTTGTCTTCTTCTGGTCTTCTTTAGCTATTGGTACTTGGTTATATCCTGAGAATCCATCTGTAAATGAATAGCATTCATGTCCTGCAACTTCATTCAATATTTCATCGGCATAAGGGGTTGGAAATGGGCCTGTCAGTGTTACTTTGTTTAGTTCCCTAAAATCGACACAAATTCTTAGTCTGGTTGGGTCATGTTTCTTGGGTTGTACGACCATTGGACTTGCCCATTCTGATTGGTCGATAGGGTAGATGATGCCTGCTGCTAACATGTTATCAATTTCCTTTTTGACTATCTCCTTGTATTTGTGAGCTAGTTTATAAGGTATTTTCTTGACAGGTCGAACATCAAGTTTAGTATCAATTTTCATTTCTCCCATTTCATGTACTAAGCCTTTTAGGTATTTATAATCCGTGGCAAAGACATCTTGGAACTCTTTTAGTAAGTTCACTATCTCTGTGGTCTATTGTTCATTCTAGTAGTCACCAATTTTTTCCAGTTTTGGTCAATCATCATTTGAGATGTCAACTTCTTTAGTTTTTACTTTGGCATCTAGCCACTTTGGTGCTTTGGATTCATTGATTAGTCGAATTCCTTCTTTGAACTATGAGAATGTGGCAGGGAAGTTGGCTGCAGTCATTCTGTCAGTATCATGTTTGTCAGTTGTTGCGACTTTCAGGATTGTGCGGATAGGTTTTGTCGTTTCGACATGGATGGATTTCCATCTGAAGCTCTTTCCTTCATGTTTTCATTTTCTAATTGTAAACAGGTCGACTGTGGTATTGACCATGTTTGTATATTGTTACAGTCCCTTATCTGTCGATGCTATTATAAGGGTTGGTCTTCAGTCGGTTGGATAAATTGTTTAATTTGCTTTGCTGTCTCGGCCATATTTTCATTTTGAGGTATGAAGTTGAAATCTTTAATAAAATTTTCCCTGAGTTCGTGCCATAAGAAGGTTTCACCTCTAGTTTCTTCCATCTTATACCATTTGTTTGGTAAGTCAGCTAGGGTTGAGGGGAACAAGTGTGGCCAGGCTCATTCATCCTTGTATCCAAGTCTTCTCCACTCCTTTTCACAAGTTTTGATATGATCTTCTGGGTTCTGTCCCTAAGTGAATACAGGTATCTAAACTTGTTGGGTTAAATTCTTTCCACCAAACCTTTCGATGAAGTAAGTCGAAGCAGTTGTCCAGGTCTGTATTCTTGTCTGATGGGTATCCCACCATCTAGCTGCTTGTCCTGTAAAAGTTTCAACCAGGCTTTGAAGTCAACCATGTTCACCAATATTTTTAGATACTTGCTCGACATGCATGACTGGTGATTCCCTCTCCTTATACCTTGGTAGTTGTGTAGTATTCGAGTTGGTTGGTTGTAAGGTAGGGTGTTCCCTTATTTTCTTTTTGAAGATTTTTGGGACAATGGATACTATGAAGCACTGTTGGGTGGGATTTTTCTGCACTTTTTATATAGTCCAGCACCCTCTTGCTTGTGTTTTGTAGTTCTCGATCTCCTAGTCATATAATTCGACGTCTGAGTTATAACCAACTGAGTCTTGGTTACCTAAGTGGAGTTCTCCATGGATGTTTGGTTCTGTGTAGTCTGCATCGTTGTGGATTTGGTAGAGTTGTCTGACATTGACTTCTTCATTAATAGGTTCAGTCCAAGGTTCCCCTTGGGATGGATGAATGGGTACAATGACCTTTTGACCATTTCCTTTTAATTTGATTCGTTCCTTGTCCAACAATATGGATGCTTTCATCTTTCTACCCCAAGTTCGACCGACTAGTGTTGGGAAGGAGCTGGATCCTTCCTTTGGGTCAATGATTTCAAAATCAACCTTGGTTAAGATTCCTTTGATAGTTGTGTCGACATTTTTCCAGACTCCAATGGGTTCAATTAGGCCTTGGTCGGCTAGTTTGAGGTATATTCCTGACTCATAGAGTCGAGGTCTGGCCATCTATTCCCAAGTGTCACGAGTCATGATATTTACTTGTGAGCCAAAGTCGAGCACTACTTGTTGGACGTGGTAACCTTCGATTTCCAGGTCGACAAGTGGGTCGGCATCACTTTTGTCTTTTTTATTCAAGTTGTAGATGTTTTTTGTTTGTTTTTCCAAGTTGGTACCTTTTATTTCATGCAACAATTCAATGAACTGAGATACTGATTTGTCTATTTGAACAAGCTGGATTAATTGATTTATTGTGTTGGGTTGACTATTATGCATGTCTTCTTGTCGTGCAATTTCTTGAAATACATGAGTTTCTTCTTTATATGTTTGTTTTTCCATTAGTGGGTTAGGATATGCATTTGTTTCTTTAATCTTACTAATTCTTGGGTTATCAGTTCCTGTTTTTGTTCCTTGCTGAGTTACAATATGTAATTCTTTGGTGGTTATTACATCATTCTTTTTCACACAAGATAAGACATTAACATTTTTCTTGGTAGTAATGTTTTCTAACATGGTAGGGCAATCCTTTAGTGAGTGATCCCCTACCCCGCAGCGGGTACAGAATTTGAGATCAGTCTTGTCCTTGTATGGATAGTCTGCATACCAGTGACCTTCTTTGTAACATGTGAAGCATTGGATGGGTCGACGCGGGCGTGTGTCGTGATTCCCAGGGAATTGACCTCTTCCTCTGTAGCCTTGGCGTCGATTATCGTATCGGCGCTCATATCGTTGACTGTCGTATCTTTTTCCATTCTAATCGTTTGCTAGATTGTTTTTCTCATTATGTTGTGCCACTGCATTCGTTTGGTAGATTTCCCAATAGTTCTGTCGGTTCTTAAGGTTTAACTGATAGTCGACCGTGTTATTACTTTTGGTCTCGCAGATGGTGCACCAGGAAGCCTTGTCGTTCTTCATGTTAAATGGGAAATATTTTGTAGAGTGATCTCAGTGTTCCTAGAAAATGTCCCAAAAGGATTTGGTTTGTACAAATCGAACGTCTTATCGGCTATATTCTTGTCGACGGTTATCTTTCAAATGGTCGTTCATCGAGCATTTGGTGCACCAAATCTCCTGATTCTTGAGGCTTAGCTCCTTCAGAGACTTCTGTACGTTCTCAAGTTGTTGTTATAATATGTGTTCTGTGGGGTAAGCAGGTATATCCTCGTCCATCTCTACCTGAAGAGCTTTCGTTAGTGCATCCTCGTAAGTTTTGAACGTCTCCATACTGATGTGTCGGTGTACCTTTTGAGATAGTCCTACAAGAAACCATTGGATTAGTAACTGTTCGTCTATAACATAATCCAATTCGCTTAGTAAGTCTTTCCAACACTTATAGCAGTCGCAGATGGATTCCCTTGGCTTTTTTGATGTGGTTTTAAGTTTCTTCATGGCCAGGTGCTTAGCATCTGGGGTTTTGAAAAATGACAAAAATTGTGCCTTAATCTCGGCTTTTGTCGCTTTGGGTTGTCTTTCCAAAAAGTTCATGTACCACATCAATTCCATTTTCCTTAAGGCTCCTATGAACTATGCCATTTGTCTATCTTCATCTGTAACTGTTGGCCTCCCATGTCGACTCACAGATGAACCAATGTCGTCTGGGGTCCTCATCCCCTTCATATAGGGGAATGTGAGCCGATTCGTGACCCATGTCTGAATAACTGTCACTGCTCTCAGAAGGTGGCGGCGGTGGAGGTGGGGGTGGTGATGATGGTGGTGAGGTTATTGGTGTATTCGTTCCTATCGAATTCTGGTCGATGGAACTTCCGTTATTGTCGGTTGTCGATTCTTCATCGACGTGTAGTTGTTTGATGTCAACTTCTACTGTCGATGGTCCACTGCAAATATTTTTTTGAAGTTCTGAGTGTTCTATTTCTTCTAAAGCTATATTTGGCGGGGGGGGTGCTCCTTCATGTGTCGGTAAGAGAAAGTGGATACTTCGAAGGGAGGGTGCTGCTTGAAAGGTCACCCAGTTCCCTTCCATCGGTCGATGTATAATAAGGTGTCGTCCAGTGTACATTTCGTCACCTAGTCGACTCCATATACTGAAGTCACCAGCTCATAGTCGGAGGTCTTCTTTGACAATAGTCTGTATTTGAATATGTGGATTCAATGGTGAAAGGGTTGTTCCTTCATTGGGAGCTCTTAATTGGAGAGCTTCTGGCTGCTCTATCCACAATTCTTCCTCCTTAGGGGATGCTTCTTGTTCCATGCCTTCTTCATGTCGGTCATGACCCGACTCTAGTGGATTCTCTTCTTGGTCATTCTCCCTAGGGTTTTGTCCTCTGTGTAGCTCTAAGGCCCTTTCTCATCTTCCTTCCCTTCTCTGGTGTCTCTCTTTCCTTTCTATTTTCTGAATGTCTGACATACTTTTGTATGATACTATCTTCTTGAGGTCCCTTTTAGTCGACTTCTCATTACTAGCGACTAATATCGGGTTCTAGTCGACTAGGATCCACTATACTCTATCTCAACATATGACCAGCTACTCCCCCATAGCCTACTCGACGCTTTTTAGAAAGCCCAGATAGTTCAGTCTATTTGCTTAGGAAGTATTCCCACTCCATTTTTGCAATGAATTTTTCCCACTTCCTCTGCTTCTCCGCCCAGTTAGAGTTTGTTGGCAGTTCATGAAGTGATGGAAGAGGTTTGATGATATGTGCTACTCCTTTCTTGATCAAAAATTTGAACAGCAAGGTCGGTAGAGAACACGGAAATTGTTCGATGAGATCTGTGTAAAATTTCTCCTTCACTGTTTCTACTGAATTTCTATCTTCGACTGCTTGTTCCTCACAGAAGTCGTCGGTGATTTTCTCAAACCCCCTTCTGACAAGTTTGTTCTACTTCCGTAGATCAGTTTTTCCAGCAACTGTTGTTCTTTAATCCCGTCTGGTTTTCTCATCCATGAATTTCTTCAAAAGTTGGGGCACTGATTCGACAAAAATTTCATGCGTTTCTGTAAAAAAAATTCTTTTGCTTGTGCGACTGTTAATCTAGTCTTTCGCACATAATTCTGCAAGTAGTTTGCAACTTTACGATCCCACCAGTCCTTAATCTTCTGCTTTGGTATCATTTGTTTGCATACATTCCAGTCATGTACTACCGGCAATGGAACAAATGTTGTAATATCACAGATCACATAAGGTTACCAATAATACACACTAAAACATATATAAATATAGAGCAGAGACAAGAGACAAGAACAGATAGAAATAAACAGATTATATTATCAAAGTGAGTCCATACAACGCAGAGAACTGAACCGAGTTCTCATCTGGCTCAACAGCCTAATATATATGATTTACAAAATGGTTACAAAATAACTACATGTCGGTTCAGTGAACCGACATGACCTTAGGTGGCTGACCTAATCTCTTAGTTTAGTCGGCCAACCGACTTAGTCGGCTGATCAACTAAGTCGACCCATCGACTTAGTCGGTTGATCGACTAAGTCAGCCCATCGACTTAGTTGGCTGATCGACTAAGTCAGTCCTTGTTCAAGTCAAATTTATCAACTTGCTCCTTCTACACGGACCATGTAGACCATCTCATGAAAAGGACCTCCTTGGCACATTCAAGCCAAGACCATTCCCCTTTGCATACTTTTGTGATTTCTTGGGCAGAGGGGCCGCAGTTGACGAAAAATCTTACCACTGGTTGTTGTTAAGCTCTTTTCCAACCAATTCATTAAGAAAATATTGCCGAGCAAACTTGGTTTCGTTCATGCTCGTAAAAATATTTGAATGACCATCCAGTCAGTATAGGTTTAACCTTTTCCGGCCTGATTGGACTACCAATGGTAAATAAGTCTCTCATCCCCTCTAGGATGGGAGAGCTCTCCTATGTATACTTTTATCATTTTTCGAGCATAGGAGACTACCAATGAAAAATATCCCCCACTGGAGTCTTCTTCGTGCTTTCAGACTCTCTAAAATTGAAAGCACCATTGAGCACTTACCTTGTCGGGCTCACCAAAAATCCATGAGATCATACCAAAATGGTGTCCCTAGACACCACCCCATAGAAAATAGTTTGGCAGCATCCCCACATTGGGTCGCCTTTGTTCAGATTACTCTACAATGTGTCTTCCTTGGATCCCATCAGTATCAAAAGTGTCCACCTCCTCCAAGTATTTCCCATCTACAGTGACATTCCTAGTATTACAGCTATGATCCAATTCCTTTGAGTAAGTTTCATTTTCTTCTTGGTCAAGCCCTATCGTCACACTCTGAACAAAGGAAGTTTGAGTCTCCTACTCCCCCATGCCCCTGTTCAGTTTTCCCTTCCCTCCCCTCCCCCCCAATTCAGTGAGTCAGTCCGTAGATTTCTTCACATCTTTCGGTTATCCCTCACGCTCCTGGTCAAGGAAACACCATCGCCTTGACCAGGGGCAGGTCTCCCTCTGTCAACTCCAACACACATATTCCAGAGGATAGACCCAGAGGTCCCTGTACCTTGGTTTCATTAACATAATTGATGAGTTCCTTGGACCACTTGAAAGGATTCCTTAGTGCCTCTTGGGATGGTTGTTTCTCACGTGCTCGACTTCAAATCCATCATCACAATGTTGAGATTCATACAAGGTTTGCTCCACACAGTACCTGGTTGAAGACCTCGAATGTCACCCAACTCTAGCACATTGGTGAGTCCACTCGAGGAACCTAAACTAGTTATGTCCGTTGTGATTTCTGGGTTGCATTGGAGACAATGTTTAGAAGCCCCAACAGTGCTTCGATATACCTTTATGATTGATGCAACATACTTGTACCGCAAAGACTCTGACTCTCAATCAACGAGTCCACACAGCTATGTACCAGATCTAGCAGACCGTCAATCATAAAAATGTAGCATTCCATGAGAATTCCATGGGTCCAATGTACCAGATCAATATTGTATTCAGCCTCACATGAGAGGCAACCAACATTGTAACATCAGTTGTATATGATCGGCTCTTGTATTTTAGAGCATAGATCAAATTATTCTTTTGACATTGTCATGAGCATGGGAATGCCTGCCTCGTCCATATACATGTCACACATTTATTGTATCTCACCCATTGATGGGAACCAAACTAAGACAAAACCAAAAGCCACCATTCCCCAGCCCTAGAAGCACCACCTCTCGACAGCAAATCCTATGATGTCCATTGGCCATACGTTGAGCTCCTACCCTCACACATAAGGGGGCAATCTGTTAACCCAAAAATACCCCACACAGCTTGCAATGGCCTACACCACCCAAGGACACCACCTCACAACACTCATTTCACTCCATAAGACCTTCCATGACCTTCCATTTGACCCCCACACCTCCAAAAGAGCCAAAGGATAAAGAAAAGGGCTAAAAAACCCAAAAAAGAGCCCAAAATAGACCCCCAGGAGCTAAATCCCTCAAAAAGGGGATAAAACCCTGAAAGGGGCTAAAGCTAGGTTGGAAGGGGCTAAAGCCCTGACCAAGGGCTTAAAACCCTAAAATCCCTTGGAAAAGCCATATAAGGAGGGTGGGGGGTCACTCTCAAAAGACTCCTCATTTGCATATTGTTGTGTTCCTCGTGGATGCTTTGAGACCTCTTGCTCTCAAACCACCCACTCTCCCTCTCCTCCATCTCCATTTCTCCAAGCCATTGCTTCCCAACCAAGAGAGAGGTGCTCCCATGAGGTAGGGCATGGTGGCCCATTTCCACCTAAGTGAGGTATAATCTCATTTCTATTTATGTTCATTTGCTTATTTTGTTTCTAACTCATATTGTCATTTGTAGGTTTTTCCATTAACAATTGTTTGCAAGTTTTCCACATGATAGTATAGGTTTCTTTTGTAGGTTTTGGAGGCGGAACCCTAACCCACTGTGTGCAGAGGGGTTCAGCAAAGCTCCATCATCTCCTCTCTTTTATTTTTCTGTCATTAGCTAGTAGATTCAGTTTACTATTGTAGCCATTTGCTTAGAGTAGCTTAGGTTTAATTCCCAGCTCTGTTTCAGTCATTTTTACTTCCGTTTTTTACTATTTTCTAAGTGTAGAAACCTACCCTTGTGCCCTATAGGCACAGGGGAGCCATTTTTACCTCTGTAGTGAGGATAAATTCTCACTACAAGGTGATCCTTTATTAAATCTGCAATGATTCTCTTGGATTTAACTAAGTTCTTCTTATGAGTAGTCGTAGCCTTATCTCCCTCTGGCTCTGGAACTTTGCCATTGATGTACTGATCCAAATCATTTTCTTCAAGGATCAGGGAGATTTTGTACTTCCATGCTCGGAAGCTATCATCCCCTTCAATATTGTCCTCAAGCTAAGTATGGTGAGTCATCTTTTTCAAATGAGAACCTCAAATGGAAATAGCAAATATTTAAGATCTTACTGATTTGAGGTGTTTGACCTGGTTATGGAGTTGCATGACCTAGGGTTTGTTAGAGAAACCCTAATTTTCTAAACTTGGAGCTTGGAAATTCTATTTGGACAGAAATATGTGCCTCCTTGAGGCGAGTTTCTTAGTAGGGTCCTTTCTTGAAGACTGAAGTGAGAAGCGTCTGAAACTTGATGCCCTAGCTTCTCTCGGCACTAGTGACAAGGTCAACATTCAAACTTATTCAAATCTGAAACTACTTCCACCAAAATATGTGCCCTAATGAGGTGAGTTAGCCTAGCCATGTTTCTTGATAATTTTTGGAGAGAAGGCCTTGAACTAGGAATCCCTAGTTTCCATTGTTGCACCATTCTTTCTATCAGAGAGGCTCTGATACCATGTTATTTTTTCTTAGATCTCGTTAGCTTAGTTAGGATATTTATCTAAAAGAATAACAAGTAGAATAATATGCATAATATAGAATAGATACACAAGACACAAATATTTTCGTCAGGGAAACTATAAAGGAGAAAAAACCACAAACTTCCTCATAATAGTACGGTCATAAATACTGTGTCATAGGATGATAAAACACAGTAATAAGAAGTCTCCAGCATCTAACTCTCTCTCTCTCTCTCTCTCTCTCTCTCATTATGAGTCAAGCTTCTTCTAGTTTAACTAAAGTGTGTCCATTTATTTTAACTAAAGTTCCATCATGAGAAACATTGTAGTTAACTCAATCTTATTTATTAACACTTAGTTAACTCTTTTAACTAAAGTCCTTCTTAATTATATCATTAAACTGAACACCTTGATTTCTCTCTTATTTAATCGAAGTCTTCATGTTAATATCATTGAATTTTAACCATTCAAGTTCTCTCTTATTAACTGAATTCTTTATCATGTAAGTCAAGTTCCCTATATTTTCGATGCATATTCTCTTTATCTCTTAACTTATATGCATGGTCCACGTGTTCCAACTTTAATTTATCTATGATATCATTTATACTAAGGATATTTTCCAATAATGTGATCATATTGTCTTACTATTGTTCCAAGTGGTCATATGCTAAATTAATTCACTCTAGAGGTGTCCAGTTTCTAGAGGAGACTTAATAGCTCATTCATATTGAGGACCATGGTTAGTAATAAATCACACATTATTCACACTTCGACATGAAAAGCATTACCTCAACACATGAGGATCCGACTTGACACTCAAGTCCTTAGTATTGTCCAACAACTATGTACAACATCATCGCATTGACATAAAAATAACTTACCTCAACACATGAGGCTTAAAATTTACACATAAGGCTTGGTCATCCTTGAGTTGGCCTCAAGGATGGAAGGTAATACCAACTACCAATAATTAGAGTATAGTTTGGCTATAATTTTCCAATGAATGTAGAACAGGTTCCAGAATTAATAGTAGGAAAAGATAGTGTGAATCATCATAGGAAGTTGCAAATTTTCCCATGATTGGATTGCAACAATAAATGGTATATGTAGTTAGCCATGGATACAAGAAAATGTCGAGGCTTTTTGCTCCTAAAATCTATTTTGAGTATAGAGTAGAATGTTATGCTTCTATAAGTAACAAATATAGTTTACATATTTGAGATAATTATTACTATTTAGGTGAAGAGATCCTAGTTAATGTGTATAAATTTCCCTGATACCATGTAGAAATAGACCCTTGATGCAAAGAAGAAACACAGGAAGTAGATCTTGCTAAAGGATAATTCTCACAAGAATGCACAAGGAAAATAGAGAGAAGATAGAGAGACTGAATCACATGAAGAAGAGATGAATATTGGAGTGTATCCTTCCATTGATTAATGATGATGAATAATGTAAAAAAATAGTACATCCCTCATAGGTAAATTTGAGTTGCATAAGAGACAACTCATGCTATCTCAGAAAGCATACTTACTAAATTTGATAAACCCCCATAAGTGGCTAAATCACTTTCCTAATCAGTCAATGGCCTCATGAATTAGCTAAATCATAAGTGGGTTGTCATGGATGATGGAAAAAAATGCTAATCCTGGAATTTGGATGGAAAATCATGGAGGATGGATTTGCAACAAAAGATAGCAGTTTCCTAGTTAACTAGCTAACCTTATCCATTGAAAAGCTAGAATAAAGCAATATAAAGACAAAATCTGCAGGAAGGCGTAGTTACAAATTATGGCAAACAATAAAGTTGGTAGGATCTAACCAGAATCGAGATAAAGGCACTCCTGGGGTATGTATGGAAAGTTTTGACCAAGTGGTGCAAGTGGATGCCAACTATCTAGGCTAGTAGGTAGGAATTTAATAAATAAATATTAAATATTGTTATCCTAAGTATGAAGTGGGTTTATAATATCCCAACACCCCCCTTTAATTCTGAATTTATGATGATATGTCTAAAATAATCAAATACATATGGATGCTTATAGGTGGATATAGGGCCCAACGACAAGGCTATGGTAACCCTTTACAATTATTCATGTCCAGAAAAGTGAGGAAAGAGGAAAAACCACATGGGAAAAATACTCCCTCAAGAAAGGGAAAGGCACAAAATTTGAAACATGTATTCAATTGTGTCTTTATATTCACTTTAATGAATTAAATGAACTTCTTCTAGTGAAATACTTTGATGAAGAAATTGTAGAGTCCATGATCATGCTCTAGAGTGTAGAATGTGCAAGAAAAAAGAGGAGATACTCCTTGTAGCTCAACATCTGATGACGTGGGAGAATTATATGAATGATTCTTTCTTTTTTCATACTATAATATGCAAGTACAATCTAAAAAATAAAATATATATGTGCATATTCCTTCCTAAAGAGTACAAAAATTAAGACAATTAGTAACACAATCAGTTCCTTGTATAGTTGCAAAATTGTGATGTGGATCACATATCTTTCTTCCAATCTGATATAGCACCTTCCCAGATCTAATATGAGGCTAATAATACTTTAATATATCATAAATATTATCATATGTAACAGAAAAGACCAAATTTTTAGTGTCTCCATGAGGATATGGGGATAGACTAGGAAAAGTATGAGCAACTGGGGAAAACTGATGAGTGTAAAAATATGAATGATAGATGGACTTGATATCTGAACCATAAGTTTTTAGAATATATCCAAACATGTGTAATATAATTACAATTATGAATAAGTTCATGTATAACCAACCAATGAAAAATAGACAAGACTTGAAACCATTTGATATAAGTAACATTGCATAAGAAACCAATGAGGAATCAACTAGTGTACATGGGGTTTGTATAGTCTTAGAAGTATTCAAAGGTATGGTATATGGTATGGATGATGTCATAAAATTGATATAAACATGCAAATAAGAAAACTAGTATGTACTTCCTTTCTTCTTGACTTTATTCATTGAACCTTCATCAGTAGGCTTCAAACTTTCATCTTCATTATCCAACTTTCGCTTATTCTCTTTCACAATTTGCTTCTCTTTTCACTTGACATTCTTACTTACTTGAAATATAAGAGATTGATGCTTTCCCTTATAGGATATAATAGAACCCATATAGATGAATTTATATTTATCCTTTATCAGTGAAGAAAATAATGTACATAAAGAAGGAATTTTCCAATTAGAACCAGTAGGCCTAGTAGCATGAAAAGTAGACACAAAAACTGAGTATTCAGGACCCAATTTTGAAAGATTGGTAAGTATCAATTGATTTTATTTATTATCAATCCTAAATTTCTTTAGAAATAGAAAAATTGACTTGAATTTGGTAAAGAAACCTTCAATAGAATTGAAACTTCTTGGATTCTATGAGAATAACTCATTCTCCAACTGATGTGCTCTTATCTCATATTAATCTCTGAAGAGATACTCAAGTTTGGTCCATACTTGGTTTGGAGTGGTCAAAATATCTCGATGAAAGAGTAGATTAGGGTAAATAGAGAGGCAAAACAATCCATAGGCTTCATCTAACCTATTATTCCACTTAGCTTTCTCAACAACAAAATTTGGTTCAATATTTTCTAAAGCCATAGAAACTCTATAGAGTCCCTTACTACGCAATAGAGTACCAATTTTGGATTTCCATTTGTGATAGTTGAATGGATTTAGGATCATAGATAAAGAAGAATCCACACTGATATTTTGATGCGCTCAAGGAGATACTCTTTGTAACTTGTACACATAAAATTAGGAGAAAATCTTGTAATCTCAACTTAAGCTCTTCTTCAGAAAAGAATAGGTGATTGGATGCGCTCTAATAGAGAGAACATATATCTCCTCAACTTTGTTGAAATTAAACAACCTTGCACTATGATACCATGTATAAATAGAGCCTTGGTGCAAAGAAGAAGCACATGAAGTAAATCTTGCTACAAGATAATTTTTACAAGCATGCACAAGGAAATTACATAGAAGATAGATAAATTGAATCACATGAAGAAGAGATGAATATTGGAGTGTATCCTTCTGTTATGGAGAGAAACTTCCTATGGATTGGGGTAGACCAAAATAGACTGAAAGACACCAGAAATCATTCCACTTCAATATGCAAGTGAGATACATGCCACTAACACTAAGGGATACAAAATATACCTTATTCTAGACGGTTGTAGTAGATCCTCATTGATATTTTCAATCATGCATGTACCTACTATTAACCCAAAAAATTACCCAACTAGATACCATGCAAAGACATCTATTTCATTACCCTCATTGACCTCCGCACCCTTGCAAAGGCTCAAAAACACCAAAAAGGGATTAAAACCCCATAAAAGAGCCCAAATAGCTCTCAAAAGGGGCTAAATCCCCTAAAAGGGGCCTAAAAACACCAAAGGAGCTAAGAAATGGGGGAAAGGGGCTTAAATCCCTAAAAAGGGGCTAAATCCCTAACCAAGGGCTTAAAACCATAAATCTCAGAAAAAAAGCTATAAATAGAGGGGTGGGGGTCACTCTCAATACATTCCTTCTCTGCCTACTGTTACTGTACTTGTATGAGTTCCTTGAGACCCATCTCTCTCAAGCCATTCATCCCTATCTGTCACTTGCTCCATTAGCCAATCCCCATTCCATTGAGAGGTAGCACCTTGAGTTAGGGCATGGTGGCCCATTTCATCAAAACTAGAAGGTAAAATGTGTGTTTCTTGTTAGTAGCTTAGTTTTGTAGATTTTTTTATTTGTAGGTGCTTTTGCACACATTGTTTTGCAAGTCCTCCATTAACAGTGTGCTACAGGTTTTGCTTGGTTCACTAACCCGTTCTTGTAGGTTTTCTCTCCCATCCACAGAGACCCTATCCTTCCGTCCTATAGACGGAATGTAGCCATTTCTGCATGTAGCTAGGGAGAAAGCCCTAAAACAATGTGAGCAAAACCACCTGCAAATAAAACAATCTACAAAACTAAGATACTAACAAGAAACACACATTATACCTTCTGGTTTTGATGAAATGGGCCACCATACCCTAACTCAAGGTGCTACCTCTCAATGGAATGGGGATTGGATAATGGAGCAAGTGATGGAGAGGGATGAATGGCTTGAGAGAGATGGGCCTCAAGGCACTCATATGGGTAGAGTAATAGTAGGTAGAGAAGGAATGTCTTGAGAGTGACCCCCACCCCTGTATTTATAGTTGTTTCTGATTTTTAGGGTTTTAATCCCTTGGTCAAGGTTTTAAGCCCTTTGTCAAGGCTTTATCCCCTTTTTATGGATTTAAGCCCCTTTCTCCCATTTCTTAGCTCCTTTGGGGTTTTTAGGCCTCTTTTAGGGGATTTAGCCCCTTTTTGAAGGATTTAACCCCTTTGAGAGCTATTTAGGCTCTTTTATGGGTTTTTAAGCCATTTTTGGTGTTTTTGAGCCTTTGTAAGGGTGTGGGGGTCAATGAGGGTAATGAAATAGAAGTCTTTGCATGGTACCTAGTTGGGTAATTTTTTGGGTTAATAGATTTCCCCCTTATGTGTGAGGGAAGGAGCTAATCGTATGGCCAAAGGACATCATAGGATTTTCTGGGGAGAGGAAGTGCTTCCTGGGTTGGGACATGGTCGCTTTTGGTTTTTGTATTAATATGGTTCCCATCAATGGGTGAGATACAAATAATGTGTGACATGTCTATGGATGAGGCGGGCATACCCATGCTCGTAACAATGTCAAAAGAATACTGTGATCTATGCTCTAAAATGCAAGAGTCGATCATATACAATTGGTGTTACATAGTGGTGGCCTCATTGAGAGGCTGAATACAATATTGATCTGAAGAACTGATACATTGGGCTCATGTCATTCTTATGGCATGCTATATCTTCACAACTGATGATCTACTAGATTTGGAAGTGTACATAACTGTAAGGACTTACTGACATGGATTGTCAGAATCTCTGAGGTACAATATGTTGCATCAATCATAAATCTATACTAAAGGCTTGTTTTGTGGCTTCTGAACACTATCTCCAATGCAACATGGAAATAATAAGGGACATGAACCTATTTTGGTCCCTCAATAGACTCATCAATTTTCTAGAGTCAAGTGACATCTGGGGTCTTCGACCAAATACTACATGGACCAATTCCCTGTTTTTACAGAGAGAAATTCCTATGGCTTGGGGTACCACAACAGACAGCTTGACTCCAGAAATCAATCCTTTCCTATATGTAAGAGAAACCAAATATACAACACTAAAGGATCTCGATTCATACCTTATTTCAAACAATTGATGTAGATCCCCGTTGAGCTTTCGAACTCCATCTTGAGTTGATAAATTGCTTCCTCAACATTCAATAAACAAGACAAGCATGCTATATATAATCGTGTTAGATCTACTCTAGCATATCAATAACATATAAGCATTTGAAATCATCCATGGATCAAATATTCATTCAAATACACATTATTGGACAGGAAAAGATATTTCTATTAATATAAAATCAGAGATTACAATGAATACAACCTTTGTCGGCACGTCTGCGAATCAGAGAAACTGAGTACCTTCGCTTGGGCCTTCACCACTTCAATCCTCCATCTCTCGATATCAAGCTCACAAGAAAAGGGAAAGCTTGGGAAGAACACAAAAGTGCTTCAAGGGAAAAAGGGATGTAGACTCAAGCACAAGTTCTGGCAATAATGGACTATAGTTCTCTTGCTCTCAATTCCTTGTGCCTTCAATGTATCCAAAGGGTTCCTTATATATCTCTTCAATGGGGTAATGAAAGGTTGAATCCGAGTGATCTCAAGGCATATGGAAGGCCAGGAGACAAGTGAGTCGGATCCACATCAAGGAAAACTAAAAAAGAATTTGGCCTTTTGTGCACATCCCGATGTACGGTTTTAGGGGTCAAACCCGCGTATATACGCGAGAAAGGGTTTAAAAGTTGCGTATGGAAATTTTTACATGTTTTTAGGGATGATATTGGAAACATCAAAGGAACAAAAATGGTCCATGGGGTCTAAGGAGTCTGTAGACGGATAGGGAAGGACATAAAAATATGATTCAGTATGTGTGGTAAAATAAGTTATAATAGATGCCCCCTAATGTGTGAGGTCAGAGGGGTCATAAGATGGCCGAAATACATTATAAGTCCATCCCAGAAGTGAAGTGATGAAGAACCAATTGGAAGAACTAGCCATCCAATTGGCACTATACAATGATACAACTCTGCACATAACTACAAATACATATAGCAGTACCGAATACATAAGACTACAATGGCCATGAATAGGCATGATACAATATGACATATGTGGTCATCGCCACATACAATATAAATAGATCAGAATCTCCAAGATGAAGATATACAAAGGATCATGATCTCCATGAGTACTGAAGATATATAATGGATCAAGATCTCCATAATGATTGGAAATGTTTGACATATACTGGAATCAAGTCACGAGAGCTGAAATCTCATGAACACTGGAACAATCAAGGAGGTAGCATATATAATATGCCACCAGTCTGGAAGGTCTTCTACACAAACTGCTATGAGTACATGTCCTACTATGTGAATAGAGGTGTTGAGGTCAAACATAGTAGTTCATCATCTGATTACCGACCATTGGTGTATACCGTTAATAGACGTGAGATCACCCACCGATAATGAAAATGGGAATCAAGGTACTAGAGTGCAAACTAACAAGTGTGAATAAATGTGTTAAGGTTGAACACTTGAAAGAATCCATCGATCAGGGGACATTGATGTATTCCCAAAAAACTGTTGATGGCGAGAGAACCTGCCACTGATGAATGCAAGTCTCAAGGCACTAAAAAATTACTCTAGATTCCTATCCTAGAATAAATGATCTAAAGTCGATGGGATGAAATCCACTAGAAGGAGGGCATTAAGGCATCCCCCATCATCCAACATGAGGTACTCAACAAAGTTGTATAATGTGGAAGGAATCGATCATAAGGTGCACAAACCAGTAACTGTACCAAGAATAGCCAACATGTAAAGTCAAGATAACCAAGGAATGGCTGACCTAGGTTTCAACTTCCTTCGAACAAGAGAATAAAGGCAAATGGTGACTGAATGTAGGCAGCATAGACTCGATATGCAAAACTAGGACATCTCTACGACATAGGAGGCATTGACAGAGGCTCCATAGGGACTAGAAGCTTAACTAGTTGGTGGAGATAAACTTAGATAAACAAGTACAACTCCTAAATTCAAACTATTAACCCAACCAACGGATGTGATACACAGTGCTCTGTTTGAAGGCGACACGACTCAACCTCTACCAAAGAAAACATCTTTCCTTGTCCAGCTTTTTGGTTTTTTAATTTTTTTGGACTTTTTCAAATATTTGAAAAGCTTGAAAAAGAATAAAATTGCTTTAAAGTTACAGACTAGGAGCAGACGAGTGTTAAATGGGAAAACAAACTAGTTCCAAGCAATGGAACATACCTATGCTCAATGCAAGGACACATGTGTAGGATAGTGACACTCAAGGGAAAGCCCCCTCCCAGTAAGAATAGGGAATCAAGTTGTAGAGGATATACAAAATGGCTCTGCGTGGCTAGACATGAGACAAGATAGGGCTATATGGCTGATACTCAAAGTCAAGGAAGCAGGAATAAGGCTCAAATGAGGTAGGCAAAGCTCACGATAATGCAATTACAACTTGACATAAGGGATTCCGAGGGAAATAGGCCAGGAAAAGATCAAGAGGAGTATGAGGCTCTTACGAAATGTCATGGTAATACTATACAATGGACTCCTGCGCCCTAAAGGACAAAACTGTTGACATGGGCACCAAATGCAAATAAGGCGATAACTAGGGTACCCATGTAAGGTCAAGCCTACCATTCAAATCATGCCACTTCTAAAATAGCAAGAAGGTTCCTTGACAAGATAGAATGGGTTCGTACCTACGGTTATGATGAAATGGTCATAAGGTCATGCAAAATGCAAACGGTGGTGAAACCTAACCTATATGCTAGTTTAGACATGATACCTGAAATCAGCACAAACGGGTCAAAACAATGGTCGAAATGACGCTCAAAATGGTCTCCTACATCATATATTAGTAAAAAACGATCCAAAAGGATTAGAAATGGTCCAAAACTATAGAAAAAGGGGTAAACATTTTCAAAAAATTTGAAATTCTTTTATAAATAGTAAAAAATTCAAAACATTATATAACATTTGAAATTTTTACCCAATTGAGCTCAGAACTTCTAACGCGAATTCCGGGAGATCCATCCAACGAAATTCAACACCGTTTTTTCCAGGTAATTTCCCTTGCCCTGTGTTATCTCTAAGGTTGTTTGACCTTTTTACCTTAAGATCTTTGATTGTGATGTGTTTTCATTTTTTAAAATTTTTTCTTTGTTTTGTGCCTTATGTTTGATTTAACGCCATTATGGTTTTATTTTAGTCTTCTGAATCATCAAAATCTTCACTCATTAGTCATGAACCTATGTATGTGCAAGAGATTTTATATTATATAGTGGATTGTTAAAACTGGCAGCATTATCCAAACTGGCAGCATTTCACGAACTGGTAGCATTTCACAAACTGGTAGCAGAGTTTCAAAGGGCATTTCATTAAAAAGTTTGTTATTTATAAGTACCATGGAATATAAAGGGGATAAGGAACTATAGTTATATTCATGATATTCAGCATTCCGTATGATTATGCTTTAAAGGTGCCCCTATCCATAAAATGATGGATTTTATCGTGTCATTTATGAAATTGTACACCTGTTCTCATTTTGAAATTAAAACACTACATGCAATGAATATTAGTATTGATCGTGTCAGAGTCGACATAATTCATCCTTTTCCCCAAAAATCTGTCTCATTATTTTGCTCGTTAACTAAAGAAGGATATTCAGAGAGCCATTTGTATGCTGTCAATGTTCATTGCTCACGAACAGCAACATTAGGGTTTGAAGCAGCTAGGGTTTGTTTTCAAACTCTGATAGATTTTATGTTAAAAGGGTCGAACTATATTATATGTTTCCCTGCATATCAAAGCAAGTGGCTGCAGTAAAAATTCCCTGTTAAAGGAGCATAATGTGAAGGGTTTTAAAAATGTTGAAGACAATAGAGGAAGAAGATCCAGAGGTTATGGTAAAAAGAAAGCCAGGAGGTTTAATTTGCAGGTTGGAGCCAAACAATACAGACTGGATAATGAAATTTCCCAGGTGAGCTAAATTAATGAAGAAGGCCGGATGGTTCAACTTCTGTTAGAAATTGCAAGGTTACCACTCACAGGTAACCATGTTATTTATTAAAAATTATAGAGATGAAAAAGTTCAGTTGGAAAGCTTAACAATTAGGGTAAAGGAGGATTCTATTGCTGAGGCAATAGACGTTCTGGCACAGGGGGAAAAATGGTTTAAACAACAGGATTTCCAAGGAGATTTCAGTGAATTTTTGATGCCAGGATGTGAAAAGCTATATTGGAAAAATGGTGTCCATGTTAGCAAAATGAAGCCAAGCTAGAAGATTCCTTTGGAGATGATACAAAATTATATCACATGCAATGGCAAGTATGACAGAGTGGTAAAATGCCATTTAAAGTTGCTGATGCACATTAATGGAAGTATACAGGTAAATCTCCGATTTTATTTATCAAAAATACTTCAAAAAGATGATTTCCAGGGTTCAGGGCCATCCTGAGCATACTGCTCGATTTGTCTATCATCAAGGCTTGATTAAGCTATTGATTTTATCTCAGTTCCAAAAGGAGGGAAGAACATGGAAAGATCTATTAACAGAGCTAGGGTTTGTTGGGGCTCGAACCTTGTAAGTCCTTAAGTTTGGCAACTCCGTGGTTTTGGTGCAAAGCTTGTAAGCAGAGTTGCAGCACAAAATAGTCTTAGGGGTGTCGGGGTTGGGTCAAAGCCCCTCTTTTTGTAAATGTCCCATGGTTTGCGGGTACCCATGGTTTAAGCCCATGGTATTGTAATAGTGCACTTGTATAAATAGGCACTTATGTAAAGGAGTCAGGTTATGATTTTCTAGGTTTTATTATGATGATAATTTGATGCGAAGACTCTAAGACCTATTTTAGAGTTTGAAGGTTAAGTCCCAGCTGTGTGCGTCGACGACCTCTGCAGCTGAGTGCGCAGAGGGTTTTTAGGGTTTAATAAGGAAAGTCAAGTCCCAGCTGAGTGCATGGATGACCTCTGCAGGTGAGTGCGCAGATCAGAACTGTGGTTTTGTAAAGAGTTGAATATAAACACAGTTCTGTGGATGTAGCCCCTACACTGGGGGTGAACCACATATATCTTGTGTTGTGGTGGTTCTTGTTGCGTTGTTTTTGTTATGTTTTATGCATTTGATAAGTAGATAAGTGATAAAGTAAGATAAACTATTAAGTACTAACTTTGCTGTGAATTCCCAGTTAAGGGTTAAGCAAGAAAATGTCTTTTATCTAAACTGCGAAGCTATTTAAGTGATTGCTGAAGCTATTCATTGCATAATTATTATTTTTTAAGACTAAAGGTACAGTAATATCCCTCTTTTGCCTGTAGAAACCTGATTCTGCGGCACCCCATAGTTGATTTGGGTGAGACTGTAACCTGTTCACAGGTTGTTGCCGAAAGGGCCAACACTGTGGGTCTTTTTGTTGGTGCGAAGATAATAGTATAAGAACCTGGGTCTGCCCTAAGCCCAACAAATTGGTTCCGTTGCCGATTGAACAGTATCTGCTTTAAGAGGGATCTACGTCATACCTGGAGGGCTATGTTTTGGAGGCCCTCAGTGAAATAAATCAATGACTAGGTTGAAGCTACCTATCTAAAATTTGCTGAACAAGAAAATAAGGATCCTCGTCATAGCTCAGACAAATTCTTGCAAAGGTACGTTTTTACTGATATTTATGAAATTTTCTTTGGTAGTATCCACATAGAATTTCACTAGTGGTTATCCAGGTTGACAGAAAGGAAGAAAAACTTCAAGGAAGATCAGTTTCCTGACTAGACCCCAGAAAGAATTAATATATTGAAAAGGGTGAACAACGCAATATCACGAACTGTTGATTTCTGGACAGCGCAATCCCTTGAAGCATTTGTGACGGAGTTTGCCATCGACACACATACTTCTTTCAGCAAAGCTGAACGTTAGTTTTTCAAAGGACCAAGGGGTAAGTACTTGAATTCATTTAGTCTGAAAATTAAAATGCTCTTGGCTGAGAAAGGCATATTGCTTATCGAATTAGACTGTTAGATTTATTGCTACTAACCTATGTTTGGAAGTGAAAGTGACTTCGATGAGAAAAGTGGTTTGCGGCGAAGCAGTAAAAGATACAAGAGAACTTTTGGATCCTATACCCTAGGTCAGAATACCGACTATACCTCGTTAAGTCTAGAAGGATATGACTCTGAAGAAACCCCTTTTGTTAGAAACCCTCCTATAACTCCACAGTGAAGATCTGTTATCCCTGAGAACCCATCGCAGTCAGAAAGCAACCCTAGCCCGAGTAGTCCTGTCACAGGTTAGTCCACCCCAGTAAATTTCCCCCCTCCTATTACCAGTCTTCCCCTTCTTCCTCCTCCCCCTCCTTCCCCCCCTCGATCCATTATGGCCCATATGAATGATGATATCAAGATCCCATTCTTTAAAGGAACTGGATCAAAGGATCCAGAGCAGTTTTGGTTCTTATGCGAAGCTGTTTGGACTGCTAAGAATATTATGGATCAAAATACCAAAAGAGCACAGCTGGTCACTTCTTTCAGAGACCGAGATTTGACTTGGTTTATGAAGTTTTCCAGTACTCAGAACCATGTCTTGGCTGATATTAAAATAGCAATGATCAAAGAATTCAAGAAGCCTAAATCAGAGTCACAGTGTATAACTGAACTGAAATAAATTCAGCAGAAGCGAGGTGAATCAGTTTGGGACTTTGATCAGAAGTTCAAAGTTCTATTGGATCAAGTAAGCTTCATTATTGGACTAGAACAACATAAATAATGGTTCATTGTAGCACTATTGCCTCATATCAGGACTCCACTTATGCAACAGAAGGTTGTTCAGCAAGAAGCTTTGTAAATTGCTATGAAACTTGAAACAGCTCCTATCAGAGACAATTCTGGCATTGCCCAAATACAAGCATAGTTAGTAGAAATGGATTTGTAGCTACGCGACATGAAAAAAGGGAAATATCTTCAAGAAGAGGTTTGGTGTACACGATGTAAGAAAGAAGGTCACAACAAAGAACAGTGTCCTGCGTTAAGAAATTACCTAAATAATGGTTCGCCAAACCCGTTTAACCCTAATGTTCTATATTGTGAGATCTGTAGAACAACTGGCCAACATCGACCTGAAGACTACTATCTGCTATAGAGATATTTTCAAGTGCCTAAGAATCCCTATTGCAAGTTCTATAAGTCAGTTGGACACAACGAAGATGAATGTCGCAGCTTTGACCTCATGAGAGAGCAAACCTATGATGCTTATAGGGTACAAAATGATGCACAAGGCAATGATGGATATGGTTACCATGGTCAAGGTAATTTCAGAGGTCGTGGTTGTGGTGGTATGCCTAGAAGAGGTCGCATCCAGGTTATTTGCTGTAACTTTAATCAGGCGGGACATGTAGCTAGAGACTGTCAGAACCCAACTACGACATGTCAATATTGCAGAGTAGTAGATCATGTGATTGAGAAATGTCCACAGTTGATAGCCAAGATACAAGAAATAAATGGCACTCCTACTCAGAATATTCAGATGATTGTTGTAGAGAAAAGACCTGTCCCAGCCATTAATGTTGTTACAAGGAGTGGAGCTACGACGTAAGTGCAGAATACAGAGAAAAAGCCTGACGAGGCTTGGGTCCGCAAGACCCCAGAGAAAATTCCATCCTTCAATGTTGGAAGAGAAAAAGGAACATTTATGGAAGCCAAAAAAGACTTTGCTGATCCGAGCACATCAATAGCAACTACTCAACAACATCACCAGCAGTTACAGTCCCAAGAAGCTTCACCAGATCAAGTAAGTACACTGTCATCATTTTTGTAGAGTTGTATGAAGCTATTAAGAAATCAGAATGCTTTGAATGAGTTACAGAAAGTTATTGCATCTTGCGAACCTCAATGAAGCTCTGGTAAAGAAAAAACTATTAATAGAGTTAGAAGGACTGGAAGAGAAATGAGATTGCATGCTTAGATAGGAGATTATGACATGAATGATATCATTTTAGACCTGGGATCAGAAGTAAATGTCCTAACTAAGCAGACATGGGAACAAATGGGAAAACCTACCCTTGAATGGTCCGCTATACAGTTGAGATTAGCCAATTAACAGAAGATTGTGCCCTTAGGAAGATTCCCTAGTGTACCGGTGGATATTGATGGAGTCAGTACCCTAGCAGACTTTGAATTCATTGAAATAATTGATGATAGCAACCCCTATCCAGCATTTCTAGGAATTGAATGGGCAATAGATAATGATGTAGTAATCAACCTTAAGAATAGACAGATGACTTTTGAAGGAAAAGGCTTGAGATTCATAGTACCGTTGGACCCTTCTCAAGGAGAAAGGTACACAGAGCCAGTAAGAGATGAAGATCATGATGTTTTGGATCATATTTACAACATCACAGCTAAAGAAGAAGACTATGTTAACCCTACTGCTGAAGGTATAATGGATTGGCAGTGTGACAGTTCTTGCATGACTGATTAGGATGAAGGCCTAGAGAATTGGAAGAATAGACTTTATGAGCTACATGGACATCGATGTGCAAGAATTACCAAATCTCTTAGATGGCTTGGCTCACAGACAAGAATATTACCTACTTTTGATGGCTTGAAAGACCCAGAAGATTTTATTCTACAATTGTTAGAGCAAGTACTAGATTCACAGAAAATGGAGACTCTAGATTCAGTATTCAAAGCCACAGCTGCCAGATGGTGGAATGGTCATAAAAAGTATATTCATAGTTGGAGTGCTTGTCAAAAGTTTCTTCGCCTGAGATTCATGGATCAACCTCAGGACATGCGAAGCAGATTTAATGGTAAGACTAGCCCTCAAGAACATTTGGAGTAGTGTTATGAAGCATAGAAGCATGTACCTTGTTAAGAATGGGTACATAGGTTTATACACACTCTGGAACCTGTAGCAAATAACTGGTATACGGAGGTTGAGCTTCGCCATGGTATTGTAAGTTGGGATAGTCTTGTTGATAGTTTTGTGCTCACATTTTCTATTAATGAGTTTTTCCCTGCTTTGGACGCAGCTGTTAGATGGATCCATACTAAGGTGTTTCATGATAAAGAAATAGCAGAGTACCAACCTGATTGGAAGGAACAAGAAGCTAATGCAGTGGAATGCTATAACCTTGCAATTGATGAGGATGATGACCCGCACAACATTAATATTCCTGAGTCAAAAGGACATTGCGAAGTACATGGACCAGCAGTCGAAGCACCTAAAGTAAGTCAACCCTTGAAAACAAAGAAAGTAAACATTGGGTCGGAAGAAATTCCTAAGTATGCTACCATTGGAGATTATTGGGATGAAGAAATAGTAAGCAAAGCGACTGAACTTCTCTATGAGTATCAGGACTTATTTCCAAAAAATTTCTTAGAAATGAAAGGTGTCCTTGGTGATATAGGAATGATAAAAATCCCTTTTCAAGCTGATGCTAAGCCTGTGAAGCAGCACCCTTATAGGCTGAACCCTAAGTATAGAGAAAAAGTCAGGATGGAGCTAGAAAAGATGCTCGCTAAAGGAATCATTGAGGCTGTCGAAGAAATTCTGTCATGGTGTCAAGATGTGTCGAAGGCCTATATTGTGCCAAAGACCCTTATTGTGGTGCAGCCAAAGTTACTGGTTGTGCCGAAGAATAAAGGTGTTTCGGAGCTTAAAATTCTACCGTTGGAAAAAATCATATTTGGCGGCGCCGGTAAGTTAACTACATTAACTGCCTGTAATGATGAGATTTTGGGAAATCTAGCGCCGTTTGGACAAGATATATGTCAGATTTGGTGTCTTCAATGCATAGTTATGGCAGATTTGGCCGTTGGATTCTATAAGAAGACACCCAGACCTGTGAATTTCGCATTACACATTTTCTTGAGTTTTACAGTTCAGTCCATGTCAGCTGATCGCAAAGTTCAGGAATTGTTGAGAGAATTCAGACAGAGGGGTTTGCAGAACCTTATGAGCAATCCACCTGCATCTACACCTCGTGCAGATACTGCCCCAGTGTCGAATCAGCCAATGCAGACACGATCTACTAGGAAGAATTTTGGGCCAAAAGTTTCTTCTAAGCGGAACGAAGACAGACACAAGCAATCAGGGAAAACACTGGAGGATCCCGAGATGAATCCTTCTAGTTCAGCAGAGATCCCACCTAAATGTTTTAAAGACTTTGGTGAGGATGAGAACGTTTCATCGCAGCGACCACCTTATATTCCACTTGTTCGACGAGGAGTTCAGCCACCTCAGTGGACAGCCAAGTTCACAATACGCACCCCTTCGCTGCCACAGGGTGTGCAGTTGGTCGAAACAATGACAAGAAAAATAGACCGGCTGAAGTATGCAGACCATGACACAAATGATTGTGGAAAATTTCCACAGTTTGCACCTGGGACATACTTGCACTCTGTCCATTATTCGGAGGCCACTACGACATTACTAGAAGTGAAACAATGGGCTGCTGGCTTGGAGCAAGCCAGATTGTTGAAGATGTTGAATGTCCCCCACTTCGGTTGCAGCATGCAGGTAACCATGGTGGTTAAGTAGCTATTAGCATTGGTACATGATGGGCACCTGTGGATAGGAAATCAGAAAATCG
Source organism: Pseudotsuga menziesii (assembly GCA_001517045.1). Classification (NCBI taxonomy): domain Eukaryota; kingdom Viridiplantae; phylum Streptophyta; class Pinopsida; order Pinales; family Pinaceae; genus Pseudotsuga; species Pseudotsuga menziesii. Next base: position 743,491 of record LPNX011110786.1, read on the forward strand.
CCATTGATGGAGAACTCATTCACAAGATCACAGGCTTGCCGAAGGAAGGGCCTGATCCTAGAATTGAATTTATTTCAAAACACAAGGATACGAAGTTGGCACAGAGCATGAAGGACCGCTTCGGCCTGAAGAAAGGAAAGCGAGGGTATCAAACCTCGACAATTTGACACTAGAACATTCACTTCTCCACAGAGCTCTTAGCATGCAAGCTAATGCGGAAGTGCAGACCGAATGAAGTACCTGCCCCCATTGTCAGTATTGCTGCAAACTGTGCCAAAGGCTACAGTTACAAATGGGTAGAGTACATTGCTAAGGAATTCCTTGAAAATGTTTGTGATGTGTAGGAGAAAGGTAGACCCTTTCACTACTCATGGTTGATAGTTCTTATTGCACTGGTAGGATGGAAAGAACCTACCGAGGCGCATTTTGTTGATGTGCCTCTGCACATGCCTGGCGCAGCAAGGTAGGCATCTCTTTGGGTTTCGTAGGATAAATCCCTACAACAGATGAAGAAATATGTGTTCACCTTTTATGCGATGAGTATCTCATATGAGATCCTGAAAACACCTCAACTCAGTAAGGATCTATTTTCTCAATGTGCAGGAGTGGCCAACTTCAAGGCCGACATGTACAATGTCTTCATCAAGGCCTGCGCAGATGATAAACATGCATGATGGAAGTTGCCATATGTGGTGACCTAAGAAGACATCATCACAGTAGTTCAGTAGTGGCCGACTGAATGGATGAAGGATGCAGGGACAAATCCCAACATTCCAGTTCCTCCAGTAACAGATGTGGGTGCAGGTCCTAGTCAGGCACCGCAAAGTGACCCACCAGAAGACATCGAAGAACAAAGTGAGTCACAGCAGAGTGAAGGTGACCAGGGTGGAGATGACAGAGGTGATGACAAAGAGGAATAATCAGTCAAGACCATCTCAGACCCCAATCTCCTAGATAAGCACAAGTCTCCAGAGGCGGAGGAAGTGACTAAGCCTCAGCCCAGAAATAAAGTGAAGGTGTCAAAGGAAAAGAATATCGTCAAAGATCCCACTGTGACAATGGAAGAGCTTGATCAGGCTCTGACGAATTCCACAAAAGTATTAACCAGCAAATGGTCAGAGTTTGCAGCTACACACCTTGATGCGCTCATCGGCGTAGCTCAGCGAATCACATAGCTTAAGGAGTTAGCAGAAAAATCAACAACTGGCGTTGTAGCAAGTAGTGCCCCAGTAAGCACGTAGCTAGATACAAGACAATCACTAGCCAGAGACAACAGAGGAGAAGTGCCAAGTGCATCCCTCATAATAACTAACGCAGCATCTCGCTCGTAGATGACCATGCCACTTGGGATAGATTACACCAATTTGTCTATGCTGTAGTTGCATCTTTGTCAACTAGCAATCATGAAGGAGATCCAAGCACGAGACAGCTATTCACAAATGCAATTAGAGAATACCATGAAGCAGAGTGAGGGCCTCATAGCATAGTTGGAAGAAGCTGAGCAGAAGAAGAGGGAAGCAGAAAACAAGCGGGCTACGCTAGCGCGAGCATTGGATGAGGCGTGTCGGAGTCTCCCTGACTTTGACATACAGGCTGAAGAAGAACTAGAGCAAAGAATTGTCAAGATGAAAGACTATGCACAATAGTCTCAAAGCCTGATAGAGAAGATGAAAGCAGAACATGAGGCTCATATTGTGGAGCTTCAACTTCGCATCATCCCTGAGATTCCACCAGAGGTCAGGGAACAACATCGCAAAGATATTCAGGCCTCCGCAACAAATATCTTGGATCTTGTGAGCAGTGCAGCAAAGCTGCTAGATGAAAGTGTCGAGGCTTGGGCAAACTTGCAGGACAACCTGGAAGTAGAAAAGCTGCAGGAAACCATCAAGCAGCGATAGACAGAGCTGGATGCAGTGAAAGTAGAGATTAAGATATTGCCTCCTATGCAGAAGATTCTCAAGGTAAAGCATAGTAATGAGCTCCAACAATAAATTGGGGCATGCAGAAGGAAAGAAACACTGTTGGTGAACTATGTCCAGCCCCTTCTTAATGAGGCCTTGGAGTTGAGCACCACTACGAACAACCAGCTCAAAGTTCTGAAGGAGTATGACGCATTTGCACAGGAAAAGACCAACGAAGCATCAGTAGCAACATTACAGGAGATAGTGGAGAAAGAGCAAGCAGTCGATGATCTGGTTGTAAACTACTTAGACCTCAATAAGTAGTTTACTATCTTCACCAACAAGATTCTCCCACAAGACAAGCAGCAGAGTGTCCCGGGACGGGACACTGGTGAGTCTTAGGGGCTTGTTGGGGCTTAGAACTTGTAAGTCCTTAAGTTTGGCAACTCCGTGGTTTTGGTGCAAAGCTTGTAAGCGGAGTTGCGGAACAAAATCGTCTTAGGGGTGTCGAGGTTGGGTCAAAGCCCCTCTTTTTTTAAATGTCCCATGGTTTACGGGTACCCATGGTTTAATCCCATGGTATTGTAATAGTGCACTTGTATAAATAGGCACTTATGTAAAGGATTTAGGTTAGGATTTTCAAGGTTTTATTATGATGATAATTTGATGCGAAGAGACTAAGACCTATTTTAGGGTTTTAAGGTTAAGTCCTAGTTGTGTGTGTGGATGACCTCTGTAGTTGAGTGTGCAGAGGGTTTTTAGGGTTTAAGAAGGAAATTCAAGTCCCAACTGAGTGCGTGGATCACCTCTGCAGCTGAGTGCATAGAGGGTTTTGTAATAAATATTCTACAGCTGAGTGCACAGCTTTGGGTGATTGAAGAGATCTACAGCTGAGTGCGCAGATCAGAACTGTGGTTTTGTAAAGAGTTGAATATAAACGCAGTTATGTGGATGTAGCCCCTACACTGGGGGTGAACCACATATATCTTGTGTTGTGGTGGTTCTTGTTGTGTTGTTTCTGTTATGTTTTATGCATTTGATAAGTAGATAAGTGATAAAGTAAGATAAACTGTTAAGTACTAACTTCGCTGTGAATTCCCAGTTAAGGGTTAAGAAAGAAACTGTCTTTTATCTAAACTGCGAAGCTATTTAAGTGAATGTCGAAGCTATTCATTGAATAATTATTATTTGTTAAGACTAAAGGTACAGTAATATCCCTCTTTTTCCTATAGAAACCTGATTCTATGGCACCCCATAGCTATTTTGGGTGAGACTGCAACTAGTTCGCAAGTTGTTGCTGAAAGGGCCAACACTGTGGGTATTTTTGTTGGTGCAAAGATAATAGTATAAGAACCTGGGTCTTCCCTAAGCCCAACAGGTTTTAAAGACAACCCTAAAGAGAAAGGAAAAAGAATGATGGAAGATACAGACCAGCAAACAACAAGTCCCAAAAAACCAGTTCAAACTGTTGAGAAAGAAGGAAAGAATACTACAAACAAACCCATCCAGGAAGGTTTATGTCCTGAAGCTTCCCGCACAAATGAAAACCCTGAAAAACTGAGTGTTATGCTTAATAATATAGCCTCAAAAAGTGAAATTCGTAAACAGTTATTGAAGACAAAGAAGCTAAGAACCAGGCTAAGAAAGAAGCTGCAGACAGAGAAAAGAGCAGCATATGAAGATGCCATGGAAGTTGTAGTGATAGATGATGCTCGTAGTGAAGAAGTTGTACATACATCAAAGGATCAGTATTGTGCAGATATTGAGAGGTTTATTGATATTCAAGGCATTGCAGGGTCTATACCTGAAGCTTTTTGCACAAACAAGTAGGTTAATTCAGATGATGGTTCAGCATCAAAGACTCTACATGAAGAAGAAGTCCATATAAGAGAAGAAGACATGGAAATATCTTCAGAACTAAACCAAGTTAATAAGTCTTTGCAAACATTCAAAGAACAAACCACGTATCTGCAAAACATTAATGAAAGTTTGATGGTATCCAACAAGAGACTTTGTGAAGATCTGGGGGATAAGGAGACAGAATATCAAAAGTTGCTGATAATATCTAAAGATATTTTAAGGGAAAAACGAGCTATTCAGAAGCAGCTGGAACTCATCAAATCCCTGAATAAGGAAGACAACAAAGACGCTAAATTCGCCAGATTGCAAAAGCGTTCCTAGGTTCTGAGTGATTTAGCTATATTAGCAGAGGCTTCCAGAAGCCTTTAGAAGTTGAATTGTAGTTTGTTTTTGATGTTATGTTGTTTATTTGACAGATGTATTTTCTATATTACACTTGTACTTGAATACTGTTTAAAAGGGATTGACTTCCCTATTTTTGAGAAGATTCGATCTATAGATATAGGATCTTATAGTTAGCCTAAAGAAACATATATTTTTTATTTAAAGGAGGTCTCTAGAGGAGACGGGAGGTTGGCATTTTTGGAGTTATGAAGATCCAGTTTTGATCAATCTCTATATGACATAAAATACTCTACATATTCAATACAGGTACTACCTTGAATGAGTATGATTATGATTTGTCTGTGTGTGTTCTGAATTGTTTTTCTTGTAATTTATCATGTATATGGTCCATTGAATTCCATTGCAGTGATTCTTATGTTGAAATACAATTATCCTTTATAATTTTAAAAAACAGAGGCAGTTTCATTTCATGACTTCATGATCGTAGTTACTGGGATATTGGATCTTGTATCTTGTTTTATCTTATACAGTTCCTGTATGATTTTGTGATTCTCTTATAGCTCTCATGACATACCAGCTTAGTTCTTGTATGATTGTGTGATTTTCCAATAGCTTTGATTTCATACCAGCTTGTTTTTCATTTTGACTTCATTGATTTATATTTTTGAAAAATATTTCCTTAAGCTTGAACCCCTGTAGTCTAGGTTCAACTTTAGGGATAACACCTTGCTCTTTCATTTTCATGTAAAATTTTCAATTTTCCATGGTCTATTTTGATTTCTAGGCCATCCTAAAGTGTGCACCTCAACCCACACAAAAATTGAGGATTTTTCCGTGTATAGGGATGGATTTACGCAGAAAAAACCCTCAAAGTCATGTACATATGCGACTGTTTAGCAAACAGTCGCGTATGCAGCCGTGGTCAAGTTTTTTAAAAACTTCTATTGACCCAAGATTGATTTAAATGTGCAGGATGGTTCTAGAATGGAGAGAACATGAGCATGAGGATGTAGAAGAAGTAGTACGTGGTGATATAATGGCACAACAGGATCTTCGTGCATGTGGGCTCTACAAGTTTTGTTGTCTTGGTGGCTTAAGAGCCAAACCAAGACTATTGTAGATTCTAGTAGACTACTAGGATCCTGACTCAGAGTCTTTCCAGATCGATGGGATGTCCCTCACCATAGAAGTGGAGGAAATATACTTTATTACTGGACTTTCCGGATGGGGGGAAGTGGTGAACCTACGATCTCATGGGCCTGGAGGTGGCCTCACCATATACAAGTACATAGCTGTGTATTGTTATCCGAACATGGAGAAGGTTTAGATTCAGATCCTAACTAACTCCATACAGGTGCCAGGCCTAAAGGCCACACTACTGACATTGGGTAGGATAGCAGGGCTAGCCTCACTCCACCAGGCCTCACAGCCTCTGATGTTCTATGCGGTGGAGTGCATGAGACCCACGGTGTACAATTGGAGCACTGCACTACTGGGAAACATGAAACACCAGCTCAATGAATGCAAGATGGGAAGAGTATGAAACTTCAGTTTCAGTAGCATACTAAGCATGTTTTTCTTTGAGTGTGTTCTAGGATTGAGCCCTAGAGTTGACGTTCCTCTTCATGGGGTTCGATATCTAGCCCCAGCAACGTTGGGTAGATGCGATGCACATACTGGGTGGAGGTAGGGTGTCCAACCCCTATCTAGCTGATTTCTTTCCATGGTGGCGATGATAGATAGTTTCCATTGATGATTGCACCTATGCGGGGATATATTTTAGGGGAGACCCCAACATGCCATGACCACCAGGATCGGCATACGGTGACATTGGTAATGAATCCCAACCCTCTTTTTAAGATTTTTGAGTTATTTAATTTTTTTGTGTTTTTTGATATATGGAATCAAAAAGACATGTTTTTGCGTGAAAACACATAGTGACATCCTATCATATGCATGCAGATGTAGGACCAAGGCGGCCTGAAGCTTCCCTTGTCATAGACAGATGGGAAGAGGAGATGATATTACGGGTGTGGATGCAGAGCGGATGCTCCAAAGCATTCATACCAACTTCGTGCGACTGACACACAGGGTACCCATGGCACAGGTTAAGGACCTGCCTGAGGCCATGCAGTGTCAGATGGTGGGTGTGCCACGAGCATGGGAGTGGTTGTTTAGATGACTATCTAGATCCATGGTGACATTCCACGATCAGAACCCCCCTCCTCCTCCCTAGGCTTAGATACCTGGGAGTGATACTTTTTTTACTATCATGTATTTATATTTTGGTGGCCCGGAAGGCCCATTTTTGTATTATGACACTATGTATTATCACATTTTCGATGTTTAAAAAAAACTTTTATGATGATTGGTTTATTTATTTACATGTGTAAAAATGTATGTTTGTGATGAGCTTACTGTCTATGAAACAAATTCCAATCTAACACATAGTTAGCATATGAGTTAGCAACTTGATTATAAATTCTTGGAACATGTATGTATGTTATGTTGTCAAATTGTCGTTCTAACAATATCACATGTAAGAATCTCTGTAATAATGTTGGATCTCTAACATGATACAAGCCATTAAGCTGTGACACTACTAACTCCAAATCAAGACATACCTCAAGAGATAGAACACCATGTGAAATTGCATCCCGTAGAAGCTCAATAACAGCACTATATTCAGCAACATTGTTTGAAGAAGGTCGTAAACATACGCCTCTTGAAGACAATACCTGACCCATATGAGTACAAATCACCCAAGCAGCAGAGGCTGAGTGTTGAGTGTGATGACTTGCACCATCCATGAATCCTATATAGATGGAAGACTCCATTGATATCTTCCATAAGAAACATAAGCTAATCAACAAACCTGATCACCATAATAAAAACCTAACTATGCAAAATGTTGTACAATAATATACAATAGTTAGCCCTGGCTAAGAATTATGCATAGTACTTTTTAAGCTAGAGCCCATTTCTAGACTCCTCTAAGGCCATTCCTTCGTAATCTACTAGCTCATAAGCGGCCTTATCTAACACACGTTTAACCACGTAAGGACCATGCCACATGGGGTTGAATTTTCCTGCCCCCAAGGGTTCTTTAGCTTGATCCCACAAAAGGACCAAATATCCCTCACTAAACTTCCTTGGACAGACAGATTTATCATATTGGACCTTAACGCAATGCTTATTCACCTCTGGAGCCACTAAAGCATCTCGGCATTGCTCATCAAGCTGCTCTAAATGGACCAAATGTTCCTCCAATGAGGAAATATCTGGTAAGAGATCTATGGCTAGTTTCAAAGAAGGGATCTTGCACTCAACCAAAAATATAGACTCCACTCCATGTACAAGCTGATATGGAGAAAAACAAGTGGTAGTATTAATCATGGTCCTATAAGCCCACAAAGAAGGATATAACATGATATGCCAATTGGTCTTGCTTTGTACGATGGTTCGTTGGAGAATGGATTTGAGTGATTTGTTCACTGCTTCAACCTATCCATTCACTTGAAGGTAATAAGAATAAGAATGCTCCTGCTTATACCCTAACTTTGAGGCCAACTCTTCCATCATCTGATTCTGAAAGTGCCTACCATGGTCAATGACAAGCTCTTTCGGAATACCGAACCGAGTAATAATCTGGTTGAATACGAAGTGAGCGGTTGTCTCACCGTTAGATTTAATTGTGGGCATAGCCTCAGCCCATTTCATGAAGTAATCAATAGCCACGATAATATGATGATGCCCCCCAGTTGAAGCTGGGTTTCAATCCATGAAATCGATCCCCCACTTAGTGAAGGGATCGGCGGTGATAATTGGATGTAATGGGGCAGGATGTGAGTGCATATTACGTGCAAACACCTGGCAAGGGTGGCACTTCTTGACCTCATTGACACAATCTTTAAAGATTGACGGCCAGAAATAACCCACTCTTAAGATTTTTTGGGTTGTAGAAAGCCCAGATAAATGACCACAACACACCCCTCCATGGCAATCATTCAGCACAAGCTCAACCTCCTCATGAGTTAAACAACAACGTAAAATGGAATCAACCCCACAGCGGTACAATGTGTTATCCACTATGAGGTAACTCTTGGATACGTGACGCAATCGTCGTTGTTCATCCCGTGAAAGGTGAGTAGGGACCTTCAATGTTTGTAAATATATGATAATATCTCCATACCATGGATCCAAAGTTGAGATTAAGAAGATGTGATCATCAACAAACATATCCTCACAAGCTTCCTCCTCCTCCTTTCTCAGGAAATCAGATATAAGCTCCGCAAAGATCAATGATTTCTTCGATTTTGCGAAAACAAACTCGAGATAGAATTCTTGCAAGATGACAATCCAATTATTATACTTTCCCCCTATCATCCTTCTAGTGAGGATGAACTGAAATGGATTGACATGGGCAACCACGAAGGTCTAGCGAAGGAGAATATAGTGTCTGAATCTTTGAACCTCATGAAAGGTAGTTAAGGCACGCTTCTCCACATGGGAATAATATATCTCTGCATCAATAAGGTTTTGGCTCAGATAATATATGGCATGCTCTTGGAGCTCCTCATCCTCTTGAACCAAAACCATACCAATCATCTCCATGGACGTGGCCACACAAAGTAGAAAATCACGGCTATAGTCGGGTGGACTAATCATTGGGGCCGATGCTAAGGCTCGCTTAAGTGCATCAAAGGACTCTTGGGCTCTCTCATCCTAGCAAAAGGTAGTTTCCTTCTTCAAAAGATGCATAAATCCTCTAGTCAAATTGGTAAAATTCATGACGAATAACCATAAGAAGTTTGCCATGCCTTGCAAACATTGAAGATGTCTAATGTTTCTCGGGGGAGACAATTGAAGTATTGCATCAACCTTAAAAGGGTCGACACTTATACCCTCTTTGGAGACAATGAACCCTAATAAGCGACCAGACTTCGCGCAAAATATGCACTTGTGAGGATTTAACCTAACCAAATAATGGCAGCACCTTTCGAACACTAATCTCAAATGGTAGGAATGATGCATCCTCTGACGAGAATGAGCAGCAAGGTCATCCAAAAAGACTTCAATAATCGATTTGAGATCATGGAAGATCAAGTTCATAGCCCACTGAAAAGTGGCTCCGTTGTTTTTAAGGTCGAAAGGCATCTTCCGATATGCAAAGGTACCCCAAGGACAAATAAAGGAAGTCTTATGTTGGTCCTTGAGTTTGATCTGTATCTGATTGTATCTAGAAAATCCATCCATAAACGAAAATACCCCGCATCCCGCACACTCATCCAAAAACTAATCGATAAATGGTGTGGGAAAATTATCTCTAGGACAGGCATGATTCAAGTCACAGAAATCAGTGGATATGCGGATCATTCCTTGCTTCTTATCAACCAGAACATGGCTTGAAACCCACTTTGTCAAGGGAATGAGATAGATAAAACTGACATTCAATAGTTTTTCTATCTTAGCCTTAATCGCGGGTGCTTTTCTAGTATTCACCGCACGCAAGCATTGTCGAAGAGGCTTAGCATTGGGATAAGTTTTAATTTCATGCTCAACAATGCGAGGGTTGATACCTGGAATTTATTCATATGACCAAGAAAATACATCACAAAATTCTTTGAACAACTTGGTATACTCTTGAATCTCAGCATGGGAACATTCTGCCCCAATATAGACATTCTCAATCTTTCCAGGATCACAAGAGATATTGATATGGATGGTAAGAGATATATTTGCCATGTTTCCATTAGCCATCAGGCCAGGAGAGCTTAATGGAATCATGGGACTACCAATTCTCTCACTAAGAATCTCCCTAATGTCTTCACACTCCAAATGGTCAAGCTCAAGAATAAAATAAGATCTATGATGCAACTCTTCCCAAGGTGGCTCAACCCCAGACATATCCCCAATAATAGCCTCATCTGAAGGAAAAACACTATAAAGGCAGTCATGTGTGTGAGAATACTGAACTGCCCAGGCAGGCAGTACATATGGGTCCTCCTCCTCTATCTGCAAAGAGGAAGGACTAGGATCTACAACACTTCTGAGATTAGCCTGATATAATATCATAGTTGTAGGCAACAGAGTTTCCATTCCGATGGGCTCACACGAAGGACTTGGTGTAGGAAGAATCCAAGGATCTTCCATATGAGTGGTGCGAAAAGATACCAAACGCAATGACGATGAAGCCTCACTGGACGTAGACCCAATCATAAGAATAGGTGCAGGATAGCTAAATGATCCCATAAGGGATGGGTACATTCCCACACCCACACTCCCAGTTGTCAGCTGAGAGTGCGCGATAATCAGGACAGAAGCTCCCAAAGATGCGATAACACACGGATTCTTGAATGACATTTGATCAATCATAACTATCTTCCCATTAAATGGAAAGCATACAACTTGGAATAGAGAAGAAGCTACAACTTTCATACTGTACATCCAATTCCTATCCAGTAACAGATTGTATTCAAGGGGCGCATCAACCACCTTGACCTCGATCGCGATGGTCTTCCCTCCCAAATGAAACTTAAGAGAAGGAAGAATGTCGTGTGATTGAAATGATATACCATCAAATGCATTCAACATGGTAGCATATTTAGACAACTCTCGGGAACCCAAACCCTTCCAACATGCCAAAGACATCACAAAATCAGCAGCACCTTCGTTAATCACAGTAAGGCAAGCGAGGCTGTAGGCTCGCAGTTTCAAGTTTGATGATGGAGGAAGAATTATCATTGTTAACACCAAGAGCAGAAATCAAAGCTTTCCTTTGTGAAGGACAACTCTGAAGTACTTTGAGTGCAGACATCACACAAGGAGTGTGGCCCAAATCCTAGACAACAGAATAGTTTTGGGCGGCTCAGGCATTAGGATTGTGCCCTGAATGCTTAAGGACTCCCTTAGGAATGTGAGGAGAAACTTCAGGTTTTTCCACAGGTTTTTCAACACGCAAAGGACTCTCGAGTGGAGCAAGTTCCTTTCCAAGGTATGGTTGTGACGAACCATAGTCCTTCGCATGAGTCACAACCTTAGCAGCATGCACCATGTTGATGCAACCATGACTACTACAAGCTTCCATAGGATCTTGATCCCCACCAGACTGATCATGGGTCCTCAAGTTCATATTTTGATTATGAGGTAAAGGGTTAGTCAGCACAACTGGGCCCTCTACTATGAACCTCGAGGCTTCTTCTATTCGAGGGCACAAGTGAGTGAGGTGGTCCTCCTTACATAAATTGCAAGGGGACTTAACCTTACGTTTAGGCCACTTGCACCCCCCAGCATTTCAATCATTCTTGTCATTAGAATTGGCATTTCCATTCTTATTCCCACCCTTACAATTGTTTTAACCCTTCTTCTTATTCCTTCTGAGTTGTTGGTTACCCTTCTGGTTCAACGATTGTACAGAAAACACTCTCGCCGTTTGGGTGGTTTGAGACAAAACCGTGGCTTGTCCCGAATCAAATTGTTTGATAGATAATTGACTGACCTGTTTCACAACCGAATCCATAGGTTTGGTAATTGTACAACCAACAATGCCATCAACATGTGGTCCAGTTTTGACCTTAGGGTCGAAACTAGAATGCGGAGCATTAGGAATGATCTCATATAACAAACTGGATTGAGCATAAATCAAGTCCAATTCCTGTTCCTTAAAAATGGCTTGTTCCTTGTTCTGAACTCCGAATGTAGAAACATATTTTTCTATATAAGGTAGTAATGACTTAAGGAACCACTCGAGGAGAAACTCTGGCGGTATGAAGGCTTTAATCAATCTCTTCCATCTGCGCCACTCTTGGATGTGGTCCAAGATATGCATGTATTTCTCTTGCTGAAATGTTGACAAGAGTTCTATAGCAATGTCGTAATGCACTGGTAGCTAGAAGTGGTTGAGAAAATTCATAGCTAGGTCATCAAACACTGTGAATGCCCCCCTAGGTAGCGCTATGTACCATTTCATGGTAGGATCTATGAGGGTGTGTTGAAATAGCCTTAAATGGATCGAATCTTCATCTAAGGAGTTAGAAGAGCACCAGAGGTGAAATGTAGTAACATGTTCACTAGAATATTCTCCTGGTTTTACTTCGAACTTGGGAATGTTTGAGGGAAGCTTCGTAGGGACATCCGGCCAAGCTAGGTCATAAGATACTAGATCGTTCATATGTCTTGACAAGTCAGTCATATTTAACATTGTGAGGAAAGGGAGCCTAGGTTGAGCAGGTCTATGAGGCGCTTCCTGATAATTTTGGTTCACATAGGACTGATTACCGTAACCACCATGGCCATGGCCATAGTATCCTTTTTCCATTTGACCCATGTAGGGTGGCATGGAAGCACCATAATGTGGTGTAACTTGATTATTTGGGGCTACAAAGCCATAATTTGGGAAGTAAGTGGGTTGGTGATACCCATACGCATAAGGTGAATAACTTTGTGCATACTACGGTCCATAATATGGTCCATAAGAAGTCCCATGAGAAAATCCATCAGTAGGAATAGATGTTCTGGAAGTAAGAATATGACCTTCAGAAGTAGAAATACGACTTCCCGACACAACAGGAGGTACTTGACTTTGAGACACAACTACACGAGTAGCAGCAGTACACACATGACTCATAGCAACATTCCAGCCCGAAGGACCACATGAATGTGGGGGAGGAATAGCATTCGAAGAACTAGGAATAGAGGACGAAGGGATATGTGAAATCACGTAAGTGGTATTCCCTAGAGTCGCTCGTCTTGGCTCTGGTATCTGAATAGGACTATCAGCACTAGGTATAGGATGAACATGTGATGTATCCTCCACCGTTGGGATGGAGGGTGCAATGTGACTCGTGCTCCCAAATATCTCCGCATGGAAAGGAATGGGAATTCCCCCAGTCATAGTGCTAGGATCAAATTCAGACTCAGCATGGAATGCCGGGTCATGTGCAGGGATGCCAGGCATGCTATGACTAACATAACTAGTGCTTGTAGGTTCATGATGAGTCTCGTCTCCCGACATCCAATACTGATGACCTATGGATGAGGGATCATACCCAGAGTGTGTAGGTATATCATGTGAAGGAGTGAATCTAGAGTGTGTAGGTATATCAGGTGAAGGATCATACACAGGGTTAGGGTCATCTTCTCCAACCTACTGAGGTGGAGAAGAAAAATCATGAATTTCATCTTCATGATCTCCCATCGTGTGTGAATCAATGTGAGGATTAGTCTGCCTGGACCATCTGTTTCTCTCTCCCAAAGGAGGAGGATATGTAGAAGGTGGAAGTCCTATTAAATGATGAGAACGGCGCAGTGCTGCACCTGAATCCACAATGACTCACAAAAAATGAAAAAGACTCTCTAATTACACAAACCCTAAGCAAGCTAACATGCACAAAGCATAGACCAATATAATCTAAAGCCAATCACAAGAAAAAAAGGGTAGGATATGTGAGCTTCTGAATGAAGCAGGTATGTCTCGCCTAGGAGAGGCTTGAGACTCCCATACACAACAAGTGAAGGTTTGTAACCAATTATTGTGGTCCTCAGCTTCAATGCATATAGCGATTGTGTTGTCTGACCCCAACCTGGTTGGGACACCTGCAGAATAACCCTGCAAAGTACCCCCTCAATAACCTAGAAGGCAACTAAGGTCACCTCAATATAATCAATTCTCAGGAGGATAGTCGCAGGCAGGATTGACCGTATGGGCAGGGTAGCAAAGCTCGAAAATATCAAAAGAGCCTCCAGATACAAATACAATCCTAGAAATATCTCCGGTGCTACTTAGTTATGACTAGGGGTCATCCCAATCAATAACCGCTCACATTGCCTCGTGCTTAACTCCCTTGTAAGACGAGGACCCTGATAAACTCTAATTATACCAAATAATTTCACACTCTCACCTAGACAGACACATGCATGTTGTTGTGTAGTGGTCTTGGAGAATTTACTAACAATGAACTATTCCAAGACCCTAAAACCTAATCTTGTTGGTGTACCCTATCAAAGAAAATAGTGTAATCCATTTTAATTAAGCGTTGATTTTATTTGTCTTTATTACTCAAAAAAGGTAGATGACCGTGCAACCAATGGTGTTATGACGCAACTCGAAGTAAAATGCACACCTAACAATCAATGCAAATGCATTGTGTCGAATGAAAAATAGGGCATGCTACTACGTGAAATGCAAAATTTTCTTCAAATGACAAATGCAATCATTCCTATATGAAATCCTAACTAATACTTCTCTAAGAAAACCTCCTGCAAGTACCATGTAAAGTGCAAAGTGCAATGCATAATGATGCAAAGAAGTAAATATTTTTGGATTTTTTGAATAAAAATGAGATACTAAAGAAAAAGAATGATTCTACCACCCCCAGACTCTACAAGCACAATCAAACAACACTCATGCAAAGTACTAAGGTGAAATAAATCTAATGCACTAATCCCAAAACAAAAAATCGAAAATGCAATGACAAGAACATTCTTAAAAAAAGAAATTTACCCTAAAAAAAAAGTGTCTCTAGTCAGAAACAGAGGTGTATACAGGCTCTAGTAGTATCAAAGGAGACTCAGTAGTATTCAAAATTCACCCAGCAATAATCCATCTTCCTCTAAAAGGAAAAACTTAGGGCATATGCGACTGTTCGCAGTGGACCCACGTATGTACATGGATATAGCAGTCAAAGCCGCATGTATACGCAACTGTGAGTTAAAAACTCGCATATAGGAAAAAAAATGTATAAAAAGAAAGGAAAACAGATAAAATGAGACAAAATTTACACCAATCAGCCACTACCAGGAAAACATGCCCCCAGAACCGACTCAGAAACAGAGAAATAAGAGCAATTAAAGAACACTGAATGCTGATAAAACCCCCAAAGGACAACTACTATGAATTTCCCAGTGGAGTCGCCAATTCTATTACGGAG
The DNA here is from genome assembly GCA_001517045.1 of Pseudotsuga menziesii. Taxonomy (NCBI): domain Eukaryota; kingdom Viridiplantae; phylum Streptophyta; class Pinopsida; order Pinales; family Pinaceae; genus Pseudotsuga; species Pseudotsuga menziesii. The sequence continues at coordinate 758,525 of LPNX011110786.1, forward strand.
AGAAATTCCTATGGCTTGGGGTACCACAACAGATAGCTTGAATCCAAAAATCAATCCTTTCCTATATGCAAGAGAAAGCAAATATCTAACACTAAAGGATCTCGATTCGTACCTTATTTCGGATGGTTGATGTAGATCCTCGTTGAGATTTCCAACTCCAGCTTGAATTGATAAATTGCTTCCTGAAAATTCAATAAACAAGACAAGCATGCTATATATAATCGTGTTAGATCTACTCTAGCATATATAATCAATAACATATAAGCATTTGAAATCATCCATGGATCAAATATTCACTCAAATACACATTATTGGACAGGAAAAGATATTTCTATTAATATAAAATCAAAGATTACAATGAATACAACCTCTTTTGGCACATCTGCGAATCAGAGGAACTAATTCCCCCCACTTGGGCCTCCACCACTTCAATCCTCCATCTCTCGATAGCAAGCTCACAAGCAAAGGGCAAGCTTGGGAAGAACACAAAAGTGCTCCAAGGGACAAAGGGATGCAGACTCAAGCACAAGTTCCAGCAATAATGGACTATAATTCTCTTGCTCTCAATTCCTCATGCCTTCAATGTATCCAAAGGGTTCCTTATATAGGTATTCAATGGGGTAATGAAAGGTCAAATCTGAGTGATCTCAAGGCATATGGAAGGCTAGGAGACAAGTGAGTTGGATCCACATCAAGGAAAACTCGAAAATAATTTGGCCTTTTGCACACATCCTGATGTACACGGTTTTTGGGGTCAAACCCACGTATATACGCGAGAAAGGATTTAAAAGTTGCGTATGGCAATTTTTACATGTTTTTAGGGATGATCTTGGAAACATAAAAGGAACAAAAATGTTCCATGGGGTCTAAGGAGTTTGTAGAGGGACAGGGAAGGCCATAAAAATGTGATTCACCATGTGTGGTAAAATCAGCTATAACACCTATATGAATCTCAATGGTGTGATGATGTAGTTGGAGTCGAGCACGTGAGACACAACCATCCCAAGAGGCACTAAGGACTCTTCTCAAGTGGTCCAAGGAACTCATAAATGAGGTTAATGAAACTAGGATACAGGGAATTCTGGGTCTATCCTCTGGAATATATGTGTTATCATTGACAGAGGGAGGCCTGCAACTAACCAAGGCAATGGTGTTTCCTTGACCAGAAGTACGAGGGATATAACCAAATGTGTGAGACAATCTGGGGATTGACATAATGAAATAGGGAATAGGGCCAGGGAATCATGGGGGGCTCAAACTTCCTTTGTTCAGAGTATGATGGCAGGGTGGACAAGGCAGCAAATGAAATTGACTCATGGGAAAGGGATCATAGCTGTAATACTAGGGATGTAAATGCAGATGGGAAATACTTGGGGGAGGTAGACACTTTTGGTATTGATGGGATCCAAGGAAGACACATTTCATAATACTCTGAACAAAGGTGAACCAAAGTAGGAATGTTGTCGAACTATTATATGTGGAGTGGTGTCTAAAGACACCATTGTGGTATGATCTCATGGATTTTTAACAAGCCCAAGAAAGTAAATGCTCGATGGTGCTTTCAATTTTAGAGAGTCTAAAAGCATGAAGAAGACTCCAGTGGGGTCTCTTTTTTTTTGATAGTCTCATGTGCCCAAAAAAGGATAAAATTGTACATAGGAGAGCATGCCCATATTTGCAGGATGGGAGACTTATTTACCATTAGTAGTCCAATCAGGCCGAAAAAGGTTAAACCTATACTGACTGGATGATAATTCAAATAATTTTACAAGAATGAATGAAACTAAGTTTGTTCGGTGATATTTTATTTATGAGAAGGATATAAAAGAGCTTAAAGACAACCCATGGTGAGCTTTTTCATAAAGTTCGGCCCCTCAAGCCCAAGAAAGCATATAAGGATGCAAAGGGGAACGGTCTTGGCTTGAATGTGCCGTGGTGGTCCTTGTCATATGGTAGTCTACATGGTTCACAAAAGGAGATAAATGAAGCTATGTAGACTCCCTTTCCTATACTTTAACGAGGGGGAGAGGAAGCAAAGGCGCTCGGTGATCTTTTCATTCTTTTAGGAGTCATAAAAGAGCTTACTAGAATCTCCAGTGTGGTCAACCGATCGAGGGGGCACTAGTGGTGCCCCCCTTTCGGGAAAATGGACAGTGGTCTTGTTACCACCTAAGTTGTACTTAGTGGTTTTTTATCAAGTGATCCTAGTGAATCAGACAGAGATAACTTGTTCGGAATTTAGAAGACCTTTGGAAGTACTTCTAGGAAGTGCTTGTTGTACTATATCACATGTTCATACCCCATGGGGGAATTGTAATAAATGATCTAGCATGATAGTGTCTGTAAAAGACTCGGTCTCTTAGACTTTATTTGTCAATCCGATCAGCCCATGGTGTTTTTTCCCTTGGTTATTATTGGTTGTTGAATAAACGACTGATAATTTCTGATTTTTTCACTCCATACCTCCAAATTTGGGGTGGTCGGCTTGTCATTTAGGCCTATTGAGGTTATTAGAGTCTATGTGTCAATGTATAAACATGATAGACATCATGGTCGAGTCATATGAACATTTCTAAGTTCCCCTAGGTTTTTTCAACTTTTTTAATTTTTTAGTTTTTTCAGTGTTTTTTATTAAAAAATCAATTTTTCTAAAACTTAGGCTAATTTTTAATAGCTTAATTGGAAAAATTGATTTTGTAATAAAAGTGGGAAAAATAATCAATTTCAGTCACATAGGTGCTCATTTTCAAGCTAAGAGCACCATGTAAACCCATGGACCCACTATTTCCTAGTTTTGAGTGATTTTCCATCACTTGGGTCAGAAAGCCCCAAAAAATCATTTATTGATTATTTTAATTAATAAATTGATGAATAATGGAGCAAATCCAAAATCATAGATCAGTGCATTCTCAGCCAATTTCATTGAAATCAGTCAGATCTGAACTAGATTGACTGGATCTGACAAATCCTTAACTGAAGGAGGTGATCAAATCAGATCCAGAGTTGATCTTCAATAGTATTTATGGGGAATTGTGCCCTCTCTCTCTCCTCCACATGTGTGGACTCTCCTGGATTCTCTGTGGACTGATGTGTCGGTTTATGGGTTGATGTGTCAGCTCAATCAGCCCCCTGGTTGACAAGTAGGCTCAGTTCAGCTTTAGATCTACATTGATTGACTCTCCATCAACTGTTTTGATCTGTCTCCTTGGGATTTGTGCCCCCCCTAGGCTAGATCTCCCAGTTTTTGTATAAATCAAGCACAAGGAGCCTCTTCCAAGCTAGTAAGAACTAAGATTGAGGTGCTACTGCTATTGTACTATTGTTATTGTTCATTTGAAATAAAGAGAAGCTTTGGAGGCAAGATGGTGTTATGCCATTGTATGTGTGGATGATCATTGCCATTTTTTACTGAGGTAACCTGTATCTATGTTCATAATTTGTTGATTGCTTGTGGATTCATTGCTAAGATTGATAATAAGATTATTATAATCTTGATAGTAAAGGTGTTTTTCGATAAGTTTATTGGCCATATCTTTCCTTTGATGAATGTTTAGAGATCTAGATTCAGCATATTTTATAAGTTTATATGCATGTTATTCTGAATCTCTGTGTATGCACTAATCGGATCTCACAAGTATTTCGGCAAGTTTTTTTGATTCCAGCTGAGCTGCAGGTTCCTAGATTGGAGAGGATGCTGATCTAGTTTGCTTCTTCACTCTCTCCAAAACCTTCCAAAGGCATAGTCCCTCGACATTCCACCTGGAAGCTCCACAGTGGATCTTCAAGGCTAACAACATTTCTCTCCTCCTCTTCCTCCTTCAAAATCAATTCTTTTACCTGGTTACTTTGTTCACAGCTATGATATTGTTTAGATCTATTATCTTAAAGTAAATTTAACATAGATCTATCTTCTCAAAGCCCATAATCTAGATCTTGTTTTTAAAAGGTTTCATAAGCATTCTAGATCTAGCTTTAGGGAAATCGTCCTTTTTGCATGGAATTTTAAAGAGAATTTGTAGCTTGCACGCATTAGATTTCTATTTTTTGTTATAAAAGATAAATCTAGCAATCATTACACATCATATTGGCTTCCTAAAAGGCAATCCAAGATCCCAAGGATATTAATTCTTGCACATGATCTAGGAACTAAGAATCAATCTCATGAAAGAATAATCAACAAATACTCATGAAATGGTGTTAATCGGAATCGAAATTGGTTTCCTCTCTGTATATTTAATAAACAATGAATGGTTACAATACCAATGTCAAGCAATAGCTTAACTCCATGAAGAATTCGAATACGTAAGGAGACAATTCGAATTCAGTGAGTGAGTCTAGCTTAACTGTCTCTCAACCATTGGTTCACACTCAGTTAACCACTTGAACAAAACCCTAATTGACTCACCAAACCCTAACTGAAGTCAAAGTGCAATAAATGATTGAATCTCAATTAAAGTAGATCAAACACATGTCATAGCAAGCCAACCATCAAGTGCTAGTGCTCCATGACTTCAATGAACCCCGATGAGGTTAAATGAAGCTGAACTGACCATCAGAAGTTGGTGGAGGCGCCTTGTTGACTCCCGATCATTAAATAATAATAAATAATCATTAAATAATATATTTAATGACAGGAGGTGCCTTAACTGACTGGTTGAATTGATTGTAACCACCAGTTAGCAATTAGGTGCATTAATGTCACTCAGATCACCCCTGGAGTGCTCCAGTTAGCCTCCTTGACTACAGGTAGGCATGGGTGTGAATGGATGATGGCAATTAATGCTCCACTGATGTCAATTAATGTCAATTATACTTAGGATAGTGGTTTAACTAGGCCAATTTGACCAAAAGAGTGTGTATGATGGTAAATGTCTCCAACACCCCCCCTTAAGCTATACTCGGGAAGAGTTAGAAAACATAGATGCATAAAATGCTAGGGCCCCGACAACTAAGGCCATAGGTCACCTTGCACAATGCTAAAACTGAAACAATGCTCAAAACAAACTAAGTGAGGAAAAGAGGGAAAACCTAGTGGGAAAAAAACCCCCCTCAAACTGAACACTGAAAGTAGTATGGATCACCCTGATGAACTCACCCCAGATAGTGAACAGAGGTAAGTGAGCTTATTTTCTGAAAATATCTTGGTGAAGATGTCTGCAATCTGCTCATCAGTCGTGCAATATTGCAGAATGATGGTCCTGTCATGCACTATCTCCCTGATGTAGTGCATGTGAATCTCTACATGCTTGGTCCTCTGCCTAGTAACTAGATCCATGGATATCTTAATAGCACTCTTGTTGTCACAAAATAGGACAGTGGACAAAGTACTACGAAGATCAAACTCTGAAAGAATGCATTGTAACCAAACTACTTGGATGCAAGCATTCACCGCTGCTTGATACTCGGCCTCTGCTGAAGATAGTGCTATGGCAGCCTGCTTTTTGCTTGACCAGCAAATAGGGCCACCACCAAACATGAATACATATCTAGAATTTGACTTCCGATCAATAGAATCACCCGCCCAATCAAAATCTGTGTATCCAACCAGCTCTAGCTTGGAGTCTGCAACATAGTGAATGTCGTAGGTCCTGGTTCCTTGAAAGTACTGGAGGATCCTCTTGGATTCCTTCCAATGAATATCATGAGGCTTATACATTTATATTGATACATCATTCACATCATAACAAATATTAGGCCTAGAATGTGTCAAGTACAACAAGCTACCAATCAACTGTTGATAGATAGTGCAGTCCATGGGAGGTGTGTGTTTTCCTTCTTCAAGGATGATCCCTGAAAGGAAAGGGAATGGTACAGGCCTACATTCAGCCATGTTACACTTGAATAACAGGTATGAAATGTATTTGGACTGAATAACCATAATCCCATCAGAATTTTGCTCGATTTCAAGCCCCAAAAATTGTTTTAGAAGCCCCAAATCACTCATTTCAAAGGCATTGTGGAGAGCAGTTTTGATGGCTGAAATGGAGGCAATTGTGATACCTGTGATCAGTAAGTCATCAACATATAAAAAAATGATAATTATATGACCATAATTCTACTGTAAATACACATTTGTATCTGATATACATCTCTGAAATTATTGCGAGAGAAGGAAGGCATCCATCTTGGAATACCACTCTCTTGGGGCCTGTTTTAACCCGTATAGTGACTTCTTTAGCTTGCAAACCAAAGATGGATCAATGATGTAGCCCCTAGGCTAATTCATATATATCTCCTCATGAATATCTCCATGCATAAAGGCTGACTTAACATCCATGTGATGCACCTCATAGTGCTTTGATGCAGAAATAGCCAAAACAAGGCGGATGGAGTCCATTTTTGCAACCAGTGCAAAGGTCTCATGGTAGTCCACTCCTTGGACCTGAGAGAAACCTTTTGCTACCAGAATTGCATTATATTTTCATATGATTCCATTATCAGCAACCTTTGTCTGAAACACCCACTTGCATTGAACCAATTTCCTTCCTAGAGGAAGAGAAACTAACCCCCAAGTAGTGTTTTTCTAAAGAGAATTCATCTCTTCATCCATGGAAAATTTCCATCTCGGATCATTCCGAGCATGGTAGTAGGATTTTGGATCTGAAATAATCATCAAATAGCAAGTTTTAGACAGCAAATTATCATAACAAGAGAGCACAATACCTTCTCTTTGTAAATCAGACCGGGTTCTCCTTGGATCATCCGGATTTCCAATGTTGTCTCCCGCAGAGGAGAGTGTCTGTTGGGCCCATGTAGGAAGATGATTTTTCACTTCAGGTTCTGATTCAGTCATTAGAGGAAATTTCAACTCAAAATGGGCCTTTTAAATTTTATTCAAATTCCATGTCATCAAGTGTTAGCCAATGAAATTTCTTTAAATTTGAAATACCATATAGGTCTTAAACACTTTTTTAATATAAATTTGGGGATAGGTATCATAAATAAAACTATTTTTTTTGTTTGTAATTTTGACATATCTCCCCGTGTTTTTACTCAAATTTCGATCGGGAGAGCTCGTTGGATGTGGAATTAAATTCTGCATCCAACGAGTACCCACTTGGCATACTTTTGAAGGACCCCGCTACCCCAAAAACAAGAAATACCTGAAAAAACAAAATGATGATGTCATCATTTCGTTTTTTCAGGTATTTATTATTTTTGGGGTAGCGGGGTCCGTCAAAAGTATGCCGAGTGGGTACTCGTTGGATGCAGAATTTAATTCCTCATCCAACGAGCTCTCCCGATCGAAATTTGAGTAAAAACATGGGGAGATATGTCAAAAATACAAACAAAAAAGTAGTTTTTTTCTTTTCTTCCTCCAAAATTAATAAATATTATTTTATTTAACTATTATTTTATTAGTTCATTTTAGGAGGCCCATTTTGACTTGAAATTTCCTCTAATGATCTAATGATTTCTGCACAATGATATCATAAATAAAAGGATCCAAATCAAGGTCATCACCCCCAATTTCATCATCCAAATATTTAGTGGAATAGGAAGGAAATTCAACAGTTTTCTCCTTCACTAGTTCCACCTCCTGAAGAGGCTCATCGAAATTCACACTTCTCTCGATGATGATCTATTTGGTATTGATATCTAGCAGCTTTAATCCTTTAGATTCATTAGGATACCAAATAAATAGACATTCTATGCTCTGCGGTTGCAAAGCCCTTCTTTTATCAAGTGGAATCCGGGCCCATTAAGTGGACCCAAACACCCATAGGTTCGACACATCTGGCTTGTGTCCGAAGTATGCTTCGAAAGGAGTATTTACTTTCATTGATGAATGTGGCACCTTGTTCTGAATGTATGCTATAGAATGCATGGTTTCATCCCACAAATTTGTAGCAAGCTTCTTTGACTCCAACATACAGGTGGTCATCTCTTTCAGAGACCGATTCTTCCTTTCCGCTACTCCGTTCTGCTGGGAAGTGTAGGGAATTGAATGTTGGACCTGAATACAAATTTGGGAGAAAATGTATAGCAAATCATTACTGACATACTACCCTCCATTATCATATCTCAATATCTTGATCTTAATCCCAGAGGCATTTTCGATCAAAGCCTTCAATTCAAAAATTTTCTCACATACTTCTGATTTCTTTTTGAGAAAGAAAACCCATGTATACCTTGAAAAATCATCAATAAAAGTAAGGAGGTACCTTGATCCATTCATGGATGTGATAGGTATTGGACCACTGATATCAAAATGTATCAGCCCCAATGTGCTTGTAGCTCAGTTTTCATTCCCCCGATCGAACTTGTGCTCAGGGTGTTTTCCAATCACATAGCCCTTGCAGACTCCCGTGGTTTCCTTGATGACTGGGAGGCCTTCAACCATGGAGTTTTTCTGTAATTTCTACAAATATTTGAAATTAATATGGCCAAACCTTTCATGCCACAGCCTACTAACCTCATTTCCATGAGTTAGCAGAGTGGTGGGATTTGCATCCACAACAAAGTGAGAGAACTCCTAGGTTTTTGCATGATGATTTGCAAGGCCTTTTGAAATGAGTTTCCCGGATGCAATTTCTATTATCTCAACATCATTTGGGATGAAAGAGACTCTCTTAGACATTCCTGTATGTGTCATCTGATAGACACTAAGGAGATTTGCTGCTAGAGATGGTACATACAAAACATTAGAAAAAAAACCATTTTCTAGATCTACAGTACCTTGTCCTTCGGAAATGATGGTGGAGTCATCTCCCATGTGGATGGGGATGGATTTTCTGGTCTCCAAGGATGAAAATGAGTCTTTTTAAGCCATCATGTGATTCAAAGCTCCACTATCAATCAAAAGTGCTTTGGAATTCGAAGTGCTTGCCATGAGGGCATGACCTTTCTCATGTTGTGGTTCCCAATCTTGATGATCTCTCCTCCAAAAGCTCTCCAGAAGATTGATGTGATTCCTCTCAAGGAGAGAGGTTGCTTCATCAAGACCTTTCTTTATGCAGGCATGTTCAAGGTGAAAACCCTTCCCGCAGTAAGAACACCTGAATTTTTCTTTCCCATTGTGCCCTTTTCCTTTGTTCTTCCTTGAGCTAGAAGATTCATCATGCTGCTGATTTTCAACTCTAGGCTTGGGAGCATCAAATTTAGTTTTCTGAATTTTCTGCTGCTTTCCTTTACCCTTCAGATATTTGGGCCCTAAGACATGGAGGGCTTGATCACGGGAAGATCGGATGATCCCCATCTAGACAAGCTTGTCATGTTCATTAGTTAGGGACTCAATGAAGGCATTGAGTGTAGGCATCTTCCATCCGGGGGTTGTGAGCTTCCCCACACAGAATGTAGAAACAAAAACTGAATAATTAGCCCCAAGTTTGGAGAGGATGGATAGGATGAGCTGATCATCCTCCTTCTCCACTTTGCATTGCTTCAAGAGGAAAACAATATGCTTAGACTTTGTAAAGAAATCATTTAGAGTCTCGAAATTGGAAGGTTGGAGAGACATGAGTTCATTTTTGGGTTGGTAAACTCTCAAGTCATCATGATTTCCGTATAGAGATTCCAATTTTCCCATATTTCTTTCGGTGTCTTTACATCCGTAAGATGGAAGAGAAGGTTGTCGAAAATAGAGAGGCACAAGAAACCGAAGGATTCATCTTTCTTGTTCAAGAATATTGATTTTTCTATGGCGGATCCAGGCTCAACTTCAGTGTCCATGGAGACTCTATGGAGTCCTTCAGAGCGCAACTGAACCTCCATTTTATTTTTCCATGTGTGGAAATTGCATGGAGTCAAGAGAGGTACTGAGGAGGCCATCTGGATATGTTGTAGCGAATGCTTCACCTATAGAAACCTGAAAATCAAAACAGAAAGGGAAAAATAAGGTCGGACAACCTGCACATTCTAGGCTTTCATCACACCTAGCATAGTCAATCAAGCAAGCTTGATCAACAAGTTCTTTACTTGGGATATTGAGTGGTAAGCCTTGGCTTCTGGTGCAGTGCTGGAATTTTGAGCTATTGCTCACTTTTCATGGAGAAATCTGTCAAAAATATTTTTTTTGAGAGATAGATCTTCATCCCGCCGTATGCTTTGATACCATATTAATTCTTGCACATGATCTAGGAACTAAGAATAAATCTCATGAAAGAATAATCAACAAATACTCATGAAATGGTGTTAATCGGAACCGAAATTGGTTTCCTCTCTGTATATTTAATAAACAATGAATGGTTACAATACCAATGTCAAGCAATATCTTAACTCCATGAAGAATTTGAATACCTAAGGAGACAATTTGAATTCAGTGAGTGAGTCTAGCTTAACTGAATCTCAACCATTGGTTCACACTCAGTTAACCACTTGACCAAAACCCTAATTGAAGTCGAAGTGCAATAAATGATTGAATCTCAACTGAAGGAGATCAAACACATGTCATAGCAAGCCAACCATAAAGTGCTAGTGCTCCATGACTTCAATGAACCCCGATGAGGTTAACTGAAGCTGAACTGACCATCAGAAGTTGGTGGAGGCGCCTTGTTGACTCCAGATCATTAAATAATAATAAATAATCATTAAATAATATATTTAATGACAGGAGGCACCTTAACTGACTGGTTGAACTGATTGTAACCACTAGTTAGCAATTAGGTGCATTAATGTCACTTAGATCACCCCTGAAGTGCTCTAGTTAGCCTCCCTGACTGTAGGAGAAGGCTAATTTAGCCTCCTTGACTGGATGATGGCAATTAATGCTCCACTGATGTCAATTAATGTCAATTATACTTAGGATAGTGGTTTAACTAGGTCAATTTGACCAAAAGAGTGTGTATGATGGTAAATGTCTCCAACAAAGGAAATCTTGCTTTCCTTGGTTCCCTTTTTAACTTTTTTAACTAGTTTTAATTTAGCTTTTTTTGGTTAAAAGTAAGCTGACCCAAAGGTACTTTCAGAGTGCTTTTGGGCATATTTCAGTCTAATAAGCTTGCTAGTTTTTATAAGGTTTAACAGAGAAGAGGAGGAGCTGCGGTTCGAAAGTGACTTTTGGGCCTTCTGAATCCCCCCAGGGGTCTCCCTTTTTTACTGAAATCTTTAATTTGTAAGCTCTTGGTTTCATTCTGTATAAGAATCAAGAGGCATCATATCAATTTTCTGATACTGTAATTTTTGATGTAATTGTAACTTCAGAATGTATTCACTTGTATTTCTTATCTATTGTAACCCGATGTTCATTCCGGGATGTATTGTAATGTATTTGAGTCATTTCATACCCCGATGTTTATTCCAAGAAGTTTCTATAATGAGAAATTCATGTCAAGTCATTGTGGGTAACCCTCCTATTGGTCAAGGGTTAAATTCCCCACAGTTGTGGGGCCCTTGGGTTATTAGACTATCCTAGTGAAGTCAACCCTAGGTGAGTCATTGTAAGTCGAGGAAATAGTTCCCACCATTGTGTTACCCTCCTATTGGTCGAAGGAGGAAAATTCCCCACAAGTGGTGGGGCACTAGGGTTATTAGACACTCCTAGAGATGTCGGCTCTAGTAAGTAATTGTTAAGTGAGGCCGACATGTTGGAGTACACTTCAAGTGAACGAAAGAATATAAATAGAGAGTAGGCCTCTCTATTTATCTCACTTGCAACACTCACACTCACTCATTGAGGGTGCATGAGTGAGAGAGGAGAAGCTCTCTCAGTGTGAGAGAGAGAGATTGTTGCTGTTGGGAGATCATCTTATTATTTTGGGGTCTTACCATTTTTGTGTTGATTCTATCTCTAAGGAAGTTGCGAGGTTTTCTCCTTTATGGTTTCCCCGAGGAAAACTCTTTGTGTCTCTTGTCTCTTGTGATGTGCTTATGTTTTATTGCTGTGCTTGTTATTCTCTCAGTGAAAAGATCCTAAGATCATAATGCTAGCTTGAATGATGAAAATCTAACATGGTATCAGAGTTAACCTGAGAAGAAGACATTGTGCAGCTATAGAACCTAGGGATTCTTACTTTTTGGGTCTCTCTCCATAATCCATCAGCGAAAGTATGCTAGGTTGACTCTCCATTGAAGGGAACATCTTTCTGTCGAAGCGGAATTCGATTCCGAGCATTTTCAGTTTTTGATGCGAAAATTAGGGCTTTCTACAAAAGAGGAATTTTTGAGTGATCCCAGCATAGGATTTTTCTTCTCATAAAAATCGAAGTTTAGAGACTTGGATCAAGAAATTTTGTTGGGTGAAACTTCGAGAAAGTCAAACCCTATTTTGACCCCAAGCTAGAAAAACCCTAAATATTAAAACTGCTATGTTTTGGTACATTCCCTATATTCTGATATTGGCGTCGTTTCAGGAGCTGAAACTTGCAGGGGATGAAGATAAAATCCTTATGAAAAATGTGTCCACATTTTGCCTCCGATTCACTATATTCTGGGAGATATGATCCATCCAAGTTAGGGTTCCAGCCTCTTCCAGAATTCATCCCTAAACAGGAAACTTGGGGAGATCTGCAATATCTTGGGCTACATAGGTCCAAATGGAATTCTTGAAGATGTTCCAGAAAGGGAATAGACTTTAATTTTGTTGGTCTGAATATCAGACTCATAATAGGAACCAGTGACACATGGAATTCCATACAACTTCGCTATTCTGAACAGTCCTTTAACAGGTCACCTTGGGAAAAGGATAATAAATCCAAATTGGTGAAACCAATTCTGGTGAAACCTATGGTTTTGGATTAGGTACATGTGAGGTTATGTCATTGAGACATTTCAGACATAGAGGATCCCTAATTTCGGAGATATCACAGAAACAGTAACAGGCATTTCTGCAGAAGAAATTGGAAAATTAGGGCTTCCTGTTCCGGGAGCTTCCCTCCACTGTTTTCAGGAAAGGATTACTTTGGATAGATCCATTTGAATATATCTATCTATCTATCCAATATTATATGAAAGATTCCAATTTTTTAAAATTAGGTTTTCTATGACAAACCCTAGATCAGCGAGCTCCGAAACCAAGACGGACACCTCAAATTGGTAATATCTAATCTTTTGCTATTTTCATTTGAGGTTCTCATTTCAAAGTGATCTATCACATCAGATTGATGGTAAGCTTGGTGAAGTTGACAAATTCCAAGCATAGAAGTATTTTATCTCTCTAAAGAAAATGGATTGGACACCTAAATGAGTATAGAGGTTCTAGTTTCAGAGGAAGATGAGGCTAGAAGCCTTTCACAAGAAGAACTTGGTCAAGACCCAGAAGATCATTACTAATTCAGTCATGAATCAACTTGTACTACAAGTGTCTTCCTTAAATACACCAAATATGTTTAATTCCTTGACCAAGATATTTGAAGGGAAGAACAAAAATCAGAATATTACCTTAAGAAACTAGTTGAAGAATGTGAAGATCCAGATTGCAGAGACCATGCAGTCAAAAGAATCTCTCAAATAAAGAACAACTTGAAGAGGTAAAAGAAGAAGTGAAGAATGCAAAAGTGGTGATAGCCACCTTGAAGAGCCTCCCAGGATCATGGGATTCATTCATTCAAAGAATGTGTGCCAAAAATAAGTAATTACTTTCAGCAGACTCTGAGAAGAAGAAGAAGCTCGATTCATAAGAAGAGAAGGGAAGATGGAAGAAACTGAAGATCAAGCTCGCACCATCCAAAGAAGATCCCTCAAGCAATGAGGAATACAAAGGACTCAACTCTTGAAGAACCTCTTATCCATCCTAGCATTTGGATAAGTAACAATGCTATCATGAATGAAGAAGACGATGAAGCTGAAGGCTCAAGAAGGATTCTACCCATGAAACAAATAAAGATAAATATTCAATTGTCATTTCATGAAATTATTTTGTTATGCATTTGTTTATATCCAGTTGATGTATTATGCATGATAGGATGTTTGCATTAACGACAGTATACTACTAATATGCTTGTGATGGGTAAGTATCTCATGGTGCTATACAACTCTCCATTGCTACTTATCTAGAATGAAACATATTTGCTAACATATTGGATTAGTGCACAATCTCAATGTTGTCCTGGTAGAGATGGAAGGCATCTAGAAAGTTTCAGTGAGTTATGGATGAATGTTGTATTGGCTAAAGTAGTTGCATGATCATATATTTATGCATAATAACTTGCTAGTATGAATATTCCTCATGAAATGTTTCTAACCATATGAATGCATTTGACTTGTAGGAAAGATCACATACATAATAACCTACAAGCAAAGAAGAATGAAGACTTGTTTCGAAGAACAAGTGACGACAGTTCAAGAAGAATAATGTCTAGGATGCAGTATCGAGACCTGAAGAGAAGTTCATGGTTCCATCATGTAGTAGATGGAAAAATTGTGGGATACAAAGAAAGATTCATAGCATGAGGCTTCTCACAAAAAGAAGGCATAGACTACGAAGAGACATTTGCAGCCACTGGAACTGAAGTCACATAACATGCATACTCATGTGTGCAAATGAAAGAAGGCCTTGTACGAGTTCAGAAGAAACCCATGGGATAAAACATACATGATGAAGTTGATGAATATATTAACCTTTGCTACAAGGTTGATAAAGGATGACAAGCTCATAGATGGATGTGAGAAGAACTTTTGAAAAAGTTCAAAATAGAGGATCTTGGTATCCAATGATCCTAGATGGATACTACTTGTCACTCAAGTACATAATGTTTTAGTGCATAGAGTACGGAAGACAGAGGGAGTATGATGCTTCACTTCAGAGGGAGTGACTACATATTATCTTGAGGTTCGACACGGTACAACATGATGGTCAGATTACTGATGACTCTAGGCTTTACTGAGAGTAAAGTGGATTCCAACCTTTGCTTCAAGGTTGAAGGAGAAAGACCAGTGATGCTCCTGTTATGTGTTGATGCACTATTTTCTAGGCATGGAGGTGTGGACAAGGGAAGTATGTAGTAGAGATCCTAAATAGGTTCAGGATGATGGTCTACATGAACACACCTATGGAATCAAACCTGAAGCTATTGAGTGATGCTTCATCATAAACGGTTGATGCTATGATGTATCGTCAGATGATTGGGTCATTGATGTACCTGACGAACACAAGACCAGATATTTGCTTTGCCATGAAAACCTTGATCCAGTTTCTGATAGACCCGAGACATGTTCACTTGACTGCTGCAAAGCATATTCTGAGGTACCTGAAGGGTATAGTTGCTTATGGGATCAAGTACAATGCAAATCAAAAGATTAATATGGAAGGTTATGTTGATTCAGATTTGGTAGGCAGTGTCATCGATAGGAAGAGTACTTCAGGGTGTTGCTTCAGTATGGGATCAGGTGTGATCTCTTGGTTTAGAAGGAAGCAATCCTATGTGGCACTGAGTACAGCTGAAGCAGAGTATGTTGCAGCTTGTTCAGCTAGTTGTGAGGAAGTATGGCTGCGGAAGCTACTGTCTGATATATTTGATCTCCAATTGGATGCTACTTGTATACATTGTGACAACCAGAGTTGCATGAATTTGTCAGAGAATCTAGTGTTCCATGACAAGTCGAAGCATATCGAGATCAAGTATCACTATATCAGGGATATGGTGCAGAGAGGAGCAGTGAAGCTCCAGTATGTTGCGACGGAGATATAGATAGCTGATGTATTAATGAAGTTGTTGGCTAGGCTGAAGTTTGAGTACTTCAGGGAGAAGCTTGGTGTTCTCTAGATCAAGGTTTCCTCCAAGAGAGAGTGCTAAGATCCATAGCCATTCTGACATGGTGAGAGGATTGGTTCCTTCCATGGTCAGATGTAAGGGCTGAGCCATTCTGTCATGGTGAGAGGATTCAGTTTCTTCCATGTCAGATATGAGTGCTGAGATCCATAGCCATTCTAACGAGTAGGTTAGATATAAGGGCTGAGCCATTCTGTCATGGTGAGAGGATTGCTTCCTTCCATGTCAGATATGAGTGCTGGCCATTCTATCAAGTAGGATAGATGTAAGGGAAATTTCCATTCTTTGAATGGAGCTGCCTGGTGAGGTACCAGGAACACTCAGTCTAGGACTGAGTAGCCATTCTGATGTGATAGAGGGATGTTTTCCCACTTGATCAGATGTAAGGGCTAAACCATTCTGTCATGGCTAAAGGATTAAGTTCCTTCCATGTCAGATGTAAGTGTTGTCCATTCTGACGAAAAGGTCAGATGTAAGGGAAACTTCCATTCTCTAGAATAATGGAGGCGCCTGGTCAGTTACTAGGTAGCTCAGTCGAGGAGGACTGAGGGCCATTCTGATATGACTATAGGATTGGTTCCTACAATATCAGATGTGAGTGCAAGCCCTTCCATCATTGTGAGCAAGATGTGTTCCCGCCTGGATGGATGTAAGTGCAGAGCCATTTCATCATTGTGAGCAGGATGTGTTCCCACTTGGATGAATGTAAGTGTAGAAATATTTCATCATTGTGAGCAGGATGTGTTCCCTCCTGGATGAGAGTCTTTCATCATTGTGAGCAGGATTTGGTTCCAGCCTGGGTGGACGAACATAGTTCTTCCATCATTATGAGAAGGATGTGGTTCCAGCCTGGATGAAAGTGAGGAAATCTTCCATCATTGTGAGCAGGATGTGGTTCCAGCCTGGGTGAAAGAACAGAGTTCATTCATCATTGTGATCAGGATGTGGTTTCAGCCTGGATAGAAGTGCAAAACTCTTCCATCATTGTGAGCAGGATGTGTTCCAGCCTATATGGATGTGAGTATTGTTCCCTTCTGACGAGTAGGTCAGATGTAAGTGCTGAAGCCTTTTCATAGATGATAGTAGTTGTGTCCTATCATGCTGGTGAATGTGAGTGCTAAGCCTTTCTAACGAGTAGGTCAGATATAAGTGCTAAAGAAGATCTACATGGAGGCTAGGCCTACAACCAGCATGAAAAAGGGCTGGCTCTGTAGAACTTCCTGTGATGAGAAGAATCATGAGATAGCACCAGGGATGATCCAGATCGAGTGATGATCAAGATCCAGTGATGATAGCCAGTGATGATCTAGATCGAGTGATGATCGAGATCCAGTGATGATGATCTAGCAGTGATGATCCATATCGAGTGATGATCGAGATCCAGTGATGACAGCTAGTGATGATCTAGATCGAGTGATGATCCAGATCCAGTGACAATGCCTCATGATGATCCAGATCCAGTGATGATCCAGATCCCGTGATGATGGTCCAGATCGAGTGATGATCTAGATTCAGTGATGATGATCTAGATCGAATGATGATCCAAATCCAGTGATGATGATCCAGATTAAGTGATGATATAAATTCAGTGATGATGATCCAGATCGAGTGATGATTTAGATCCAAATGAAAGATGACTTGAAGATGAATATGACTTGAAGATGACGAGGATTTGATGATGACCCAGATGATACAAAGAAGAAGACTTGTGCTAATAAATTGTGTCGAGAGAATACCTTCCTAGTTAAGAGGGAGTGTTGATGTAATTGTAACTTCGGAATGTATTCACTTGTATTTCTTATCTATTATAACCCGATGTTCATTCCAGGATGTATTGTAATTTATTTGAGTCATTTCATACCCCGATGTTTATTCCGAGAAGTTTCTATAATGAGAAAGTCATGTCAAGTCATTGTGGGTAACCCTCCTATTGGTCAAGGGTTAAAGTCTCCACAGTTGTGGGGCCCTTGGGTTATTAGACTATCCTAGTGAATTTGACCCTAGGTGAGTCATTGTAAGTCGGGGCAATAGTTCCCACCATTATGTTACCCTCCTATTGGTCGGAGGAGGAAAAGTCCCCACAAGTGGTGGGGCACTAGGGTTATTAGACACTCCTAGAGATGTCGGCTCTAGTAAGTAATTGTTAAGTGAGGCCGACATGTTGGAGTGCACTTCAAGTGAACGAAAGAATATAAATAGAGAGTGACCCTCTCTATTTATCTCACTTGCAACACTCACACTCAATCATTGAGGGCGCATGAGTGAGAGAGGAGAAGCTATCTCAGTGAGAAAGAGAGAGACTACTGCTATTGGGATATCATCTTACTGTTTTGGGGTCTTACCATTTTTGTGCTGATTCTATCTCTGAGGAAGTTGTGGGGTTTTCTCCTTTATGGTTTCCCCGAGGAAAACTCTTTGTGTCTCTTGTCTCTTGTGATGTGCTTATGTTTTATTGCTGTTCTTGTTATTCTCTCAGTGAAAAGATCCTAAGATCATAATGCTAGCTTGAATGATGAAAATATAACAGTAACTGCTGGTAATAAAAATAATTCTGAATAGGCTCTTTCGAGCCCATTCCCCATCCCCCTGGGGGGGATTTGTGTCCGTGTCATTTTTTGCTTTTCGGTCATCTTTTTTCAATCTAGCGTAGTACTAATCTGCAGGGTAGTATACTTTGATTTAAAATCAATTCCATATTCCATTTCTATTGGTTTAAAAGTAACTTTAATACTTACCCTACGAGCCTCCTTTTGAGCTAAAAGGTGAAGAAAGGTTCGTGGTAGTCTAATTAGAAAATTGTGGTTTGCTTATATTTTTATGTTTCATTTCCTATCATCATTTGTTGTAGTAACCATAATAAAATAAACCCCTCCTTGATTCCCCGATTGAGGTCCACTTGGACCGAAAGAGGTTCCTGGAGGGTTTTATTTTTAACAAGAACATTCATCTCAAAATTTACTAAAATTGACAAGACTCCGGTGTGTATGCTCTACACTTGGCTATGGTTCATCTGATTAGTCAAGCTGTATCAAAATCACTTGAGTGACTAGTATAATTAGGATTCACTCTCCCAAATTGACAAACCATCAGGTGAAAATCCAACACCTAGATCAAACCATTATGGTGGCAAAATACCCAAGGGAAGCGGGAACTCCTGAAAAGTGACCTTGGGGCGTCGATCTCTATCACACCCTAATTGGTGCGTTATGAACAATAGCCCCAGAGACTCCATTCATCCCACATATTCCTTGCGGGTAGCCGTGAAGGTTTAGTTTTGGACATACTCCAAGTACTCTCGGGTATATATGGAGTCCACCCCTTCGCCTAATTTTAATCAACTCATATTTCACATTAACTTAAAACGTACGAAGAGGAAATTGCAAAACATTCACTCCAAGCGCATGCAAGTATATTGATTTTATTTTGACTCCATTTTATGGAACTAGTTATTTTTGCTATATATATATTGCGTCTCAACATTGTGCTTTTGTGCGCTCATTTTATATCTTGTCATCTATGGTTGTTTATGGTTAAATTTAAAAATCCTAAGTAATTCATTCAATTTAACATCACCATACTAAGTAATTAGCCTTAGCAACTTAATAGGGTCTAGCCCCCTTGGCTTCGTTAGGAGTTGATCCTAAACGGAGGAGTCAAGAACAAGGTGACAGCCTTCACTCGAGACTTGCCCCCAAGGACACACCAAGTGGTTTGAAGATTTTTGCCACGTGACCCAGGTGTGTGAAAGGTGGTAACAGGTATAAAGGTCATCTGTGAAGTATGGATGGAGTAGGTGGCTCTTTAACATACCAATAAATGTACGATATGGACTACGGTAGAGGCACATGAATCGATGCGATGGAGGCATGTACATCGAGGTAACCTCTGGTAATAGCTTCGGAGGAGCAGTGTAAGTTATGGTGGATGGACTGGAATACATATGATGTGAGTGAAATTCCGGAGGCACTTATATGCCAAATGCATATGAAATAAATTATCTACCCTCCCGAAAATGGTCCGAGGATCAGCGTAGGATACATTGGATGGATTAGATAGTTATATGTGAATGACATGTAAACCAAGGTAATGTCTAGGACATAGCCCCAAAAATTACTTACTGATAATGAGACTATGTTCTCATTGAAATATAGAGGATGGAATTTTAAGACCAGTGGTGTGAAGGACGACCTAAACAGACTCCGTATGGCCCAGTTATGTGAAAAAGAAGAAAATAGGTCAAATGGGGCCTATAAATGGGCGGGGACCATGTGGAAGGTGTCATTGTCAGTGTTCACTGCTGAAATGGAGAGGAGGTCCCCAAACTTGTTTTTTTGATTTCTCCCATTTCGACCAACAATTTTTCAATCTATGACTTATAGGTAAGATTTCTTGGAAAATCTATCTTTCCCAGTGGTTTACTTTTTGGATTTTCTCACCCGAGGACCCTCTGTGAGCCTGCTCGGGCTTCCATGAGCTGGGTCACTCTTTTCGTGGTCAAAGGAGTGACTGGGTCACTTTTTATACCTATACATGTGCGACTAGGTCGCTCCTATTGAGCAGAAAAGAGCGATCTAGGGTTTCTCCTGTTTGGCCAAACAGTGCGACCTAGTAACTTCTGTGAGACCTGTTGGAGCGACCTGGTCGCCATTTTTGGCTTGACAGGTGTGACCTCGTCTTAGGGTTGATTTTTTACTGAAATTTGTGGCTGGTAGTCGTTTTTTTTTGTGTAGGATGTCAGAGACTATGTGGGGAGAGAGGGACTACAAGGACCTCCAGGAGGAGGCTTTAAGAGACGGGAATGTATGAGGTACACTAGCTCATTGCGGGTTGCTGAATTTTATGTGCATTCTACTGATGAAGAGTTTATGTTTACTGCTTCAGATGTTTGTGAGATTTTGGGATGTTGGAGAAGAGGTTTCTATTGTACAGGGGAAATGGATTGAGATCACAATGTGTGATGTGTAATTTTTGACTGGGCTCCCGATGCTGGGAGTTGTTGGTGACTTGGTGCCGAGATTGTCTCACGGGGAGACGTTGGAGGATCTGTGTGATAGGAATTGTTATGATATGGCATATGTGTGTGGTTCACACATCTTGTTCTGTGATATTGAGGATTTGTCGACATGGGCTGTATCAGCGATGGTGCTGTGCATCTTGGGTTCATCAGGGAACCAAAAGATATCGGGAGGACAACTACATATGGTAGCGCATGCCATGAGGGGCTCTTATTATGGATGGGCTTAGATGTAATTTCTTGTAGTTCAGCGTGCGTTGAACCATGTAAGGGTTTTGGGTTGAATTAATGTCATTTTAATTCCATTGTAGTAACTGCCCAACCATTTAATTTGTCAATCCGAGGTTCGTAGGCTTACGAAGCACATGAAAAGTATATGTAGGATTGAAATGAAATTAAGCTAATCTAACCCCCAATGAAACTAAGACTAATCTAATCTAACCCCCCTTAAGCTGAAACATGCAATTGCTAATCTAATGTTGGAATATGAAACACACGGCTGAAATTAAATTGCATAAAAGAAAGACAACATAAGAAGAACAACAAGACAACACATGTGAGCTCACATTCACAATAAAGCAATCTTAATTTACATCACAAGAATCAGTCATAAATCATGAAAGAATCAAAACTAAGATTATGAACAAAAGCTAATAATTACCTTCTCCATATTACAAAGTCAAGACTAACTTCTACAATCTACTATTCTCTAAGATAATCTAAGATCTAAGATATTCTAACATAATCTAGGATAGCAAATGAAGAGAGATCACTCTCTTTTATACATGAACTTCTTTGAGAAGAAGATAACCATCTCATAATGAGAGATCCACTATTCACTCAACCACTCAACTACTTTCCTACTATTACAAGATATGATCCCTTCAAATCCTCTACATATCTCTCACAAATTCTCCACATTTCTCTCAACCAAATCTCCATGATCTTCTCTTTGGAATATTCTTTGCATAACTATCTCCTTGAAATGGTGGAGGATATATATGTGAAGTCTTTTCTTTGAATTAATCCTTCACATATTCCTACACATTACAAAGCTCATCCATATTTGAGATATTAGTGAAAAACATGTTCAATTTTTAACATTTTAATCATAAATTCACTTATAATACTAAAATAAATAAAGTGGAAATAATAAGGTGAAACCCACATATATGTATGGAAATGGTATGATAAAAGGTTAATGGGATGATGAAATGTGAGGAATAGTGGAAGATATAGTGGATGAAAAAGTGACATTTCTAAGTCCCAACAAAGGGAATCTGGCGGAGACTTTTGTTTCGGCTCTTTTTTATGTGCTTTCTTCTTTGAGAAAGTACCAACTCTACATCCACATTAGGAAGTGTGGGAGAGTGGTCCGCGAGAGCCGCAGATGCGTAGATGGTGTGAGATGATGGTGCATGAGGGAGGTGGTAGAGTGGGCCGCTTCTTCATGGAGTAATAGCCGGAGCAGTGGCAGCAGCTCTTGGTGGTAGTTGAGGACTACCCTTATGTAGGGATGAACTATCATGGATATCCTGAGAAGCCTCGACCTCCAGGCCAGGCTTGAGGACTAGTTGGTATGTATGTGTGATGTTTTTTTGTGCTCATATTTATACATAGAGTAATTTAGCTAGTTGATAGTTGTATGATTATATGCATAGATTGATGGTGTCTTTGTTTGCATATGCAAATATTGGTCCTCACCCGCTACCTGGTCATCAAAGGCGGGTGGTCACAATTGCAGAGTGGGAGGTCCCTGCAGGGAACCCTCGTAGGTAGTGGCAGGAGTTGGACACTATTATGCCACATTTGGAGTGGCTTGCTAAGGGGATTTATAATGTAGGATGGAAGCACTTAGACAATGAGTTTATTTCTACCTGTCACAGTGTGCCTCCATAGTGGACTCCTCTGATGAGGAGGATAGTCGTGGCCTGTGAGTATGTTCATAGGGTGACACGAGGGGATGTTCCTGCGGAGGACAATGGGTCCTCCAAGGAGGATGATGATGTCGAGCTAGATGATGGGGATGAGTTTGGGTCTGAGTAGCATCTATTGGGGCTGCCCCTAGTGCGTTGTTGCACTTAGTATTTTTGCATTGTGATGTATATTCCTTTGAGAAAGCATATGTAGCTTCTCATTTTGTACTGGACATGTTTTGGACATGCAATTTATATATATATTTGATGCACGTGGATGCACTTTTTATGGTTTTATATGTGAGTCTTTTATGATGATGTGAATGAAATGCCTAGATGATGCGTTTTTACATGTGTATGCATATATATGTGTGATGATGCATGATGCTATTTTTTGTATGTTTCCTATGTGTGATGATGAATATTCCAATTTAGAATGTCATTATCCATTTGATCTGCTACACTATTGAGGTTCCTGGGAACATGTGTGAATGTGATGGATTCAAATGTTCTAACCATCTGTTTAATGAGTAGGAATTTTCTAAAGAGGGAGGGATCACGTACCCAGTAATAGTTGTTCAACTGAGAGACAAGCAGCTAGGATTCTAAGAATACTTCAATATGGTGGATACCCAACTGGAGGGTGGCGGCCAAGAGGCCAGTGACACCATCATATTTATCCTAGTAGTTGGTTGCAATGCCCACACATATTCCGTCGATATGTATCAACTCATGCGATAGGGAGTAGATGACCCATGCAGCCGAGGCGAGGTTTGGAGACCATCTACTTGCTCTGTCAGCAAATCCAATGTATCGACATGAGGTAGGATCCATCTGGAGTAGTCATGGAAACAATACGTAAGACTCATTTTAAAAAATGTGTAAAACAAAAAAGGGAAAGACTATGCTACAAGTTGTATTGCACATCACTTAAAGAGGTGATGTTAGAGGGAAAGTGGTTTTGACTTTGAGGGGGTCAGATGTCATTCCTTTGTGAGACATGATGAACCCTAGGAGATGGCCCATTGGGACAAAAAAAATTCACTTTAGGAGATTCAAGCGAATTTGGTACTTGCAGCATCACAAAATACTTTCTGCAAGTCGTCTATGTGTTTTTGTCATTTCTGTGATCGACTGGTAAGGTCATCTAGGTAGACCAATATGATGTGGATGAGGTCATGGAAACAATAATTCATGGTGCACTGGATGGTGTCTCCAGTGTTCTTTAGGCCAAAGGGAATTACTCAATAGGAGAATATGCCCCAAGGGGTTGTAAATGGAGTCTTGTAATGATCTTCTTTCCAGATCTAAATTTGGTTGTATCTGGAAAATCCATCCATGAAGGAAAAGACCTCATGTCCAGTGCACGCATCAATGATTTGATCGATGAAGGGTGTTGGGAAGTTGTCTTTGGGACATGCCCAATTTAGATCGCTGAAGTTTGTACAAACACGGATGGTTCCCTATTTTTTATTCATGGGAATGGGATTTGAAACCCATGTTGTGTAAGCAATGGGGTAAATGAAGCCAGTTGTGCATAGCTTCTCAATTTCAACTAAAATGAATACTTATTCACTTTACACAAATAATATTACCAAAATACTTGGAATATTAAATAAGCCATAATAATATATAAATTGATGATAGAATAGATATGATACATTTACAATGGTTGGACTTATATACGTCCATTCGTGACTTTCTAACCTACAGTCATGACTCTTTGATAATTATTGATTATTAATTAATAATCATCTATTAATATTATTTTTAATATTTATATATTTTATGTTCGTTACATTGCCTTCCCCTTAAGGGGATCTTTGTCCTCAAAGATGTATTTGACATTAATCTCTGATTTATTTTAATCTGTCATCTAAGAATTCTTTCCATTTTGTATTTGTGACATTTGAGGAGATGAGCCAATACGAATTACGAATTCCCTATGAGAATTGTCACATCGAATCTGTTGTGGTCCATCCCAGATCTATTTTTATCAGAGCTCTGATATATTTTTGTGGGACAATTCGTCTCAATTGTTGCTTGTTATGTCAATATTTTCGCATGTCCACATAAGTCTTCTGTGAATATTCGTTTTGACCTTGTCATTCATCAAAATGACAATTATAATTAGGATGTCTGTAAGGTGTAGGTGTTGTTTGTTCTTCTTTCTCTTGGATTGTGACAAATACTTTCTTCACTTCCTCGATTTGTGCTTCTTGGTTATCTAGTAGATTGTTACGATTATGAATCTTTTCGATTCCTTCCTCTTGCAACTTGTTTTCAATTTCTAGATCCTTGATTTGGTTATGTAGTTCCTTATTACTATTATTTAAACACTGGTTTTATTCTTGCTTTTCTAGTAATTTCCCTTCGAGGTCTTCACCGGATTGTTCCCTCTTGCTGTTGTTTTTCAATTTTTTGATTTTTGTAATCAGGGTTTTGTTGTGATTTCTTAATCTGAAAATTTCTTCAGAATTGTTGGATATTATTTTATTACTCTTTGTGATCTCCAACTTGTGTTCCTTTTTAGAGTCACTAATTTGTTGTTTAAGAACTTTTATCTGTTGTCGATACTGGCCGACCACTGATTCTTGATCTTCTACTTTCTATCGTATGTGCGTCAGTTCTTCATCTCTATCATTAATGATTTTGTTCAAGCGTATTATTTCTACTTCATAATCAATTATTTCTTTCTTTATATCTTGATTTGTTAGTCTCTGATTGAAATCACTTTCGTCTTTTAATTTCTTAACTTGGGCCGACAATTTTTCTATATGATTGTTCTGGTCGGAAATTATTTGTTCCTTGCGCTCTTTTTGCATCTTATGTAATTTAATCAACATTTCCAATTTTGTATATATGTCCCGTAATTCTTCATTGTCTCTTTGATAGAGCTTTAATTTGGCTTCTAATTTCTCTATTTGTGCTTGCAGACCCAATTCCATGGTCTCTGACTTCTTTACACTAGATGATGATGGTCTTCAATTTTTTTCGATTTTGTTTTTCCTTTGACTTCCCCACCTAAGTTCAATTTCACTTGCTTTTTAGTATCAATTATTATGCACTTTTTTGATCTTTTATTTCCCTTAAGTTTTGTAAAATGTGAGTAGATGGGGTGGTTGGGAGGAATGATTGTTAACTTCCCCACCCAGGTTCAAATCTCACTTCTTTATGCACTTCTAGCTTTTATGTTATTTAATAAAGAGAATTAAAGACTAAACTCAACCTAATTAAGGTATGAATTATTATTTAATATCCAATAAGGGTTTGTTTTATAAAATGACGAGCTATAAAACCACGAGCCTTTTTTTTCTTCTTTCCTTTTTTTATGGGATCTTCTCCCTTCTTCTCTTTTTTAATTTTTATTTTTACTTCTTCCTTTTTTTTCTTTTTTCTTTTTTCTTTTTATCTTTTTACGTTCTTCTCCTTTAGATTATTTTCTCTTTTTTTATTTTTATTCTTCCTTCTTCTCTTTCTCTTTTCTTTTTTATTTTGTTTTTACTTCTTGCTTTTTTTTCCTTTTACTCTCTATTTTTATGGTCAAAGATCCAATTCAGGAAACCTGGAATAATGGCTAAAAGCCGATAAAATGGCCAAAGGCCGGAATCTAGCCAATGAGGCTCTGATACCAATGAAATGAATACTTATTCACTTTACACAAATAATATTACCAAAAGACTTGGAATATTAAATAAGCCATAATAATATATAAATTGATGATAGAATAGATATGATACATTTACAATGGTCGGACTTATATACTTCCATTCGTGACTTTCTAACCTATAGTCATGAATCTTTGATAATTATTAATTATTAATTAATAATCATCTATTAATATTATTTTTAATATTTATATATTTTATGTTCGTTACATCGACTTTGACCATGGCAGCTTTGGAGGGATGGATTGGTTGTTTCTTTTGGTGCACGGGTAACACATTAGGCCATCTGTCAATGTGGTGCTTAACAATGGATGGATCCAACCCAGGAATTTTGTTGTAGGACTAGGCGAAGATGTCATGAAATTCCTGGAAGAGTGCTTTGTAGGAAGCAACTTCTTCTGAGGAGCAGGATGCTCCCAGCATGATTTCCTCGACAATATCAGGATTGGTTGAGATGTTGATTTTAATGGTTGGTGAAATATTGGCCATGTTCCCTTCTTTGAAGGCATCTGGTGTCGGAACAGGATTCTTGAACCAGTCAACTTTGCCATGAATGAAATCCTTTGCTTCAACAGAAAACTGGTCAGACTGCAACACAAGTTCTTTGGGGAGGAAGAACGAGCGATGGTGCATGTTGTCCCAAGGGTATTTTGGACTGATTAAGGCTTCAAGTATCTCCTCGTTGTTGCAAAAGAAATGGTGAGATAGATTTGATGGACCTTCAATGATTGTGGAGATAAGAGGGTCAGTGGAACTGGACATTATGTAAATGGACAAGGTGTCTGAAGAGGGAGGTGGGGGGTGGATTTTTTCGATCAAAGTGATCTCAGATTCAAGGGTATGTTGTCAAAGGTTGGCTAGAGCCATTCAAAACTTAGGAAATTCCTGGAAATGGTGACAATAATGTCCATATAATCTGCAAAGGGCACATGCATGTGAAGCAGTTGAAGCAGTAAAAGCTTCTTTAACGTTCGTAAATTCTCTAAAATTCCCATAGGTAATCTGAATTCCACATGTTGGTAAGTAGTAATAAATATTGATAATAGATAAGATGATGAATTACATATGAGGGTCTGTTATTTATATGGTGGTGAAATACCCTTTCATTAATAGTCATGTCTTTTCGTAAAGACATGTCTTTTCGTAAAGACATTATTGATTATTATTATTTATTTTATATATATATATATATATATATATATGTTTATTATTATTATTATTATTATTATTGTTTGTTGTTATTATTTAAGTTGTTACAGCATGGTTCGTTCTCAATGACTTGTTCTTCACTGTTGTCCTGCTTGGGAGTACCACCACAGGGATGTTTTCTGTTGTATCCATGGCATCCAAATGTGTGCAGATCATGGAATCTCAGAGAATTTTTGAGTTGCATGGCCCTATTCATTGCACATGATGCATGGCGGAGTCTGTCGAGGCTCGGTTGTTCCTTTCGTGTTTTTCCCCTGGACCTTTTTGGGTGGGTTGGGGTAGGTGCGGGTGCAGTGGTTTGTTTTTGCAGGTCAGGTGGAGGATGAGATTTGACCACAATGGGTTGAATGGGGGTCAACACAACTTGGGGCATCAGAGGTTGGGCCGGTGGCTCAAGGTACCATACACGAATCCCCAATGTGAAGTTGGGTAAGTTTAAGGTAGCCATTACTAGCTTACTTATGATACCAGATGAGGGAAAAAGGAAGGGAATTGTATGGATTGGAAAGGATTGGAAAGGATCCCTAGTAGTTACCTGGCGAGTGCATTTGGGGGTGCGCTTACAGTTGTGGCTAGGATTGGTACTGTGGTTGTGGATATGGATGATGTTGTGGTTGTTGTTGGGGCTGCATCTGCAGTTGATGTTTGTCTGCAACAGTGCTAGATGAGAGCATGCACAAATCCGCAGTCTCATTTGGTGTCGGTGGTGGTGACACTAAGGGGAAGGAGGTCATCATGGGGGTGTCGACAAACAACCCATGGCCCACATTCAATAATGATGAGGTGGATTTTTCATCAACAGTAGTGTCGACCATAGGGATAACGCTGGCTAGTGTTGTTATCCCTTATGGATTGTGATAAGTCAATTGGTCAACGGTCATGATTTTCCCATCATGAGGGAACATCATGAGATGGAAAATAGTGGATGTTATGGCTCTCATGGCATAGATATAACTTCTTCCAAGGAGAAGGTTATAGTATAATTGTGCATTGACAACCTCTGTGTCGATCAGTTTTGTTTTCATGGCTAATGTAATGGGGACATACAGAAGGATACCTTGGGCTTTAGTGGGATGGGCATCATAAGCCTACAGAGTAGCAGTGGATGGTTGCAGGATTGGGAACCCAAGATTGTACCAGACTAAGGTTGACATAATACATATGGATGCCCCCTCGTCAACAATGCACTAGTGTACGACCAAAATCCAAATGGATATCAGAATTTGGAAGGCAATGGTTGGTGGCATCTGGGGCTCTTTGTTATCTGTGTCAAACGTGATCAACTTGGAGTCAAAGGGGTCTATAGCACCGAGGGAAACTAGTAAGGCCTTTCACTATGTTGGGAAATTTTTAAGTACCTCAAGAGCGAACATTACCATAGGTGTTTGGGCCAAGTCATCCACAATGTTGTAGCTCATAAAAGCTCTAGCTGTGGCATTGTTGGTAACCCACCGTATGGGGGTCATGGGGGAAAAGGGGGTAAGTGAAGAGGTGTGTTGGTTGTTTTGGATGTGGATTTCATTGATGGGTTAGTGGATTCGGTGTTGGATCCGTACTATTTTTTCCTGGTCTATAAATTGACCTCTTCGGTTTTCAGGGCTAGCAGGTGGTGAACACCTGTTTCTGTTGGTGAAGGTGCAGCAAAGGTAGTGGGATTGGGTTGGGGATAAGGTGTGGTTGCTACCATTCCTTGGAGTGGTAATGGGTTTTGGAGCACCATAGGTGGAGGGGCTAGTGGAGACATCATTCTTGAATAGTCATGATCTTGGTTTGGGTAAGCAACTGTAGGGGTATTTCTTGGGTGCAGTGGCATCATGGGTGGTGTCAAGTAATGTTGTGTTTGATGGGAGACAGAGCCTATGATGCCATCTACAGCATGGATGCCCCTGACACATCCTCGTAAGAAGTGAGGTCTCCAGACTATGTGTAAATGAGGTCAAATTGTTGGGCCTTCAAGATGGCCTCTGCCTCTGTTTAGGGATGTTTGGAGGCGACGTCCTTGGCTATGGGTGGCATAAATGTTTTTAAGAACCAATCAAGGAAGATCTTGTCATTAAGCTTGATCTTGCACAAGCTACAATGTCACCGCCACTCATGGATGTGGTCAGTTATGTGGGTCAGAGTGTTTTGGTGGAAAGATAGCAAGATTTACACCCCTTCATCATATCTGATAGGGAGCTGGAAATACTGCATGAACATAAAGGCCAAATAGTTGATGTATGGATAAAGGATTGCAGCAGCTTAATGTACCACTTGGTCGAAGAGCCTGTGAGGGTGTGTTGGAAAATTCTGAGTCTGATTGAGTCATCTACAATGTTGTTTGATGAGCACCATAGGTGAAAGGATAATATATGGTTTTGGGGGCATTCCCATGCCTTCCCTTCAAACTTTGGGATGTATGAGGGGAGATTGGTTGGCATGGGAGGCCAAAAGGATTGATGACAGATAGGGTCATTAGTTAACCTGGCTAATTTAGGCAAGTTGAGGCATGCCATGAATGGGAGGTTAGACCCCAAGTTTATATGGGAATGACTGGCAATGGTAGTGGGGTTTATAGGAACATGATGTCCCTGCATGACTGGGGGTACTTGTGGCATAGCTATGGATAGGCCACTTCCCCTAGGTATGGCAAGTGAGATAGTTTGAGCGGAAGGGCCACTGCCCCCAGATATGACAGGTGGGAAAGTTTGACTGGTAGGTACAGGTGGAGGTAGCTGAGTTAGGATAGTCTACATAGTAGTACTAGGACCAACTACAAGGTTGCTGGTGGTGACTTGAGACATGGACATGGGTCCACTGCTAATGACCATTCCAAGAAAATGGATTTGAGTTTGCACCAACCATGGGGATAGATGGTGCGGTATGTAAGTTTGGCTCAGATTGATATGATTCTGAGTCTGATTCAGAGGCTTTGTGGCCTTCTAACAGTGTAGAGTTTCGTCGAGATTGGTCTCGACGATGTTGGTTCAAGAACCCAAACTGTGATGGATCGCCTCTTAGGCGTGAAGAAGAGTGTGGGGGATCAATTGTGTCTAGTTGGTAGATAAAATGGTGTAATCTGTTAATGATGTTATGGACCCCAGTTTCAATGGCTTCCTATTGGATTTTAGGTGGTCACTCAGCCACCAAGACTGCTAGGAGACAGCGCTTGGATTTTTCCTCACATGAGTGCTAGTCAATCGGTAGGGTTTGTTGGTCGTTTCGCTTGGTGATTCCTCTCAATGTGCTAGCTACTTTTGGGTTCTCATGGTACTCCTCACAATTAGTTTTAGGGTAGAGCCCAAGTACCTCCCACGATTAAGGTAGTTAGGGAATTATGTCCTCAAAATGAAAAATTTTGAATTAATTTAAATTGATTGATTTTAATGGTTGGCTTAGCATCATGAGCTGAGTTTAGTTGATTAAGTGGTGTGGTTGTGTGTAGCCTTATGAGTGAGTTCTATTTTTTGAATTATTTTCTATTATTATGCTTTAGTTTTGTGAATCTACAACCATGGTTTATGAATACTTCTTAGCAGATTTTTTTTCTGGTTTGTTGTGCAGGTTGAATAATGGGAAACCTGTGAACAAAACTGAAACTAAATAGAATGTTGAACTGAAACTAAAAAAGAATCAAGATATGTCTATTAAATTATGAACAATTGTAAACCTGCTAGGTGACTACCCTATCCTTTTATTCCTCCTATACCAGGAAATAGTGTTGGGCTCTCAACATAGTGGGACAAGCCCACCCGTAGATCCTTAGGTCACTCTCCAAGTGCAAGGTTGGTCAACAAGGAGGACACAAACACCATGAGGCCCCCTAGGCCACCCCTTCTTACCCATTTTAGTGGTTGTGGAATGATGACAGGGATAAGTGCTTATTACTATACTTTCTCAACCCTCCGTCTTATCCCAGAATACCCCAGAGGGTGATGATTGGGTAGAGGAGGAAGGGCTAGGAAAGGGGTAAATTTCCGATGTTAAAGTAAAAAATGAAAACTAACTTACAGTACTTTAGATAAGCCTTTAAACAAATTTATGTGCATAAATAGTTAACCACACATGTCATTAACCTGAATAGTTGCTTGTAGAAATAGATAGGCTACTAGACAGTGGCGGCAGGGCCACATCGATAGTCCAAACAACAAAAAATAGGCACTTGAGAGATAGTTTTCCCTTTTAGGGGAAAATCTAGTGAGGGGGTCGCTGGTTTTTTCCTAAAATAGGCGAGAGAGTCGCCCAAAAACCAAAAACAGGAGCGACCAGGCTCCTAGGAGTGAAGTCGCTCTTTTCAGGCTAGAATGAGGGACTTGGTCGCTCTTTTAGGGGCTTAATGAGTGACGGGGTCTCTCTTTTCAGCCCAATATGAGCGATCTGGCCCGTAAACTAAAATATTTCAAAATTAGAGCTAGGAACGGCTGACATTAACTAGTACTATGGCCGAGCGGGCTCAGGTCGGCATCAAGACAACTCGACCGGCAATATCAATGACAAAAACAAAGATCTAAACTAGAAATAAACTAGAAATAAACTAGGTCAACAAAAATATGAAAATAAATTGTAAAAACACAAGGATCCTTTGGGATCGACCTAGTATGGTCACCAAACTGTAGTAGGGATTTCACCCTAGCTACATGCAGAAATGACTGCCTTCTGTCTATAGGATGGAAGGATAGGGTCTCTGTGGATGGGAGAGAAAAGCTGCAGGAAAGGGTTAGTGAACCAAGCAAAACCTACAGCACACTCTTAATGGAGGACCTGCAAAACAATGTGAGAAAAACCACCTGCAAATAAAATAATCTACAAAAATAAGCTACTAACAAGAAACACACATTATACCTTCTGGTTTTGATGAAATGGGCCACCATGCACTAACTCAAGGTGCTACCTCTAAATGGAATGGGGATTGGCTAATGGATAAAGTGATGGAGAGGGATGAATGGCTTGAGAGAGATGGGTCTCAAGGCACTCATATGGGCAGAGTAACGGTAGGCAGAGAAGGAATGTCTTGAGAGTGACCGCACCCTTGTATTTATAGATTTTTTTATGAGTTTTAGGATTTTAAGCCCTTGGTCAAGGATTTAGCTCCTTTTTAGGGCTAAATCCCTGACCAAGGGCTTAAAACCCTAAAAATCAAAAGAAAAAAAACTATAAATACAGGGGTGGGGTCACTCTCAAGAGATTCCTTCTCTTCCTACTGTTACTTTACCTGTATGATTGCCTTGAGACCCATATTTATTAAGCCATTCATTCCTCTCCATCACTTTCTCCCTTAGCCAATCCCCATTCCATTGAGAGGTAGCACCTTGAGTTAGGGCATGGTAGCTGTCATAACCCCAAGATTTCGTAAAAATTTAAAAATTTTAAGATAACATAAAATGTCTGAATACGTAGTTTACTAATTGCTAGAGGTTAGTGGAAAATGAAATAGTTTAACAATTAGTATTAATTAGTTTCATAATACAATAACTAATACAACTTTCATTTTCATAAGGTAAATGAGAATGACCTGCCTTCAGATTTCTTTTAGCTTTACTAATAATTGTACTTTTTGGCAAGAAGGTGAAATCTATCTTTGAAAACTTGGGCTTACATAGCATTATGCTAACGCAGATGAACCGCTGGTTCTTACAGGTTCAATAGGTAACGATCAATCAAGTAGGAGTTTTATTCATAATGTAGCAAGAAGTAATTCTATTGCAAGTTAATATGCTAGTAACTAAACTAATTATTTAAAAGCAAGCTTTGATGAGGTAAGGTAATTGTCTTCTATAGTTTTTGTTTCCAAGACAGTATTCAATGTTTAGTCATAAAGATTGTTATCTTTATCATACTTAGCTAAACAAAAAGATACTTACTGTGAGCTTAGAGCTCAAGTTCTTCGTCAAACAATTTCTTCTATTTTAACATGCTTATATCGCTAATGTTATGTTTAAAAGTACCTTCTTTTATTCATGAAATTACTCCTATAAATCTTCAAGGTAAGGATTTCCAATAGAGTACATGTTTCTATTTTGTCTCTATCTTACTAGCCACAGAAATTATCAACCTGATGTTTGTATGTACATATGCTAAGCATCAAGTTATAAAATTCAGTAATTATATTATCACCTTGCTGCATGTATTATTGTAACAACATACAATACCACATTATTTTATAATGTACCAATCTAATTGTTACTTGCATCCTGTAGAGATCTTACTACCTACCACCACTTGTATAAAGTCTAAATCATAGGTAAATACTTTATCAGTGTTATTCCTATAATTTATAAACCTTGTGCATGGTTTACACAATAGTAAAATTTCTATTATAATGTTGCCTCACTATAATAAGTTGTAGTTTATAATAACTACTATGGTAGATTTTACTACCTAGAACTTCTGCTCTAAGGTCTATATCAAGTGCAACATTATGAAAAAGATCCCTATACTATGCTAGAACCCAGTAAGCACAAATGAATTTGTAAATAGTGATAAGATTCATTATTATTGTCATTGGCAAGTTGAGCATACAAAACATTATTTGTAAAAGTTTACCCTATGGTCAAGCCTCATGATTGTTTATTTGACATGGTTTAAACTCCTTTACTCTATAGTGAAACGATGAATATTAGTTATTAGTAATTGTAACTAATATTAAACCATCTATTGCAAACAGTATAGTTTGAGCTTCAAATAATATGTAACTATTTTAAAGTCGACTGTAAAGTAAATATACTAATCATTATTTGGAAATGTTTATTCTATGGTCGACCTTGGGATTGTTTCAAAGGAAATTTTTTTACATCCTTACTCTATGGTCAACGACATAGATTCATTTTTAACAATTATTACAAACCTCGAAACTATCGTTTACAATGATATAGTTTATGTTTTCATTAGCGAAACTATATATATAATTCCATAGTCGTGTGCATAGTTCATTTATTGATCATGGAAATAACAAATTGAATAATTGGAAACACAGATTAACTATAGACAAGACCCTTGCGTGGTTGAAAGATTTGGAGGGCACATGGTCTGCTCTCGTCCATGCATTGGTGACATAAAAGACTGGAAAACCCTATTCACCTATCATTTTACTCCGAGGGTTTCGCTGGCCTACGGGCTGCTTTGTGTAGTTTTCTTGGCAGCCATGAGAGGATGTTCCTCTGCTTGCCTGCTCCGTAGCTTGTGCTTGTTGTTGCTGTAGTGTTATTACTCAGTCTTAGGTCATGAATCTTCATGGTTGTGAACCTTACTGCGCAAGTGGTTACTTGTTTATGTGTTTGGCTCTCGACCTGTTCATGGTTTTAGTTCTGATTTTCTTGGGGCTCATCACGGCTTTGTGAATATTGTTAACACTATCTCCACTCCAGGGTCAGCATAGGGGTTTGAATACTCCTCTATGTAAATTGCTAAAGCTGGTGACAGCTTCTTCATTGCTTGAATTCTCCTCTTACTTGCAGGTAAAGACAACTCAAATATTCATTATGAAAACTCTTTGTTAAGTTATTTATATAGTTAGGTTTTTTAAGCTTAGAAGCTAAGCATTATTCTAACGCTTGATATTGTGCTATTTACAGGAACCCATGACAGATCCAATCTTTAGTGGAAATGAATACAACGGTCGGCTTCAATGGACTCATGGCCCCAACCGGTAATCCCTAATTTCAAATATCGGTTTTTCCCTACTTGCAATGAGGGTTGTTGAAGGAGAAACATAGTGCTTGGAAGTCTGTTTCAGTTTCTTCGTTAGTTAAGAAGTTTTAACATGTTGCTTTCCAGTTTTTTTTACTTGCAAACCCTTACTGTTATGCTGGGTAATACCGGCCCTTGAGCTGTGATATGTATTTTTGTTAAGTTCTAGCCTTACGGCCCAACAATGTAATACAGTTGGTTATATAAAGAAATACTTTGTAAATCTTGGAGCTATGTCTCGTGTTGTTATTATTTTGTTAAACTGTAAATTATGTGTGTATTTTACTGTTTATAAAAGATGTTTATTTTCAGAAAAAGACTGTAAACAATCTAAAACATGGATTGTAGCCTTCTTGTTAAGTTTCCTTACACTATTAACAACTGTAAATGATTAAAACTTAAATAGATTAATATATAATTGGATAAATTAGTTTTTAGGGTTTCAACCCTCAGGTTTTTCTTTCACGGGTTATAATCCTAAATATAATTAGCTCCTAAATATGAAATACTTATTTTTATTTCATTTAATATTTATATTTACATTTATTTTATTTACTATTCTGTAACTTAGAATTATTCAGAGCTCTGTAAAGAATAGAAGGTTAACTTTGGAACTCTGTGTATTTCTCATAAATAAAGGGTTTATACACATAACCCTAATCTGGTTTTTATTAAGTAATAGTTTTAAGATTTAGTTAATAGTTTAAAAGATATATTGTTTGGTTAATAACTTGTTTATATACTTAGCTATTATCTTCTATAAAAAAATTTGTATCAGTATACTATTAATATAACTCTAAAGTAAGTTACTATTTCTTTTCCTGCTTTTTTATTTAGTTACACTAAGTAAAATAGTAAACAATAATAAACCATAACACTATTTTTCATTATATTTTAAACCTTGAAATAAATTTTACTCTGCTATATATAGATACAAAATCCTATTTACTATTTTCATTCTCATAAGAATTCTTTCATCTACGTAAAGCATTCTAACTGTGCCAGAGTAAGACCTGGTTTCCAGATGTGGAAAAACACAGTTTAGAAATTTATATTCTTTCTATTTCATTATTCTCTAAACCAATTTCATTTCTATAACAATCTAATAATACTAAATCTAACATTTTACAAACTCTGAAATTTTAACATTCATATAACAGATAAACTAAGATTATTTAACTCAAAACAATAAATTAAAATAACATAGAGCCTATTGAGGACAAGATGAAAACAGCTTTAGGAGGCCATTCCTCCCTACAAATCTTATCGAGAGCGCTCAAACAACGCTTCCTCAGGACCCCCAGGCCTGTTCCTGGTCTTCTTGGCTGAGAATTGGGTGGAGAATGCTACTGTAGAACCCTCTTTCAACTGACTAGTTCAATACCTCAATAAAACACTTTTCTCTCAGCAGTATGATCTTCAGCTTAAAGGATGCAACTAGATCAATCAGCAGTTATCCCCTCAAACAATTTCCAGATTTCCCTTCCATTGAATTTCTCTGAAGTACATTCATTCACCCTGAATGATCACTTCTCTAAAATGAGCAGCCTCAGCTCTCTTCATTGGGAATTTTTATAAAGATGTCTAGGTCTTCTGGGTCATTTTTCATTAATTGAGCCACCTTCTATGATTCCACTTTCTTGGGAAATCATGACCACAAATGTAGGGAGGTTGCCACCTGCAACAATTGGAAGTGGTTTGAGGATGCTTCCAAATGTCAGTTTGTTGTCCACCCAGTATCCTCCACCAGTTTGACCAGTAAACACTCTTTTAATAGCTCTCCTAAGTTATTGTCTCCTCGTGTATTTATTTATAAATAAAATATCCTGAATTTACAATAAGTATTCTTGACCCCACTGGTCATTAATTACAACTTAGCATAAAATTTAACATAATGTTCCTCAAATAATATAAAATTGTTTTTGAAAAATTGGGGCATGTGACATACACACCCCCTTAAATGATAACATCATCCTCGATGTTATTTATTCCTCATCCTCATAATTCCCCTGGAACAGAATTAGATATGCATCCTGCATATAACTTTCCAATTCCCAGGTGGCTTCCTCTGGACTAAGTTGCTTCCATTGCACCTTCACCTGACCAATGGTGCAGTTCCGAAATGTGATATCCCTTAGCTTGAGGAAACAGTCCAGTTCCACCAGAAAATCTCCTTCTGGTTCCACCTGTACATCATTCCAGTTAACAACATTAGTAGCATCATATACATATTTCTTTAATACAAAAATGTGAAAAACATTGTGAACTCTTAAATTCGGTGGTAAGGCTAACTGATAGGCTACTTGTCCAATCCTGGATAGTATTTCAAAAGGACCACAGTAACGAGGTGCTAGTTTTGCACAACTAACCAACTTCATAGAGCTCTTTTTGGGTCTCACCTTAATGAACACATGTTCACCTACTTGAAACTCTTTTGGATTTATTTTAAGGTCTGCTTGACTTTTCTGTCGATCTTGCGCAATTTTCAGGTTACCTTGCACCTGCTTTACAATTTCTTCCATTTCTTTCAATAGTTCAGGTCCTAATACTAGCCTGTCCACCAGATTACTCCAAGAAATAGGATTGTTACACTTTCTTCCATACAAGATTTTGAAAGGACTAAATCTGGCTAAAGCTTGATAATTATTATTATAAGCAAATTCTACCAGGTGCAAATAATCCTCCCATTTACCTGGCTGATTCTTTACATACATTCTTAGTAAATATTCCAGTTGTTGATTTACTCTTTCAGTCTATCCATCAGTTTGAGGATGGAATGAAGTACTAAAATTTAGTGTAGTATTTAATCCTTTAAACAGAGATTTCCAAAAGTTACCTGTAAATTTAGGGTCTCTATCTGAGATTATAACTTTCAGTATCCCATGCAGTCAGAAAATTTGCTTTAAAAAGATATCAGCTATTTTTGCAGCTTTATACGTAGTTTTTACAGGTATAAAATGGGATGCTTTACTCAATTTGTCAACTACTACCATTAAGAATCATTTAAATTCTGATTTTTAGGCAGTCCAGTAACAAAATCAAGACTAATTATTTCCCATTTCCAGCTAGGAATGGGCAATGGCTAAAGTAATCCAGCAGGGTGTTGATGTTCAGTTTTTACTTGCTGACATTCAAAACATCTAGCGATATATTATGCCAGTTCAGTCTTCATGTTTGGCCAAAAATATTATTTTCTTAACATAGTTATAGTCTTCTGATAACCTGGATGGCCTGAGTATGGAGTTTTATGGATTTCATCTAAAATTAATAACTTAAATTTAGGTACATTAGGTACATACATTCTATCTTTATACAGTAAAAATCCTTTTTCATTCAAGTTGTACCCTTTACTTAAACTTTCTGTTGGATTTTCTTTCGTTTTTGTTTGTAATTTTTGGTAAATTTCATCTTGTTCTAACCCTGCTTTAAGCTGTTCTTCCAGATCTGTTGTCTAAATGCTGATAACTGTTGTAAACCTCAACCTTGCATTTCTACTTAATGCATCAGCAACTTTATTTTCTTCCCCTTTAATGTGCTAAATTTCGAAATCATACTCACTTAGAAAAGCTATCCACCTAGCTTGTCTAGCATTTAGGTTAGGTTGATCTAACAAATGTTTTATTCCTTTATTATCTATCATTAGAATAAATTTTCTTCCAATTAAATGATGATGCCACATCTTTAGAGCATGTACGACAACAGCTAATTCCAATTCATAAGTTGCATAATTCTTTTCATGAATTTTTAATTTCCTAGACTCATAAGCGATAACATGCCCTTCTAGAGTCAATACTTCGCCTAAGCCATCATTGCAAGCGTCAGTACACACTATAAAATATTTATTTGGAACGGCTATTCTTAAAATAGGTTCATTGGTTAATAAAGTTTTTAACTTTTTAAAACTATCCTCGCACTTCTGATTCCAATCAAATTTCTTTCCCTTCTTCTGCAAAGAGGTTATCAGATTTGCAATTCTCGAAAACCCTTCAATGAACCTCCGGTAATTCCCATGAAGGATCGAACATGAGTTACATCTTTAGGAACTGGCCAATCTTCTATCGCCTTTATATTTTTAGGATCCACTGAAATTCCTTCCTTAGTCACCACATGACCTAAGTACTGGATTTTATCCTTAAAGAAATCACATTTACTAAACTTTGCAAAGAGTTGATCATCTCATAACTCTTGCAAAACAATTTCTAAATGTTCTTTATGCTCTTCTTCAGATTTTGAATAGATTAATATGTCGTCGATAAACATGACCACAAACTTATCTAGATATTTATGCATTACATTATTCATTAAACACATAAAAATAGTTGGGGCGTTAGTAAGCCCGAATGGCATGAGGACAAACTTGTAATGGCCTTATTGAGTCCTAAAAGTTGTCTTAAAGATATTTTCATCTTTAATCCTAACTTGGTGATATCCAGACCGCAAATCAAATTTTGAAAACACCGTAGCTCCACGTAGTTGATCAAACAAATCATCTATGCGAGGCAACGGGCATCTATTTTTAATAGTCATCTTATTCAACTGATGGTAATCTATACAAAGTTATAGATTTTCGTCCTTTTTCTTAACGAAGATGATAGGTTCCCCCCAGGGAGACACACTGGGTCGAATATATTTCTTGTCAATAAGTTCTTTTAATTGTGACTTAAGTTCATTAAGTTCAAGTATGTTCATCTGATAAGGGGCCTATGAGCTGGGTACTGCACCAGGTACTAGCTCAATGGTAAAATCTAGTTCCCTTTTCGGAGGCAGTCCTGGAATTTCTTTCGGAAATACATCTACATACTCTTTTAAAATTGGTATATCCTCCAATTTTAATTTATCTGTATTACTATTACTGCATAAGCCTTACAACCTTTCCTAACAACTCTCTTAAGCTGCAAAGCAGAAATCTGCCTTACAGTTGTTTTTCTAGGGATTCCCTTTACACTTATTGATTTTCCATCATTATTTATACAAGTAAAGGTTTTATCATATCAGTTTAAGATCACTCTATGTTGCTCTAACCAATCCATACCAATTAGTATATCATAAGAACTCAAAGGTAGTACATTAAGCTTTACAAAAGTTTCAAATTGATCCATAACTACTGCATAATTCTTTACAAAACTAGTTACCTTCCTATTTGCAGCAGTAGCTAACTGAACCAAGTAAGAAATTACAAACTTTTCAATAGGCATTTTACATTTTTCTACCAAATTAGGTGAAATATAACTTAAACTAGCTCCTAGATCAATTAAAATAGCTATGGGTGTTTTGTTTATCTTACCTTCTACTTCCACCATGGAAGTTTGATAGTCTACTTGTCGATTCTCCAAGGTTGCATTGATTCTAGGCATAGTCCTCGCTAAATCTCCAACAACCATCTCCTCCTGTATTGTATGGATATTACTGACAGTATTTTTCTGATTAGGACAGACTGAGGCATAATGTGGGCCATTACACTCCCATCACTTTATGGGTTCTTTTCGTTCAAATTTTTTCATGTAATTACCATGATTATTAGCAAACTCTTTACTCTTTTGATTGTTCTGATTGTTTGGTGAATTATTATTATTCCCTTGGAAATTCTTATTAGAAAAATTTCTATCCTTATTATTTTTAGAATTTCGATTGGGCACAAACTCTTTCTTATTTTGATCATAATTATTATTCTTTTTGGCCTTCCAGTTGGCCATACTCTCCTTTTTCCAATTCTGTTCATAACAGAAATTGGATTTCCTCATAGCTTCTTCCATATTTTTTGGATTGTCATACTCAATCCTATACTTTATTTGATAAGGTAGACAGCTGAGAAACCATTGTACCTTCAGTTTTTCATCCACAAGGTATGGCACATACCTAAGCAGACTTAAAAACTTACTGTTCAAATCTTTCATAGTCATTGTACCTAGTTTAAGCTCATAGAATTCTTTAGCTCTTTCTTCATAGTACTGTTCAGATAAAAATTTATTTTCAAAGTACTTATTGAAGGTACTCCAATTTATGTTTTTCTCTCTTATTCCTTTCACTCTCTTTAAATCTTGCCACCATATATCAACTTTTCCTGAAAGATTATAGATAGCCATTTTAGCCTTTAATTGGTTAGAATAGTTATAAATATGGAAGGACTTCTTCATCCCAGATAACCAGGATTCTGATTCCTCCCCCTTCTCAGTTTCTCCATTAAATGTTGGCGGCTTAATCTTTTTAAAATCTCGATAAATTTCTTCATAAGGTTTATATTTTCTCCTTTTAGTATAATGGTTATCCTCACTACTATCACTAGTAGAATGAAAATTACGTTGATCACCAAATAATTCGGAAGATGAGTTGCTTTCATTTTTAGTCTGTTTAGTCTTTTTATACTTATGTTGGTAACTTATATCTTATGAATCAACTCTTTTACCCCTTCCCTCAGTATGAAACCTTTCTGTTAGGATCTGATTCAGATCCTGCTGAGCTCTCAGAATCCTCTCATTTTCTTTTTTTAAATATTCCATTTCAGATTTTAATTCTTTTACTATTTGTAAAAGTTTTTAGGAATTAGTGGTTATGTCTTATTGTATAGGTTCTCTTTGTAAGTTTTCTTGTTCAGTAAGGGGAGATTCCTCTTCCACATATTCCTCCAGTCTTTCCATACCTGTTGTTAAACTCAGAAACAATTTTCTTTGTTGAATATCATTAAAAGAAAACAACATCAGCAAAATGATTTAAATTTACAGTTTCATATAAGCAAGTTGAGCTTCATCAAGGCCTAGTGTTTGAGCCTTGTGCTCTGATACCACATGTCAAAACCCCAAAATTTCATAAAAATTTAAAATTTTTAAGATAACATAAAATGTCTGAAAAAACAGTTTACTAACTGCTAGCAGTTAGAGGAAAATGAAATAGTTTAACAATTAGTATTAATTAGTTTCATAATACAATAACTAATACAACTTTCATTTTCATAAGGTATATAAGAATGACATGCCTTCAGATTTCTTTTAGCTTTACTAATAATTGTACTTTTTGGCAATAGGTGAAATCTATCTTTGAAAACTTGGGCTTACTTAGCATTATGCTCACGCAGATGAACCACTGGTTCTTATAGGTTCAACAGGTAATGACCGATCAAGTAGGATTTTAATTCATAATGTAGCAAGAAGTAATTCTATTGCAAGTTAATATGCTATTAACTAAACTGATTATTTAAAAGCAAGATCTGATGAGGTAAGGTAATTGTCTTCTATAATTTTTGTTTCCAAGACATTATTCAATGTTTAGTCATAAAGATTGTTATCTTTATCATACTTAGCTAAAAAAAAAGATACTTACTGTGAGCTTAGAGCCCAAGTTTTTCGTTAAACAATT
Organism: Pseudotsuga menziesii; assembly: GCA_001517045.1. Lineage (NCBI taxonomy): Eukaryota > Viridiplantae > Streptophyta > Pinopsida > Pinales > Pinaceae > Pseudotsuga > Pseudotsuga menziesii. Next base: position 800,994 of record LPNX011110786.1, read on the forward strand.
TCTTCTATTTTAACATGCTTATATCGCTAATGTTATGTTTAAAAGTACTCTCTTTTATTCATGAAATTACTCCTATAAATATTCAAGGTAAGGATTTCCAATAGAGTACATGTTTCTATTTTGTCTCTATCTCACTAGCCAAATAAATTATTAACCTGATGTTTGTATGTACATATGCTAAGAATCAAGTTATAAACTTCTGTGCTTATATTATCGCCTTATTGCATGTATTATTGTAACATCATACAATACCACATTATTTTATTATGTACCAATATAATTGTTACTTGCATCCTGTAGAGATCTTACTACCTACCACCACTTGTATAAATTCTAAATCATAGGTAAATACTTTATCAGTGTTATTCCTATAATTTATAAACCTTGTGCATGGTTTACACAATAGTAAAATTTCTATTATAATGTTGCCTCACTATAATAAGTTGTAGTTTAAAATAACTACTATGGTAGATTTTACTACCTAGAACTTCTACTCTAAGGTCTATATCAAGTGCAACATTATGACAAAGATCCCTATACTATGCTAGAACCCAGTAAGCACAATTGAATTTGTAAATAGTGATAAGATTCATTATTATTGGCATTGGCAAGTTGAGCATTCAAAACATTATTTGTAAAAGTTTACCCTATGGTCGAGCCTCGTGATTGGTTATTTGACATGGTTTAAAATCCTTTACTCTATAGTCAAACGATGAATATTAGTTATTAGCAATTGTAACTAATCTTAAACCATCGATTGCAAATAGTATATTTTGAGTTTCAAATAATATGTAACTATTTTAAAGTCAATTGTAAAGTAAATCTAGTAATCATTATTTGGAAATGTTTATTCTATGGTCGACCTTGGGATTGTTTCAAAGGCAAGGTTTTTACATCCTTACTCTATGGTCAAGGACATAGATTCATTGTTAACAATTATTACAAACCTCGAAACTATCATTTACAATGATATAGTTTATATTTTCATTAGCGAATCTATATATATACATTCCATAGTCATGTGCATAGTTCATTTATTGACCATGGCAATAACAAATTGAATAATTGGAAAGCAGATTGACTATAGACAAGACCCTTGCATGATTGAAAGATTTGGAGGGCACGTGGTCTACTCTCATCCATGCATTGGTGACTTAAAAGACTAGAAAACCCTATTCACCTGTCATTTTACTCCAAGGGTTTCGTTGGCCTGCAGGCTGCTCTGTGTAGTTTTATTGGCGGCCATGAGAGGTTGTTCCTCTACTTGCCTGCTCTGTAGCTTGTGTTTGTTGTTGTTGTAGTCTTATTACTCAGTCTTAGGTCATGAATATCCGTGGTTGTGAACCTTACTGCACAAGTGGTTACTTGTTTAATGGCTCTCGGCCTATTCATGGTTTCAATTCTAATTTTCTTGTGGCTCATCATGGCTTTGTGAATCTTGTTAACACTGTCTCCACTCTAGGTTCGGCGTAGGAGTTTGAATGCTCCTCTGTGTAAATTGCTAAATATGGTGACAGATTCTTCATTGCTCAAATTCTCTTCTTGCTTTTAGGTAAAGACAACTCAAATATTCATTATGAAAAATCTTTGTTAAGTTATTTATATAGTTAGGGTTTTCAAGCTTAGAAGCTAAGCATTATTCTAACGCTCGGTATCGTGCTATTTGCAAGAATCCATGATAGCTCCAATCTTCAGTGGAAAAGAATACAATGGCCGGCTTCAATGGACTTGTGGCCCCAACCGGTAATCCCTGATTTCAAATATGGGTTTTTCCCTACTTGCAATGAGGGTTGTCGAAGGAGAAACACAGTGCTTGGAAGTCTGTTTCGGTTTCTTCGTTAGTTAAGAAGTTTTAACATGTTGCTTTCTAATTTTTTCTACTTACAAACCCTTGTTTTTATGCTGGGTAATACCAGCCCTTGAGCCGTGATATGTATTTTTGTTAATTTTTATCCTTACAGCCGAACAATGTAATACAGTTGGTTATATAAAGAAAGACTTTGTAAATCTTGGAGCTCTGTCTCGTGTTGTTATGATTTTGTTAACCTGTAAATTATGTGTGTATTTTACTATTTATAAAAGATGTTTATTTTCAGAAAAAGACTGTAAACAATCTAAAACATGGATTGTATCCTTCTTGTTAAGTTTGCTTACACAGTTAACAACTGTAAATGGTTAAAAATTAAATAGATTAATTTATAATTGGATAAATTAGTTGTTAGGGTTTCGACCCTCAGGTTTTTCTTTCACAGGTTATAATCATGTTCGTTAAATATAATTAGCTCCTAAATATGAAATACTTAGTTTTATTTCATTTAATATTTATATTTACATTTATTTTATTTACTATTTTGTAACTTAGAATTATTCAGAGCTCTATAAAGAATAGAAGGTTAACTCTGGAACTCTGTTTATTTCTCATAAATAAACGGTTTATACACATAACCCTAATTTGTTTTTTATTAAGCAATAGTTTTCAGATTTAGTCAATAGTTTAAAGATATACTGTTTGGTTAATAACTTGTTTATATACTTAGCTATTATCTTCTATAAACTTTTTTTGTATCAGTATATTATTACTGCAACTCTAAAGTAAGTTACTATTTCTTTTCCTGCATTTTTATTTAGTTGCACTAAGTAAAACAGTAAACACAAATAAACCATAACACTGTTTTTCATTATATTTTAAACATTGAAATAAATTTTACTCTACTATCTACAGATACAAAATCCTATTTACTATTTTAATTCTCTTAATAATTCTTTCATCTACTTAAAGCATTCTAACTATGCTAGAGTACGACCTGGTTTCCAAATGTGGAAAAACATAGTTTAGAATATTATATTCTTTCTATTTCATTATTCTCTAAACCAATTTCATTTCTATAACAATATAATAAGAATACTAAATCTAACATTTTACAAACTCTAAACTTTTAACATTCATATAACAGATAAACTAAGATTATTTAACTAAAAACAATAAATTAAAATAACATAGAACCTGTTGAGGACAAGACGACAACAACTTTAGTAGTCCGTTACTCCCTACCAATCTCCTGGAGAGCGCTCAAACAACGCTTCCTTAGGACCCCCGAGCCTGTTCCTGGTCTTCTTGGCTGAGAACTAGGTGGAGAATGCAATTGTAGAACCCTCTGTCAACTGACTAGTTCAATACCTCAATAAAACACTCTTCTCTCAGCATTATGATCTTTAGCTTAAAAGCTGCAACTAGATCAATCAGCAGTTATCCCCTCAAACACTTTCCATATTTCCCTTCCATTGAATTTCTCTGAAGTACATTCATTCACCCTGAATGATCACTTCTTTAAAATGAGCAGCCTCAGCTCTCATCAATGGGATTTTTTATAAAGATTCCTACGTCTTCTGGGTCAATTTTCATTAATTGATCCACCTGCTCTGATTCCACTTTCTTGGGGAATCATGACCACAAATGTAGGGAGGTTGCCACCTACAACAATTGGAAGTGGTTTGAGGATGCTGCCACATGTCAGTTTTCTCTCCACCCAGTCCCCTCCACCAATTTGACCAGTAAACACTCTTTTAACAGCTCTCCTCAGCTGTTGTCTCCTCATTTATTTATTTATAAATAAAATATCCTGAATTTACAATAAGTATTCTTAACCCCACTGGTCATTAATTACAACTTAGCATAAAATTTAACATAATGTTCCTTAAATAATATAAAATTATTTTTGCAAAATTAGGGCATGTGACAGTAGCCCATTTCATCAAAACCAGAAGGTATAATGTTTGTTTATTGTTAGTAGCTTAGTTTTGTAGATTGTTTTATTTGCAAGTGGTTTTGCTCACATTGTTTTGCAGGTCCTTCATTAACAATGTGCTGCATGTTTTTCCTGGTTCACTAACACTTTCCTGCAAGTTTTCTCTCTCATCCATAGAGAACTTATCCTTTCGTCCTATAGACGGAAGGTAGTCATTTCTACACATAGCTAGGGAGAAATCCCTACTACACCTACAATTAATCCTCAACAACAACAAACAAATAAAGCATGATATGTGTTAAGTGTTAGGCCTACTCTAGCATATATAAATCCAACATGTATAGTCAAATACAACTACATCCATGGACAAGAATATTCATAGACATACACATGCAATGGGAGAGAAATGGATATTTCTATTAATGATGAACATAGATAATAGTGACAAACTCTGTCAAAACTTCGTTGAAATGGAGAAACTGAGTTCTCCACCACCTCAAACCTCCATCTCAATGGGAAGTTCACAAGACAATGGCAAGCTTTGGAAGAAAAAGAATGTGTTCTTAAAAGGACCAAGGGAAGCACACTCAAGCATATATGAATGAGGCAACAATGAACTATAGTTTCCTTGCTCTCAAATGTTCTCCTCCTTTACTACATCCAGGAGGATCAATATATAGCCCTTCAATAGGAAATGAAGGGTCGATTTGGAGCATTTCGAGGCATATGGAAGGCCAAGAGTCAAGTTATTCGGGACTCATTGAGGAAAAATCCATATATATATATATATATATATTTATGCAAATTTCTTGATGGAAGTGGGCTACAGTGGAGCAAGCTACCTGTACACATGAATTTTAAGCTAAAAACCATGTATGGCAATAAACAAGTGTTTTTTAAGGGATTTCTTGGATCATCAAAGTATATTTCAAGCAAAGGGGGTCCAAAGAATCTGCAGAGGGACATGGAAGGCCATAAAAGTGTGATCTACCAAGTGTGGTAAAATCGGCTCTAACATATGCCCCCTAATGTGTGAGGTTAGAGAGGTAACATGATAGTCGAAATACATTATATCCATCCCAAAAGTGGAGTAATGAAGACCTAGGTGGAAGAACTAGCCACTCATTAGTACAATATAATGATAAATATCAGCATGTGACTACAAATATATAGTGTAGCAGTCCCTAATACATAATAGTACAATGGCCATGAATAGGCATAATAGACATGTGTCACATGTGGTCATCACCACGTACAATATATAGTGAAAAAGATCTCCATAATGGATGAACATATCTGATAATATACTAGAATCTGGACATGAGAGCTAACATCTCATGAATACTGGAGTGATCAAGGAGGTAGAATATGCAAACCACTATTGGGACATGTCCCATCACGAGAATAAAGGTGTCGAGGTCGAACATGATGGTCCATCACCTGATTACTGGTCATTGATGTATATTGTTAACAGACACAAGATATCCCACCAATAATGAGAATGGGAATCAAGGTACAAAGTGAAATCAAACAAGTATGAATAGATGTGTTGAGGTCGAACACTTGAAATAATCCATTGATCAGGGGACATTGATGTATTCCCAATACTGTTGATGGTGATAAGACCTACAACTGATGATTAAAAGTCTCAAGGAACTCAATGGTCTCTAGACTCCTAATCCAGAATAAATGATTTGAATTCGATGGAATGGAATCCACTGGAAGGAGGGAATTAAGGAATCCCCCATAATCCAACACGAGGTACTTAGCAACACTGGATAATTTGGAAGAACTTGAATGAATAAGATGTGCAAAAACTAGTAACCGTATCGGGAATGGTTGACATGCAAAGACAAGATAACTTAGGAATGGTTGACTCAGGATAAAACTTCCTTCAAACAAGAGCATAAGGTAGATGGTGACCGATATGCAGCATAGGCTCGACATGGAAACTGGGACAACTCTGCGACATAGGAGGCATTGACAGAGGCTCCATAGGGACTAGAAGCATAACTAGTGAATGGAGAAAACTCATAATACAAGTACAACTCCTAAATTCATTCTAATAACCCAACCGATGGATGGAATATACAGTGCTCTATTCGAAGGTGACAAGACTTGACAGCTGCCAAAAGTAATATCATTTCTCGTCCGGGTTTTTATGTTTTTTAATTTTTTGTACTTTTTTAGATTAGAAATCTTGAAAAAGAATAAAGGTGCTTATAGTACATATCTAGGAGGAGACGAGTGTCATAAGCAAGAAAACTAGTTGCAAGAAGTGGAACATACCTATGCTCAGTGCAAGGAAGCATATTCGGGATAAGGACACTCAGGGGGATGTCTCCTCCTGGTAAGAGATGATCAAGCTGCAAAATATATATAAAAGGGATCTACTTGGCTAGTGTTGAGACAAGATCATGCTATATGGCTTATAAATTTGAAGCAGGGAGCCGGAGTAAAGCTCAATAAGGCAAGCAAACACATGAAATGCAATTACAACTTGATATAAATGGGAGTCCCTGTGGGAAATGGCCAGCATAAAGTTCAAGAGAGAATATGAGGTTCTCGCTCAAAGACATGGAATCACTATAAGGGACTCCCAAAACTAAAGGAAGAATATCAGCATGGGTACCAAATGACAAACTGGGATCTAACTAGGGAAGACATGAATTGGAAGGCTCTACCACTTATGCAATTCCACTTCTAGTATTAGTGTGATGGTGCCATAACATTACGAAGTGGGTTCATACCTATAGTTAAGGAAAAATGGTCATAAGGTGATGCATAATGCAAGAAAAAATGTGATCCTATCCTATATTCCAGTTGTGGAAATTGAACCTAGGTGTTAGAACAATTACACTCACAACAATTACCAATTACACATGCAAATTACTCACAAAAGGAGACTGAATATGGAGCAGAACACTAATCTGTATTGAATAAGTGTACAATATCCAACCCTGTGAATTCATAGGCTTCGAAAATAAATAATTACATGAGATATTAGAATGCATGAATATGCCATTCAAATTTAGTCACCCTTTACATACTGCATGTCCATTTAACCAAGGAAAGAGGCAAAAACCCAGTGGGAAAAATCCTTCCTTAAACATGGACAGTAAAACAAAATTTGGAAATCTTGTCATCACTCATGCTTTACAGCATGATCAGCAATCCCCAGCACTAATTTTAGATTACTGAATGTCTTCTCACAAAAAACTTTGGTGAAGATATTTGTTACTTGTTCTGAAGATGAACAGGAGAGTAGGTGAATGATGCCATCATGCACAAGTTGTCTGATGTAGTGCATATGGATCTCAATGTGTTTGGTTCTCTACTTTTGAACTGGATCATTGCAGATTCAAATGGTACTCTAATTATCACAATAGATAGTAGTTGAGTATTCTGATTCGAATACACACTCTCCAAGTAACCCCTACAACCATAAACATTGAGTTGTTGCATTTACAACTCCTCTGTACTCTGCTTCTGTAGATGAGAGTGCAATGGCACTCTGTTTCTTGCTTGACCAAATGATTGGCCCTTCTACAAGCATGAACACATATCCTGATGTTGACTTTCAATCTATGCTATCACCTGCCCAATCACTGTCAGTAAACCCAATCAAATCAAGATCAGATTTAGCTTTGTAGAAGATCCCATGAGTCCTTGTTCCCTGAACAAAGTTAAGGATCCTTTTGGCTGCTCTCCAATGGATCTTATGAGGCTTATCCATGTATCTTGAAGCCACACTTATTGCATAATAAATATCAGGTCTAGTATGTGTAAGATACAACAAACATCCAATCAATTTCCTATACAGTGTATTGTTTACCATAGGTGAAGAATCAGCTTCTTCAAGCTTAACTCCTGGAAGGAAAGGAGTCTTGCTTGGCTTGAAATCCTTCATATTGAATTTGTTCAGAAAATGCAAGGCATACTTGGACTGATGTACTTTTATTCCTTCTTTGGTTTGAGCAATCTCGAGCCCCAAGAATTGGCTCAATAAGCCCAAATCTGTCATTGAGAAGGCATGGTTCATTGCATCCTTCAAGGAAGCAATTTCATCCTTTGAGCTTCCTGTAATGAGAAGGCCATCAACATACAAAAAAATGATCATTAATGAACCATGAATCAGCTTCAAATAGACATTTGGATCTGATTTGCATCAAACAAAATTCAGTGATAGCAGAAAGCTATCAATCTTGGCATACCAAGCCCTGGGGGCTTGCTTAAGCCCATACAATGAATTCTTTAGCCTACACACAAGATATGGGTTAGTAGAAAATCCTTGAGGCTGCTGCATGTATATCTCTTCAATGATATCTCCATTCAATAAATCACACTTCACATCCATGTGGTGTACCTCCCATTGCTTTGAAGCTGCAATGGCTAAGGCTAGCCTGATGGAGTCCATCTTTTCCACTGGTGAAAAGGTCTCATTGTAGTCTATGCCATGAACCTGTGAATAGCCCTTGGCTACCAATATTTCCTTGTTCTTCATAGGTGAACCATCAGCCACAAATTTGGTTTTGTACACCCACTTACACTAAACTAGCTTCCTCCCTGGGGGAAGATCAACCAGCTCCCAAGTGTTGCTCTTCTGGAGTGAGCTGAACTCTTCTTCCATGGATGTTTGCCATATTGGATCATTTTTTGCATCTTCATATGTTTGTGGATCTGATTCAATCATCAGATAGCATTTCTCTACAAACATAGGATCTTTCATGCACAGAGCACTCTCAAACTGAGATCTAGTCCTCCTAGGATCATTAGGATTTCCAGCTAGTTCTCCAGCTGCATGAATGGTCTTGGCTGCCCATTTTGGTCTTGTAGGACTGTTACGATCTGCAATCAAATCATCATTATCATACATATCAGAATCAACATGTTCAACTATCCCTTCACTTACATTCATAGGTTCTGGTGGTGAAGAGGATTCTCCAACTTCCACTGCTGCTATGGGCTCTTCTTGAAACTGAACACACCTTTCAATGAAGGGTTTGTTTGTGCTCAAATTTATCAGCTTGTACCCTTTTGAATCTTCAAAGTACCCAACAAATAGACACTCTTGGCTTTGGGGCTGCAAATCCTTTCTCTTTTCTGTTGGAATTCTAGCCCAAGCCCTTGAGCCAAAAATCCTGAAATGGGTCACATTTGGCTTGTGCCCACTCCATGCTTCAAAAGGAGTCATACCATAAAGCTGTTTATAAGGCACCCTATTCTGGATATAGGCTGCATAGTTTATAGCTTCGTCCCAAAACTTTGGTGGCAAAGTCTTAGCCTCCATCATGCATGTTGCCATCTCTTTCAGTGATCTGTTCTTCCTCTTAGCAACACCATTCTGCTATGGTGTGTAAGGGATAGAATGATGCATCTGAATACCTGCATCTGCACAATATTGAATAAAATCAGACTTGACACACTCACCACCATTGTCAGATCTGAGGACCTTGAGTTTCCTCCCGGACTGGTTTTCAACCAAAGCCTTAAAGACTTTGAAGAGGCCAAAAACTTCATACTTGTGTTTCAGGAAGTAAACCCAGCAATACCTGGAAAAGTCATCTATGAATGTCAATGCATATTTGGCCCGACTCATTGAAATATGAGGAAATGGGCCAGAAACATCACTGTGGATCAACTCAATAGGTGTAGAGGTTCTCTCATGACTAGCTTTCTCAAATTTATGTAATGGGTGTTTTCCTAGGATGCAACCTTGACAGACTCCTTTGGAAAACTTAATCTTTGGTAACCCTATGACCATTTATTTTTCACTAAGATCAGAAAGATACTTGTAATTTAGGTGGCCAAATATTTCATGCCAAATCTTGCTTGCCTCATTAGCATGAATCAGAAGAGCAGAGGGGTTTGAGTAGGGTAGGAAGTGTGAGAACATGTATACCTTTGAAGTGTGATTTGCAACTCCTTTTGCAATGACTCTAGCACTTGAGATCTTTGTGATATCAACTTCATCAGGGGAGAATATGACCTTCTTTGGAGACCTTGTGTGGGTCATCTGATACACTAATAAGAGGTTAGAGGCAAGACCTGGAACATACAACACATTGCTAAACTTACCATGGTCAAGATCAATCCTCCCTTTGCCCAAACTTTTAGTGAGAGAGTCATCTCCTAGTACTATTGGTGGACCTTTCAACATGTCAAGTGAGGTAAATTCCTCCTTGGTCAAAACCATATATCTTGAAGCTCTAGAATCAATGATGAAACTAGGTGAGCTTGATGTGCCAGCAACCAATGCATGAACTCTCTCTCTGTCTTCTGAATTTGATCCTCCTTCCCTCTTCTTTGAGCTGTCTGGAAGGGAGATGCCATTCTTCTCCAGGATTTGGGTCAGCATGTCTATTTGCTTCTTCATGCAGGAGCATTCAGAATGATTGCTCTAACTGCAGTATGTGCACTTGCTCATTTCTCCTTTGTTCTTCTTCTTATGGGGATTCTTCTTGGAACCTTGAGGCTCCTCTGGAGACTTGTTCTTGTCTCTCTTTCGCTCAGGTGGATTTTTAGCTTTCTTATTGCTTTTTGACTCCACCCTCGAATCTCCAGCAACCAGAGCTTAGTCTTTGGATGGTTTGATGGTACCCATCATCACCAATTTATCTTGTTCTTGTGTGAGAGATTCCATGAAATCTGCAAGGCTAGGCATTTTCCAGGCTCAAGCTATCAACTTTGTGGCATAGAAGGTCAATACAAACACTAAATAGTCAGGGAAAAGCTTCGAGAGTATGGCCAAAACCAATTGTTCATCCTTCTTTTCGATCCCACATTGTTTTAGCTGCAAAACAAGTGCTTTGAACTTGGAAAAATAGAGTTGCAGAGATTCAAAGCTATTGGGACTCAGGGAGATCAATTCATTTTCAATTTGATATCCCCTCATCTCATCTATCTTTCCAAGAAGATCAACAAGCTTCTCCCATACTTCATTCGGTGATGTCAATCCATCAAGATGGAAAAGGAGGTCTCTGGATATACTCAGACACAGGAGACCATAGGCCTCATCCCTCCTGTTGTGCCATTTAATCTTCTCTGCAGCTGCATTGGGATCTGCTTCTGTTTCCATAGTCACTCTATAGAGGCCTTTCGCTCTCAACAGTATCTCCATCTCTACTTTCCATTCAAATAATTTAAATGGAGTCAAGATGATATTCTGAGATTGATCCATAGCTCAGAAATTGTCCCGTCAGTCAGCAGAATGCTCCCAGTCAATGATGTCAAAAATGCAAAACAAATTGGAAGGATAGAAATTCGATCTACAAAGGCTTTGATACTATGTGGAAATTGATCCTAGGTGTTAGAACAATTACACTCAAAACAATTTCCAATTACACATGCAAATTACTCACAAAAGGAGACTGAATATGGAATAGAACACTAATCTGTATTGAATAAGTGTACAATATCCAACCCTCTGAAGTCATAGGCTGCCACAATAAATAATTACATGAGATATTTGAATGCATGAAGATGCCATTCGAATTTAGTCAAAAGCAGGCTTACTAAATCTAAGCAAATCCCCCATAGGTGCATAAAGCACTTTCCAAATCTGTCTAGGAGCTCACGAATTGGAAAAATCAATTAGGAAAGCTAATAGGTGGTGGAAGGACAACTCATACATACTTTTCATAGGAGAAAAGAGTGGAGGATGTTGAGGACAAAAAACAAGTTAACTTCACCTAGTCAAACTTTCCCAATTGCCTTAAAACTCAGAAAAATCAGGCAATAAAGAAGAAAAAGCAGACATGCACTAGGGAGGCCAGGAATAAAGAAGATTTTATTCCAAGAGGTTTCCCAAGCAATCCATGACTCAAATTTATCAAGTTTGACCACTATGGATGTGTGGAGGACAACTTGTATAAGGTGGAATATGGAAACTAGGCAAATAAGACAAAAATTGGATTAATTAATGTCTAAGGTAGCTAACTATGGGTTGATTATTCTAACACTAGTTTGAAATTATACCTGTAATAGAAATGAACGGGTCAATTCCTCAGCAAAAGTACACTCGAATCAAGCCCCTACACCACAATATTAGGCCAAAACAGTTCAAAAAAGAGTTGATAAGGGTCAAAACTATAGGCTAGTGGATAAAAATTTCAAAGGGAATTTTATAAATACTAAAAAAATCATTTTTCACCATACCATTTTGAATTTCCACCACACATAGTGCATTGGAGCCATTTTGAGCCACAAACTTCAAACACCAATTCCAGGAGCTAGCAGCAATGGAATCAGGAAATGTTAGAGCCAGGTAAATCCTCATCCCACACTCAATATTTTTAGTGTTTTTATTTAAATTTTTAATGGTGTATTTTTAAGTTTAAAGCACCCCTAATTGGGTATCCTAGCCCACGTCAGTCATAGGTCATTGATTCGTGTATAACGCTGGGTATACATAGAAAAAGCAGTGATTTCTACATATATGCATGACTGTCAACATGAAAATTCATGTATGAGTGTGTGCACCCAAAATTATGGAAAAATCTCATCAAATATTATGGTTTCTTGGCAAGATGGTGCTACAATGGCAAGAACGCGAGCATGAGGATGTAGATAGATCAGTACAAAGTGACATGGTTTCTCAACAAGAATTAAGAGCATGTGGTTTATACAAATTTTGGTGACTTGGGAGCTTGAGGGCTCAACCAATACTTACTTTTATGCTTTGAATTCAGGTTCCTATGAACTTTATCCAGAGTCTCATCCTCAAGGTCATAGTGCTAGTGCTAGCCAAGATAGCAGGGTTGGCATCATTATATAAATATTCTAGGCCTCTAATGTTCTAGGTGGTTGATTGTATGATACCTACCACATATGACTGGAATACATCCTTGTTGAGAAACATGAAGCAACACTAACTGACTACAAGCTGGGTAGGACAGGGAGCGTTGGGTTCGCTAGCATACTCGGTACTTTTTTCTTTGAGTGGGTACCTGACCTTAGCCCAAGAGTTTAGATTCTTCCACATGGTCTATGGGGTCCTGCCCAAACTCGTTGGGTAGTTGTGATGCGATGGTTACGGGGGGGACATGTAGCTACACCTTTCCTATATGAATTTTACTACTAGTGGCAGAGACAGATCATGACCATATATGACTATCCCTATGCAGGGATAGACTTCCATGGTGATTCAGATATACTCATTGATCCAAATTTATGTGTGAACAAAATGAAAGAATGGATACAGAATCATAATAACATACATTTTGCAAAGATAATAGAGATACAGTAAACAAATATTCTATTAAATGGTGGAAATAGAACAGACTGTAATACAATAGCTAGAATGGTGGTAGCTATCTCTGAGAAGAGATGTGACTGCTATGCTCATCTGTGCAAATATGACTACAAAATGAGGCCAAAGGGGCCTATTTATAATAATAATGAGGGTGAGAACCCCAAAAGTCCAAAACCTAACCCTAGAAGATGAACCATTATAAAGTTTGCGGCCCCAAGGTGGTAAGTTGAACAGTCAACTTCCTGGGGTCATAATTTTTGCATATGATCTCCAATTTGGGCATTCAATAGCTCGTTGGAAAGGTCTATCTAATATTTACAACTTTTTATTAGCCAAATGCATGCCTATAGAAACCATTTGGCCCCCAAATCGCAAAAAAACGTCATTTAAGGCCTCAAAACGGATCCAAAAGTTTAGGACCCAAACAATCGTAGAAAAATAACTAGGAAAATGCCACAATGGACAATTGTTTTGATCTAGTAGAATAGGTGGGTGGCCACCGATCTCCATATGGATCAATCCTCCCTCCTTAGGAAGAAATGGTCTCCATTGTGTCAAATCCCATATCATATCTCGAAATGTGAGATGATTTGATCTCCTGGTGCAACATTTGTTGAAGTGAAGAGGCTTCTTTTCTTTGGCATCCTGAGAGGGTTGTAATTGTTGTGTGGATGATTTGTTTTTGGAGGAGCACCTTGAATGTGTGGCCTTGCATTGTAGAGGTACTCAGATAGAGGAGGAAACGATGGCTCTATTTTCTTCTTGTGTTTGATGTGTAAGTTTTAAACATGTGCAAAGAAGCAAAGAATACAAATTCTTTTAAGAAAAAATAGAAATCACAACACATCATTCACACATAAACACAGATATTTACCCTGGAAACCCTTAACCGGGAAAACTAGAAAACCTTGGAGCCACCCCTCCTATTTTCTCTTCATTACATGATGAAATCCTCATAATACAAAATATAGGTATTCTGCAACATCCAAATACCCCAATCCATTAACTCGGATTAGAAAAATCCTCCAATCCATTAACCGAGATTAAGTTACATATTTTTAGACAAATTCTAAAAATAGCCACAAACATCTATAAATAGCCATAAAATGTATAAATAGCCAAAATATTTTTCTCGCTGTGCTCACATCGGAAACAGCCTAATGGCCATTTCCATCAAAGGTTCCTTTGGGATCATCAAGCTACAGCGCTAACATGCGCACCTCCCCTCCATACACACATGCAAAGAATATAACATATACCAACATTCTCCCACTTGTTGTTTCCTTTGCATAGCAATGAGTCATGTACTCATAAAGCCACAGGTTTAGGGCATCAATGCCCATAGATTCTCTACACCAAGAGAACTTCTCTGTACTAACAAACTTTGTTAATGAGTCTACAACATTTTTCATAGTGTCAACCTTCTCTAATAGCACCTTCTTGTCTTCAACCATATCTCTCCCAAAGTGATATTGCACATCAATGTGCTTTGTCTTAGCATGATAACCAGGGTTCTTTTCCAGGAATATTGCACTTTGGCTATCACAATATAACCTTACAGCTTTCTGTACAAACCCAATACCTGAACACAATATTTGCAGCCACACAACTTCTTTTCTTGCATGAGTGGCTTCCATGTATTCATCTTCTGTAGTTGAGAGTGCAACTACAGCTTGTCTCTTGCTCATCCAACTGATAGCTCCTCCAAATAGGTTAAACACATACCCACATACCCACTTGTACATTTATTACTCTATTTGGTCCAGGTCTTCCTTGTTAGCAGATTGCATAATCTGTGGTGCCATGCAAATATCTGAAGACCCTCTTTACAGCTGTCCAATGCTCCTTTCCTGGTTTTGACATATATCTGCTCAAAACTCCCACTGCATGAGCAATGTTTGGTCTTGTACAGACCATTGCATACATCAAACTACCAACTGCACTGGCATATGGAACCCATGACATGTCTTCTTCTTCTTCCTGTGTCTTGGGACACTTCTCTACAGATAACTTTACACCTACATGAATAGGAACCTTGACCGGCTTACTTTCCTACATGTTAAATCTCTTTAGTACCATCTCAACATATTTTCTTTGATTTAAACTGATCATTTTGTTTCCACGATCTCTTCTTATCTCCATTCCTACAATGAGTTTTGCAGCACTGAGATCTTTCATATGAAACTTGGAGGACTTCACCTCCTTTAAAACATATTTGTTATTTCCAATCAACAACATGTCATCAACATACAGAACTATGTTAATGAAGTGATCACCAACCTGTTTGAAATATACACAGTGATCAGTTGTGCTTCTCAAAAACTCCAATCCAAGTATGTATGTGTCAAAATTTTGGTGGGAGAACCCAAAGATCAGTCCTATCGACAACCGTAGCGATGGACCTCCCCACACTAGTAGAACCAATATAATTTACAAGGGCTGGAAGATCGAATGTTCCCATCAGTGATGTGTACATTCTAGCCCCCAAGCTCTGTGCAGCAGGTTTGGCCTAATCAACCAATGGCACAGCAGACTCATTAGACTCTAAACGACCTTTTCGGGTAAAACCAAGTTGATCAATAGTAACCAACTTGCCCTCATGTGGAAAAACCACGACACAAAAAACGGTCGACGCAATAGCGGACATCACATAAGTCCAATTCCTTCCCAGAAGCAAATTGTAGTCCAAAGGAGCATCAATCACTTCTACTTCAACAGACACTTCTTTTCCTACCAACTTATTCTCAAAAGGCGACAGGATACCATGTGGACAGAAGGATCTTCCATCAAAAGCAGTAAGTGTTGGGGCACGCACCTTAACGGTCCCTAATTTTGGTAACTCCGCAGTTTTTGTGGAAATTGTAAGCAGAGTTATGACTCAAAACAGTCTTAGGGGTGCCGGGGTTGAGTCCAAGTCCTCTTTTTTGTAATAAACCCATGGTTTAAATCCACGGTTTAGGGTTTGGGGTGCCCATGGTTTAAGTCCATGGTTTTGTAATAAGTGCACTATATATAAGCACTCTTGTAATGAAATCAGGTTAGGATTTTTGATGTAAGATGAATTGATGTGAAGCTAAGGCTATTTTGTAAGAGAAGGTTAAGTCCCAGCTATGTGCATGTACAACCTCTGCAGCTATGTGCGCAGAGGGTTTTTGGGTGATTAAGTAAATCTGCAGCTGTGTGTGCAGAGGCCTGTAGCTGTGTGTGCGGCTTTAAGGACTTGAAAGGATCTGTAGCTGAGTGCGCAGATCAGAATTGTGATTTTAGTAAAGAGTTGAATAAAACACAGTTGTATGGACATAACCCCTACACTAGGGGTGAACCACGTTATATCTGGTGTTGCGGTTCTTTGTGTTGTTTCTGTTATGTTCTTTCATGCATTAATAAATATATATCTGATAAATAAGATCACTGCTAACTAAATAACTTCGCTGTGAATTCCCAGTAAAGGGTTATGCAAGTCACTATCTGTTTATTTAGCTGTGAAGTTATATATGTGAATTTTGAATCTCTGTGTATACAAATATAAGTTGTTAAAGGATAAGGTACAGTAATATCCCTCTTCTTCTTGCAGAAACCTGATTCTGCGACATCCCATAGCTGTTTCGGGTGAGACTGCAATCTGCTCGTAGATTGTTGCCGAAAGGGCCAACACTGTGGGTATTTTGTTGGGGTGAAGTTAATGGTATAAAGCCCGGGTGTTCCCTATAGCCCAACAAATTGGTTCCGTTGCCGCTTGAACTCAGTATCTGCTCAAGAGGGGTTTACATCATACCTCGAGGGCTATGTTCTGGAGACCCTCTGTGAAAGAAATCGGTGATTGGCTTGATGAGACTTATCTGAAATTCGCTGAGCAAGAGAACAAAGATTTGCGTCGTCGTGCAAATGAATTTTTACAAAGGTATGTTTTTTGTGATGTTTATGAAATTTTATTTGGTAGTATCCACATAGAGTTGCACCAGTGGTTATCCAGGTTAACAGAGAGAAGGACACACTTCCAAGAACGTCAGTTTCCTGATTGGACCCCCGCAAGCATTAATATACTGAAAAGGGTGAACAACGAGATATCCCGCGCTATTGATTTCTGGACAACGCGGACCCTCGAATCATTTGTGACAGAGTTCACCATCGACACAATTACTTCCTTTAGTGAAGCCGAGCGGCAGTTTTTCAAAGGACCAAGGGGTAAGTTTTTGAATTCATTTAGTTTGAGAATTAAAATGCTATTAGATGAAAAAGGTATATTGCTAATTGAATCAGACTGTTATATTTAGTATTACTAACCTATGTTTGTAAGTGAAAATACCTTCGACGAGCAAAGCGGTTTGCTGCGAAGTGGAAAAAGGTACAAGAGATATTTTAGATCCTATTCCTAGGGTCAGCATACCGAGTATTCCCCTATAAATTCCGCAGAGTCAGAACCCGAAGAAACCCCTTTTGTTGGAAACCCTCCTGTAACCCTGCAGCGAAGACCTATTATCCCTGAGAACCCGTCGTAGTCTGAGTCACCCTAGCCCAAGTATTCATGTTGCAGGTTAGTCTACCCCCATAAGTTCCCCCCTGCCTACGTCCAGTCCCCCCCCCTAGATCCACTATGGCCCACATGCATGATGACATTAGCTACCTGTTTTCAAAGGAACTGGATCATAGGATCCAGAACATTTCTGGTTTTTATGTGAAGCAGTGTGGACTGCTAAGACCATTACAGATCAAGATACAAAAAGAGCACAGCTGGTTACTTCTTTCAGAGACCATGCTCTGACCTGGTTCATGAAGTTTTCCAGCACTCAGAACCATTCATTGGCTGATATAAAAGCAGTAATGATAAAGGATTTAAGAAGCCAAAATCAGAGTCGAAGTGTATCACTGAGTTAAAAGAGATTCATCAGAGGTGTGGCGAATCAGTGTGGGAATTTGATCAAAGATTCAAATTTCTGCTAGACCATGTCAGTTTCACCATTGGACCTGTGCAGCACAAGGAATGGTTCATTGCAGCATTGTTACCACATAGCAGAACTCCACTCATGCAACAGAAGGTTGCTGACTAGCAGGAGGCCCTGGAAATCATGATGAAGCTTGAAACCACCCATGTCGAAGACAAGTCTAGTATCACCCAAATCCAAGCGCAGTTGGCAGTGATGGCTCTGGAGCTTCACGATATGAAGAAAGGTAAGACCGGTCGCGAAGAGGTTTGGTGCACACAATGTCGGACAGAAGGTCATGCCAAGGAATAGTGTCCTGTGGTATGAAATTACCTGAATACTGGTGCGCCAAACCCGTTTCAACCGCAAGTCCTATATTGTGAGCTTTGCAGAACAACAGGTTAGCATCGACCTGAAGACTACTATCTGCTACAGAGGTATGGGAAAATACCTAAGAACCCCCATTGTAAATTTTGTAAGTCCATGGGACACAACGAAGATGAGTGTCACAGCTTTGACCTCATGAGAGAATGAACTTACGACGCTTATCGGGTACAAAATGAGGGATAGAGCAATGATGGCTATGGCTACCGTGGTGGTGCATCAGGTAGAGGTGCTTTTGGAGGTCGTGGTCGAGGTGGTATGGCCGGAAGAGGTCGAGGCTAGGTTGTGTATTACAACTGTAACCAGGTCGGGCATCTAGCGAGAGACTGTCGGAACCCAACTATGACATTTCGGTATTGCCGGGCAGTAGATCATGTGATCGAGCAGTGCCCACAGTTGATAGCTAAGCTTCAAGAAAGAAACAGTGCCCCTACTCAGAATATTCAGATGATTTTTGTTGAGCAAAGAACTGCCCCAGCTATTAATGTTGTTACCTGGATTGGAGCTACGACAGAAGCACAGAATAAGGAGAAACAGCCTGACGAGGCTTAGGTTCGGAAGGCCCTCGCGAAATTCCCAGCATCTAATGTCGAAAGAGAAAAAGAGACATTCATGGAAGCCAAGAGAGGTTTTGCTGCTCCTAGCACATTAGTAGCACCTACGCAACAACATCATCAGTGGCCGCAGACACAAGAAGCTTCGACAGACAAAGTAATTACACTATCCTCCTTTTTACATAGTTGTCTGAAGCTCCTCCGAAATCAGAATGCTTTAAGCGAGTTGCAGAAATTTATTGCTTCCTGCGAACCTTAGAAAAGTTCTGGTCAGGTAAAAGTTGTTAATAGAGTCAAGAGAACTGGCAGGGAAATGAGATTGAACGCTCAGATAGGAGAGTATGATATGACTGTTGTTATTTTGGACCTAGGATCAGAGGTAAATGTCTTAACTAAGCAAACGTGGGAACAAATAGGAAAACCTACCCTTGATTGGTCCCCTATACAGTTGAGATTATCCAATCAGCAGAAGATTGTGCCCCTAGGAAGACTCCCTAGTGTACCAGTAGATATTGATGGAGTCAGTACCTTAGCATACTTTGAGGTAATTGAAATAATTGATGACAGCAACCCCTATCCTGCTCTACTAGGGATTGAATGGGCAATAGATAATGATGCAGTCATCAACCTAAAGAAGAGATAAATGACTTTCAAAGGGAAAGGAATGAGAGTCATAGTCCCATTGGAACCTTCTCAACGAGAGAGATACACAGAGCCAGTAAGAGATGAAGACCAGGATGCTTTGGAACACATTTACAATATCATAGCTAAGGAAGAGGATTATGTTGATCCTACTGCTGAAGGTATCATGAATTGGCAGTGTGACAGCTCCTGCATGACGGATTCAGATGATGGGTTAGAAAACTGGCAGAACAGACTTTATGAGCTGCATGGACATAGATGTGCCAGAATTACTAAATCTATCAGATGGCTTGGTGCACAGGTAAGAATCCTACCTAATTTTGATGACTTGTCAGATCCATAATAGTTTATTGAACAATTCTCAGACCAGATACTAGATTCACAGAAAAGGGAGACTCTGGATTCAGTATTTAGAGCCACTGCAGCCAGATGGTGGAATGGCCATCAAAAGAACAGTCCTAGTTGGGAAGCTCGTCAGAATTTCCTTCGCCTGAGAATTATGGATCAGCCCCAGGAGGTACAAAGTAGGTTTGATGGGAAGACTAGCCCTCAGGAACCTTAGGCATAGTACTATGAATCATGGCAGCATGTGCCTCAGGCAGCATGGGTACCTAGGTTTGTGCATACTCTGGAACCAATAGCAAAGAACTGGTACACGCAGGCTAAGCTTCACCAGGATACTGTAAGTTGGGATTATCTTATGGATCGTTTTGTGCTTACCTTTTCTACTAATGAAGTTTGTCTAGCTTTAAATGTAGCTAACAGGTTGGTCCATACTAAGGTACTTAAATATCAAGAAGTAGTAAAATACCGGCCTGATGGGAAAGCCCAAGAAACTCATTATAACCTCGCAATTGACGAGGATAATGCTCAGCACAATACTGGTATTCCTGAGTCAGAAGGACATTGCGACGTACACAGAGTAGCAGTCGAAGCCCCTGAAGTGACTCAGTCCCTGAAGACGTGGACAGTCAACATTGGACCAAAAGGCCAGCCTAAGTATGCTACCAATGGAGATTATTGGGATGAAGGCACGGTAAGCAAAGCAACCCAACTTCTCCATGAGTGTCAGGACTTATATCTAATGAAGTTCCTGGAAATAAGGGGAATCAATGCAGCTGTGGATGACACTTTGTCGAGGGTCGAAGCTCGACTCCATGCCACAGATGGTATCCAGCGGTGTCGAATTCCATCATTCGGGTGCAGCCGCAGCTACTCCTTGTGCCGAAGAAGGAAATTTCTATCGAAACTAAAACAAAAAAAACCGTTAGAAGAAGTCGAATATGGCATCGCCAGTACGTTCTTTGTATTAACTGCCTGTATTCATGTGATCGTGGGAAATCTACCGCCGTCTGGCCAAGATCTCTGTCAGAATTGGTGCCATCAATGCACAGTTATGACAGATTTCAGGGATAGATTCTATAAGAAGACACCCACACCTGCAAGGTTCACATTTTTTAGTTTCTTGAGTTTTACAATTGCATCCATGTCCGCTGATCGTCAGTTCCAGGAACTATTGAGAGATTTTGAGCAGACGGTTTTGCCGAACCTTTTCAACCAACTGCCTGCATATGTTCCCCATGAAGAAACTCCCCTTGTGTCGACTCAGCCAATGCAGACACGCTCTACCCGGAAGAAGTTTAAGCCTGAAGTATGTTCTAAACGCAACGAAGACCGACACAAGCAATCAGGGAAAACACCAGAAGACCCTGAGATGCAGCCGTCTGGTTCAGCAGAGGCCCCACCTGCAGAAGATGAGAATATTGCACCGAAGCATCCACCGTATCTTCCACCAGTTCGACCAGGAGTCTAGCCACCTCGGCGACTAAAGAAGTTCACATTACGCACCCCTTCCTTAACCCCGGGTGTGCAGTTGGTCGGGACCATGACAGGGAAAATAGACCGGCTTAAGTATGCCAACCATGACACGAATGATCGTGGAAAGTTTCCACAGTTTGCCCCAGCACAATATTTGCATTTTGTCAAATATCCAAAGACTAACATGACAATGCTGGAAATAAAATAGTGAGCTGCTGGCTTGGATCAAGCGGGTCTGCTGAAGATGCTCGATGTTCCCCATTTTGGTCGCAGCACACAGGTGACCATAGTGGTCAAGCAGTTGCTAGCATTAATACATGACGGCCACCTATGGATAGGAGATAATAAAATTCCTATTAATGGAGAGCTCATTCACAGGATCACAGCCTTACCAATAGCAGGACCTGATCCGGGGACCGAATTTCCTTCAAAGCATGAGGATACGAAGCTCACACAAATCATGAAGGAACCCTTCGGCCTGAAAAAGGGAAAACGAGGGTATCACACTTCCGCCATTCAACAACACAATATTTTCTTCGCAGTTGATCTTCTTCCATGCAAGCTCATGCGAAAGTGTAGACCATATGAAGTGCCTGCCCCGGTTATCAGAATTGCCGTGAACTGTGCCAAAGGCTACAGTTATAACTGGGCAGCATATATTGTGAAGGAATTCCTTGAAGACGTCCACAACATGTAGGAGAAAGGTAGGCCCTTTCACTATTCCTGGTTGATAGTCCTCATCACCCTGGTAGGATGGCAAGAACCTACCGAGGCGCAGTTTGCTGCTATACCTCCGGACTTACCTGGCGCAGTGCGGTACACCTCTTTGTGGGTTTCCCAGGATAAAACCCTATAGCAGATGACAAACTGTGTATTTTCCTTTTATATGATGAGTATCTCGTATGATATCATGAAAAACCCTCATCTCACTAATGATTTATTCTCTCAATACGACGACGCAGCCCATTTCAGCGCTGACATGCATCATCTTTTCATCCAGGCTCGTGCGGATCAAAAGCATCAATGGTTTAAGTTACCATATGTCATGACCAAAGACGACATCCTCGCAGTCATTCAACAGTGGCCGGTGGAATGATTGAAGGATGGAGGGAAGAAACCCACTATTCCAATTCCCCCAGTTACAAATCTGGGTGCAGGCCCTAGTCATACACAGCAGCAAGACCCCCCTAAAGATAGTGAAGAACAAACTGAGTCACAGCAGAGTGAAAGCGACCAGGGTGGAGATGATGGCAATGAAGAAGAAGAAGAAGAATCGGTTCAAACTGCTTCAGACCCTAATCGACAGGATAAGCGCAAGATGCCAGAACCAGAAGAAGTAAACAAACCCCAATCTTGAAATAAAATGAAGGCGTTGAAGAACAAGAATATCGATGCGGAGCCCACCCTAACAAGAGAGGAGTTTGTTCAGGCTCTATCAAAGTCCACAAAAGTTCTCACCAAGAAATGGTCAGAATTTTCCGATCTACATCTGCATGCCATCACCGAGGTATCAAAACACATTTCAGAGTTGAAGGACTTAGCAGAAAAATCACTGATTGGCACCTCAGCAAGCAATGCCTCAATGAGCACGCAGCCAAACCTAAGGCAATGGTTGACCAGAGATAACAAAGGGCAAGTGTCAAGCATAGATCTCATATTAATAGATGCAGCCTCTCATTTAGAGATGAGTATGAAGGTTGGCATAGATTACACTAAGATATCCATGACGGAGCTACATCTCTGTCAGTTAGAAATTATGAAAGAAATTCAGGAACAAGACCAATATTCGCAAAAACAGTTAGAAAATTCCATAAGTCAGCAGCAGGGATTTGCAGCGCAGCTGGAGGTAGTGGACCAGAGAAAGAGGGATGCAGAACGTAAGTGCATTACCCTAGTATGAGTCTTGGATGAGGCATGTCGAAGCCTTCCTGACTTCGACGTACAGCTGGTAGAAGAACTAGAACAAAGATTAGTCAGGCTAAAAGACTACGCACAACAGTCTCACAGTGAAATCGAGAAGCTCAAAACAGAACATGAGGCCTAGATTGCGGAGCTCCAACTCCGCATCACCCCGAAGATCCCACCGGAGGTCAGGGAGCAACGTCGAGCAGACATTCAGGCCTCCACAGCAAAAATATCGGATACTACGAGTAGCACAGTAAAGCTGTTAGAAGACAGTGTTGAGGCTTGGACCACCCTGCAGGAACATCCAGAAATTGGACAGCTGCAAGAAATCATCAGGCAGCAACAGATAGAGTTGGATATAGTAAAAGCAAAAATTAAGACTCTGCCACCTATGGAGAAAATGCTCAAGGTAAAGCCAAGCAATGAACTCTAGCAGGAAATTGAATCATGCAGAGAAAAAGCAACAGAAGTGGAAAGTTCTATGCAGCCACTTATCAGCGAAACTTTCAAGTTGAGTACTGCTGTGGACACCCAACTCAAAGTCCTGAAGGAATATGCTGCATTTGCGCAGACAAAGGCCAGTGAAGCATCAGCCGCAGTATTACAGGAATTGGTCGAAAAGGAGCAAGCAACCGACAATATCATGCGTGGCCTCAACAAGCAGTTCACTATTTTCGCTGATAAAGTTCGCCTACCAGAAGAGCAGTAGAGTGTCCCAGGACGGGCCACTGGTGAGTCTTAGGGGCCTGTTGGGGCGCGCACCTTAACGGTCCCTAATTTTGGTAACTCCGTGGTTTTTGTGGAAATTGTAAGTGGAGTTACGACTCAAAACAGTCTTAGGGGTGTCGGGGTTGATTCCAAGTCCTCTTTTTTGTAATAAACCCATGGTTTAAATCCAGGGTTTAGGGTTCGGGGTGCCCATGGTTTAATTCCATGGTTTTGTAATAAGTGCACTATAAATAAGCACTCTTGTAACGAAATCAGGTTAGGATTTTTGATGTAAGATGAATTGATGCGAAGCTAAGGCTATTTTGTAAGAGAAGGTTAAGTCCCAGCTGTGTGCATGGACAACCTCTGCAACTGTGTGCACAGAGGGTTTTTGGCTGATTAAGGAAATCTGCAGTTGTGTGTGCAGAGGCATACAGCTGTGTGCACAGCTTTAAGGACTTGAAAGGATCTGCAATTGAGTGCGCAGATCAGAACTGTGATTTTAGTAAAGAGTTGAATAAAACATAGTTTCGTGGATGTAACCCCTACACTGGGGGTGAACCAAATTATATCTGGTGTTGTGGTTCTTTGTGTTGTTTCTGTTATGTTCTTTCATGCATTAATAAATGTATATCTGATAAATAAGATCACTGCTAACTAAATAACTTCGTTGTGAATTCCCAGTAAAGGGTTATGCAAGTCACTGTCTTTTTATTTAGCTGCGAAGTTATATATGTGAATGTTGAATCTCTGTGTATACGAATATAAGTTGTTAAAGGCTAAGGTACAGTAATATCCCTCTTCTGCTTGCAGAAACCTGATTCTACGGCATCCCATAGCTATTTCAGGTGAGACTGTAATCTGCTCGCAGATTGTTTCCGAAAGGGCCAACACTGTGGGTCTTTTGTTGGGGCGAAGTTAATGGTATAAAGCCCGGGTCTTCCCTATAGCCCAATAGTAAGTAAAGTGTTTGATGGGACCAGCTCTGGGGATCCAAGAGCTTTCCAACAAGCCAGGGACATAACACATGTAGAAGCCCCCTCATCGACAATTTCCCTTCCAATGGTCTTACCACCATGGACGACATCTATTGATAGGGCTACATGGTAAGGCAGGCGAATTTTAACATCAGATAAATTAAATTTCACCATGAGACTCGATGAGTCCATGCTTCCTAAAGCTGCTAAGAGGGCATCCCGCTGAGCGGGACAACTCTGTAACACCTCTAAAGCTGACATTGCACATGAGGTTTGAGCTAAGTCTTCAACCACGGAGTAGTTGGAAGCAGCCCTAGCATTAGGGTTATGCAATGTCTTCTTAAAGACACCTTTGGGTATCTTTGGCATTATTTCAGCAGGTTTCTCTATTGTGAGAGGGTTAGAAGTTTCACCTACAACTTTACCCATCTCAGGAGTCTCTTTCTCATAATTTTTGTTCCTTTTCTGCAACAAAGTCAAAGATCGAACCATGTTGATATAGTTTGGGTCAGGGGCAGTTTGAGTGCCCCTTGCTACATTAGAAGCTGAAGTAGAGTTCTGTCCTTGGGGAAAAGGATCCTTCAGGACAACCGGTTGTTGAGCTTTAAGCAGCTTCTGGGCTTGATCCATAAGGGGACAAAGGTGAGTAAGGTGGTCCTCTTGGTACAACTTACAAGGGAACTTGACCTTCTTCTTTTTTTTCTTGCCCCCATCAGCATTATTTGCGGGATTTTTCTTGTTTTGGTTTCCCTCTCCCCTCTTTCCTTTCTTTTTCTTCCCGTCGGGCTGCTGATTGCCCTTCTGAGAGGTTTGTGCAAAAAAAATTGCACTCTGGGGGGAGGGGGAATCCTTTGCTGCCTTCGCCATAGACTGTTTGACAGACAACTGGTGAAGTTGTTTAATCAAATATTCTACGGTGGGAGAGTTAACAGATCCAACCACACCATCCGCATGGGGTCCAGGCTTAGGCTTCTCTGCCTCGTGCGAAGGCCTCGGTGCCTCAGGGTTGATCTCATATAAGATCCCAGATTGTGAATAAATCAAATCTAGTTGCTGGGCCCTGAGTATGGCTTCTTCTTCATTCATCACTCCTAAGGTGGATACGTCCTTAGATATGTATGGCAACAGTGATTTAAGGAACCACTCTAAAAGGAACTTAGGAGGGATAGTGGCTTTGATAAGGCTCTTTCACCTCCTCCACTCTTGGATGTGATCCGAGATGTGGGTAGCCTTGTTTTGTCTAAAAGTAGATAACAAGTCCGTTCCGAAGTCATATCGGACCAGAAGCTAAAAGTGGCTGAGAAATGCACTAGCCAAGTCCCAGAAACTACTGAAAGCAGCAGAAGGCAGTTCAATATACCATTTTGCTATCGTACCTATCAAGGTTCTTTGGAATAGCCTCAAGCTTACTGAATCTTCATTCAGCGAATTTGAAGAACACCATAAATGGAATGTGGTGGCATGAGCCCCATGATCTTCACCAGTTTTGCCTTCGAACTTAGGGATGTCCGATGGCAATTTGGTGGGAATAGGTGGCCACAAGGGGTCATGCCTCACCGGGGCATTCATCAATTTTGACAAATATGGCAAGTTTAAGGTTGCCATAAATGGAAGTTTGGGTCGAACCGGGGTACTAAATGTGCCAGCTTGGGGATTAGAGGGACCTACCCCAAATGCCCATGGGTAAAAGTGGGGTTTCCCCCTGACACCGGTTGCAAAGTGGGAAGGTTTCTTTGAAATTAATTCCATCCGTAAGCCATAGGATTGTGTGTGGGAGTTGCAGTGTAAGAAGTTCGGGCCGTCCCCATAGAAGCAGGGGTCTAAAAGATAGGAGCAGGTATCCCTTCGCTAAACAAAAAAAAGGGAGAGCTCATGAATGGGACCGAAATAGGGGTTTGGAAACTTTTCCCATAAGAGGTGTTGTTCCCAAACTGCATTCCTACATAGGAAGGGGATGGACCTATGTATGGAATGGATGGAGGAATGTGCCCCACATTCCAAGGAAATCCTTGGACAAAGGCCGAGGATCCTACCGGACCACTCTGGGTAGTATATGGAAAGGAAGAAGGAATAGTAGGTATATTGGGAATCCTAGTAACCATGTCACCAGAAGTAACTACTAGGTTTGAGTGAACCGGTGGTTGAACCACCCGGCTCGCCGGAGTCAAAGGCGTAGAAGGTAGACTAGATCTAGGGGCACTTACTGGGGGAGGTAGTACCCCTTCAACCAAAAGGGTTGAGGTGAACACAAAAGGACTTTCTTCCGTAGAAGACATGATCCTACCCACAGGGACACCTAATACAGGTGAATCAAAAGGTCTAACCTGAACGATCACAGGATCGTTTAAATCAGTCAAGAGGGTGTTAAAGTTTCTTGCAAACGCGTCAGTCTGCAATTCTTCTATCTCAACTGTGTCAAAATCAAAACAGTTAGCTATCAGTTCTAGTTCACCAAGAACTTCACTTATCCCTACTGGTTCAAATGAACCGTCAGTGTCTAATCTCCGCCTTTGGGGTAAAGGTGGAGGATCCAATGTGGTGAGAGGAGGAAGGTTTCACAACCTTTTTGACCTTCTAACAAGTTGGTCCTCCAGAATTAGAAATTTGACAAATCACACGCTAAGGCCAACTAAACACAAGAAAAACCACAGAGCATACACTATAAAAATCCTAAAGTCTCCAGCAATCAAACAAGGGTAAAAGATATACTTTCCTGAGGAAAGCTGATGAACGATCACTTGGCATCCTTGAAGTGGTTCTTAGGCACAAGCAGAGGAATCACCCAACCTCCCTCCTACAATTTCAACAAGGGTTACCTTCCAAGCCCATTCAAGGTAAACTAGAAATAACCTTCCGGTTTACCTAGGT
The DNA here is from genome assembly GCA_001517045.1 of Pseudotsuga menziesii. Taxonomy (NCBI): domain Eukaryota; kingdom Viridiplantae; phylum Streptophyta; class Pinopsida; order Pinales; family Pinaceae; genus Pseudotsuga; species Pseudotsuga menziesii. The sequence continues at coordinate 828,771 of LPNX011110786.1, forward strand.
ATGAACCCTAAAATACAAGAGACTAAAGGCTACCTTGGCTATACCAACAGTCTAGGGGGACAGTCACAATCCGGACTCGTACGCATGGGAAGGGTAGCTGAGCCCGAAACTCTATCTATGATAGAATCCCCAGATGCGCAAAATTCTTGAGTTACTCTTTGACAAAGATTCGGAGGGTTATCTCCTATGTCCAAGCCTCCACGCGGCCTCGTGCTTAACTCCCGTTTGAGAGGAGCTTCCCAGATATAGCCAATAAACTCAAGGATTTACCTAAATAAAGGTCCACTACGTCTGAGTTTTATAACTTGTGGGAATTTTACACTTCCTAGCCCACAAGTCTAGCCTAAGCTAGTAGGTGAAAGGCCCCTAAAAACAAAAGATTACTAGTAAATTTTAAATTATGCGTTCATTTTAAAGGGCTGTTTCTTACTCAGAAGGAAATGGAGTGGTGTACTTGTGGTGTTTTTTACTCAATAAAAATAAATAAAAGTAAAGGTGTATTCAAAGCAAACTACCACTATAAAAATAAACTTCTTTTCTTTTTTGCAAATATGTATTGATGAACTGAATGAAACGATGAAAGAAACTAAGCCTATATTTTTGCAGCTTTTGAGATTATATTTTTAAATTGAAATAAACACTACTTATGCAAAAAACAAAATGTAAAAGCTTAACAATGTTTTCTTTTTACTTTTAAAAATACTCAAAATTCTACTATGCATCTACAATGCACTATATTTGAGTGAAGTTGAATCTTATTGACTATATAAAAGCATCAAACTGAAGCAAACATGCTGACAGAACCAAAATACAACCAACAAAAGAAGGCTAGGAACCCTAGCTTGGGTGCACACAATGACAAAATCACTGTAGACTTATAAAGGCAAGTGACAACCAGACACTGTCAAAATACAGACTGGAAAAACAGAGCCCAAGACCCTGATCACTGATCTAGACAGAGACACTTTAACCTACAACCCAAACAGGCCAAACTACTTCAGCATGCAAGCAAAAAATAATCCAAGCAAAAGAGACTCAAGGGCTTTCGAAAAAGCACAAAGTGTGATCACCAAAGGTATTCAGACAAGCTACACAGCATTCATAAAGAAAATCAACTCACAAACAGGGATTACACAAAGAAAGGAACAAGAAAACCTTAACTTAAAAAATCTCTACTTCCAGGCATATACGTGACTGTATAGAAGTGCAACCCACGGATGATACGCGACTGTCCAATATAGCAACCTGCGTATGCAGGCTTGTATCTGCGACTGTGCATAAGAGAAACTCGCTAATAGGTATAAAATTTTCCTCAAGAAAAAAGAAAAATTCACAAGACTTTCAAATACTGAGGCAAGTATGAACCAGGATAGAAGACCACACATAAACTTCAAAGAAAATACTGGTCAAGGGTGATAGAAACAACCTACAGCAGTCTAGGCTCCCCAGCGGAGTCGCCAGTTCTGTTGTACAGGTATGGACACCTTATAACCATAGGTCTGGGGTTACCAACATACTCAATAAACTTGCAGACAATTGAATCTAGAGTGTAGTAAAGGAAATAGGAGGATGAGAAAGACTTACCCGATGCACGACGGTTGATCCTTGCTTGTCCTCTTCCACTCTCCTTCTCCTTCAAAGTCTTCAAGGTTGCTTCTCCTTTACCTGTCAAGAGTCAATATTCCAAATACAAGATGATTCATATATATATAAGCAGGTTAGATAAATCATATATAAAATGCAGAAACATAAACATTTATCAAAACAATATACATGAGACACATATGGAAGAAGGATTCTCTTTATTAGCAATAATTAAAGAGTTCAGGTTACAACCCAACGCCTGAGACAAGGACTCCTCCGCAACCAAAGGATTCTGAGTTCCACTACTCCAAAGACTTATGTATAAAATCCACCAGCATAAATTTTCTCTCCAAGTGTATGTACCAAACACCCTCCCCAAGGCCTGTATTTATATGGATGAAATAAGGCAGTTTCGAAGGTTGAGGAGGTTGAGACAGTTAAGGAGATTAAGGTAAATGGCTTAACTAATCTCAAGTAATCGCGTGTTTTTATTTTAAATGTCAAAGGGACATATCCACGGGTATCAAGAATGACAACCCGTGTATGATCCACGAGTTGCTATAAGAGCAACCTGTGTATACATCCATACGTGACTTGCAACAACCGACACTCGCGTATGATCCACGAGTTGCATATATATAGGGTCGCGGATATGACTTGACATAGTTAAAAAGTCAAAGTAACCAGCTGGATGGATGAGGAATGTATTTTGTAATAATCCAATTTATAGTGTTTTGGGCAAACCTCAATCCATAGATGTCCTTTTGTGTGCCAACATGAGGGATGTCGGCACTCGGACAGAGAGGTGCCATTCAAGTGGATAACAATAGCTCAGAAATGGTGCCCTTCAGTCAGCAGAATATGCTCCCAGTCAAGATGTCAAACCTACAATATCAATATGGAAGGAGATAAATTGATCTACAAATGCTCTGATACCATCTGGAAATTGAACCCAAGAGATAGAACAATTACACTCACACAATTGCTAATCAAACATGCAAAATTAACACCGAATGATACTGAAATTGGAGCATGACACTAATTTGTATTGAGTAAGTGTACAATATCCAACCTTGTGAATTAATAGGCTACTATAATATATAATTACATGAGAGACTTTAATGCATAAATATGCCATTCGAAATAGTAAAAAAGCAGGCTTACCAAAAGTAGTCAAATCCCCCATAGGTGCATAAAGCAGTTTCCAAATCTAGGTAGATGCTCATGAATTGGATAATTCAAGTGGGAAAGATAAAGAGGAATGGAAATAAAAATCATACTTTTTTTGATTTGGAGAAAAGGAGAGAGAATGATGTGGGCAAAAAACAAGGCAGTTACCACTAGTCTAGCTTTCCCTTTGCCTTAAATCATAAATAAAACAAGGAAGCTTTATAGAAAAAGCAGATATGCACTTTGGAGAATTTGGAATAAAGTATACATACTAAAATGGGTTTCCATGATGTTTCCCAAGCACTCTATGACTCAGTTTTAGAATGTGTTGACTTCTAGGACATGTAGAAGGAAACTAGCATAGAGTGGAATCTAGGAAACTAGGTAATAAGACAAACATGATTAGATTAATGTATAAGGTAGGTAAATATGGGATGATTATTCTAACAATGACTTACTCATTAATGCTCTCAATATTTTGGATGCTTTTCTCCTCCACCTACAACTTGTCTTGCAAACTCTTCAAATATTTCTCTTTGTCCGGGTATTCCTGAATCTGCATGGCTTTCGAATCTTGGAATCTATTATGTGTTGCGCTCATTTTCATGTAAAAATCCTTACACTTTTCCACAGTATTATCGATTGCAGTGTGCAATCTTACTATGGCCTTTCTGTTGAGATCTAAGAGTTCCAACTCCATCTTCAACCCTACTATTGTTTTCCGGGGCATGTGGTCTGGAAAAACTGAATTGGTTTCAATCCAAGTCAGCTGACTTTGAACCAGTTCTACAACCTCCAATACCTCTTTCCTGAACACCGATGAGTTATCTGTTATTTCCTTAAGCCTGACCTCTATTTTCTTGACCGTGTATAGTTCTTCTACCAATTTCAGCTGAACCTGGTGTATTTTTCTTTGCATTAAGTAGGCTTGACTACATAATGGAGTAATATCAAGCTTCTTTTCTTTGGCTACCTTGCTTTGTTCCTCTAGCAGGTTTTTCTGTGCTTCCAACTCTAAAATCCTGCTTTCAAGATCATTCTTTTCTCCCTCAGTGATGGAACTTAACTGTACCAGTGCATCTTTATCTGATTTCATTGCTTGGTATGCTTCCTTGAGTTTCTCAAACTCTGAAAAAAGTATCATCATATTTATTTTTTAAATCTTGTCCCTCTCCTCTTTCTTTCTCATAGTTTATTTCATCTAGGACATCTTTTATTTATACTACTCATCATCTTCTACCATATTACCAACATTAACTGCATTGGCTTGGGCTGTTGCTATGCCTGCCATTGCAAGAAGTCAAGGGTCTTCATTGGTCCTATGCATAACTCTCTCCTGATCGGTCACCATGACTGTCATAGGTTGATCACCCATTCTGATCCTCTTTTCTTTTCTCCTCATAATTCTTTTCTTTTCCAAGTCAAAAAAAATTGTGTCAAGATTTGCTACAGCCTATTCACGGGATGGAATAAAAGGTATAAATCCAATATCTACCGAGGGAGGTGGGATTCCAGTCATTGTGCTACTCGATGGGATGAAAGAATCCACTAGAGTATCATGGGATTGGTCCTGCTCTAGATCTTTCTGGTCTCAGTCTTCCTCCTACCTCTTTTTAAGCTCTCCAGATTTCATTTCAGCCTCTTTCCTTGCTCAGTCAACTTCCTTTTGCATTCTTTCATCCTCCTCCTTCTGCTTCCTTTCCTTTTCTTCTTCCTTTTGTATTAGTACCTCTTCATCTTTCTGCCTTTGTGTTTATTCAACTATCAATTTCTCTGCTTATTTGACTAACCTTCTGGCTTCCTCCTACTTTTTCTTGGCAACTTCTCTCTCCTGTTTCTTCTGTTCATATGTACTACTATTGCTGCCTTTTCCCCCAATAGTTGTGATTTTCTTCTTGAACCACCTATCCAGTGTGATCATGTTACATGCATTCTGATATACCTTCTCATCCTTGTCGAAGTAATCAGAATATTCGAAGTGTACTCCTACGGATGCATAGTATTTTGATACTTTGTCCCAAGCATCGTTTTTGTGGAAGCTTTTCTCCCTGAAATGAAATCTCTCGAGCTCTCTCACGAAATAAGGATCATGCTTTACCTTATAGAACTTGTAACTACCAATACATAATGGTAGTGGAGGATAGATGAATTTCTTACTGTCAAATAGAAAGCTCCCAAACCCATCTATATACAACTGCCTTACTACCTCTTTATGAATAACATAATCTGTGGCATACTTTGGTAGCAAGGAAGGAGCTTTGGATCCCCCATACATCCTCAGGTACAACCCTTCCTTAGAGAAGAAATAATCCCCATACTCACTTACAACCTTCAGTGCTTCTTTGGACATGCAGTTGCATTCTTTAAGAAAAATCAACTCATATAATGGTATCAAAAAATATTCGTAGATAGCTTTGTAAAAACTTACATACTCGTGTTCCCACAAGAGTTGGTATGCAGAGTACACATGAGTCTTGGTTGGATCCCAATCATAGCTCAAATTTGGGAATGGATGAGTGCACAAGATGCAATCAATCAAGAAAGAGCCCATGTAGAACTCAGACTTCCTTTGGGTCAAACCCCCTAGGGATGCAACTATGCAGGATGACAGGCTATTTTCCACGATGTCTGCCTAGTTGAATATCGTACCTTGCATGGCTACATGATATATTATTGGAATCCAACTTATCTTCTATAAATTCCCATTTACTCGTCCAAAAATACAATTTAACATCAAGGCTATGAGATGGTAAGGGGTGCGTAGATTAGCAGTCTCATGTTCTCCTAAAGATTTATGGAAAAACTGCTTCTCGGACAACATCATCTTCTTAGCATAGTCAAGCACGTCAATATCCAGATCCTTTATCCATTTATCTTTCATGAAATCCTGGGGTGTCTTTAACTTGCAGGCTTTCTCAATATAGGTAGGGATGAAAGAGGAAAAAATCTTCTTCTCTGTGTTTTTCATGACTAGGGTAGCTGCATCCATCCGTGATAGGGTCCAGCCAATAACTTCGGCACACGGGAACAACTCAGGGGATGTAGAGACTTTTATAATGGCGGATCTTTTGATGTTTGCATACAATGGTAGGTATTCCAAACCTGCATCTGGGACATTATTGTCCTTGATCATCTGATAAATTTTTGCCCATCTGAATTCTATCTCAACCCCCATGATAGCCTTCGTTTCTTCATAGATGATTTCCATTTTGGACTCAATCTCTACATCTGGATCACCTTCTGCGACCTGAGCCTTCTTCTTCCATTTCTTCGGCATGTTGTTGTATGAAGGATGATACTGAAACAAAAACACCAAAACATGTTTCAGGGTTATTTTTATTACAACATGAAGGTATCATTAAAGATTTCGAGATGAACAACTGCTAAAATGTAAGAAAGGAACACAACTCTAACTGATATTCATAAATTTCTTTAAACAAACTATATTCACCAATTCATCTTTGAACATCCTTTGAAAAAGAATTTTTTGAGACTAATCAAAAGTCACTCAGACAACTCAAAACCAGAAGGAGAATATTAGGTCACAGCTAGCTCATTTTAGAAATGAAAATTCTCATGCCGCACGTGTTTTAGGACTCAAGTTTTGGAAAAACAATGTCCATCCGAGGCTCTTTGCCGAAATTTTTATGTGCACTGTATGAATGGGTAACACTTTGCTCTAAATATTAAATCAGGGATTCTCCCCATGGAACTCAATGGGACAAACCCCCACAAAGGCTTATGGATTTACACAACAAACAAGTCAACCTGAACTCTAGTATGGGGAAAACCCTAAAGCCTACCTCATCCAACGGTGAAACCCTACCATATTGCTGCATAATAACTTGAACCAGAGGTAGCTTAGTCGACAAAATTCTTGACTGGCCACCTCTCCAATGAACAAACACAACATCTCAATTCTCACATCCTAAGTGGTAGGGCAGGTGGTGCGAAGCAAGCGAGGAAAAACCCCCACGGTCATGCTAACAAGAATGACACTTGAGAGTGTTGTCTGTTATACCAAAATCCTGTCACCATCATGTGATAAGACCTTTGACATACCTACTTGCCCTGAATCCTAGCACTTGGAGTGGAAACCCATGCTAATTGTCAATCTTTCATGAAAATTCCCGTCACCGCACTTTCCCTGTTGTCTAGGAGCGGTACCTTGTTCGTACCGCCTATCCCTTGTTGTCCACAAGAGTGCCACCGCATATGGCCCTTAGTCCATGAGCATTTCTTACCAGAACCACTCTATCATTGAAGGATAAACGTGGTACCCTGGGTAAAAAGGGAAAAAGAGAAGTTTCTCAAGGCTTCTAGATGATAAGCCTCGTGTCCTCCCTTACCCCTATCATTGTGGGTCAGTTGAGCTCGAGATCCCTTATCCTAGGATCTTAGAGGCCACCTCATCCACTAATATCTCAACCATCCCTATCCATTGAGCCTTATAAATACAAGATCATATCCATGGTTGAGGGGGAAACTCTTAAGGTATTGTTATGCTGTTGGGTTGATTACTTGACCCAATCCATTGGAGAGCATAAAGAGATAAAGTCAGAGCTTATGGGGATGAGAGTGCTTGGTTTCATCGAGATGCATGTCAACACTAAGGCTTGGTTTGTAAACTTCTCCATTTTTATCTTAATGCAAGTTGATTTCCATCCCACATTATTTTTGTTGTTTGATTTCACATGTATGTTTTTAGATTCCTTAGTGGCTTTGATGTGTTTGCGTGTTTAAGCTGATTGCAAGAACACAGGGTTACTATCAAAGCATCACATTCCAGGTATCTACTGCATCTAGGGAGGGTCTTCAACCTTTGTCCTTCATTTTTTCTGGATCTGAATCATTCAGACCAATGGAACACCTTACTGTCCGCAGAAGGTGAAATATTCCAGCTAACAAATCTGGTGACTCCGCTAGGGAATTAGATATATGTATCAGTCGATTTGATCTTCCTCAATTCTTCAACTCTTGTCCGAATCAAGGCTCCCTCTCCAACTCTCTTCAGTCAGATCTACTATCTGACTTAGTGAATTTGGGTTTGAAACTTCTAGATCTATTCAGATCTGAGTCATTTCGACCTTTTATGCTCTGTTTCCATACTCAATATAGCAATTTTTATCTTGATCTAGTCCTTTTCTGACTTGATCTATCGTTCTCTTTGTGTTTTGGTCTTCTACAGGGAACCGCGCCTATACAGTGTATGAGGAGCGGTGCCACCGCCTGAACAGAGTGAGCAGTACGCGGTGCCACCACCTATATCCCATTGGCGAGAAGCGGTGCTAGGATAGAATCGCCCTGTCAACACCAGAGAAGCGCGGTGCCAGGTAGGCATCATTCCAAGACCTCTTTTTCTCATTTTTTTTGTAAAAATTTGAGTTGTGTTGCTTTTAGTCCTGCACTATCAGACTTGTGTGACAGAATCTGATGCTTGTGGTTTGAGATTTTATGGTTTAAAATTAGTTTGATTGGAAAATTCAAAAGTTTGATTCAGCTTTTTGATTGTTCATCTGCTTCTATGCTTGTTGGTTGGGTTTGTGAAAGGATTTCCTGTTTTCTTAAAATCTTAGGGTGTTAGTAAGATCTCTTTTCATTTCTGTTATATAGACTAAAAGAAGAACACTAGATTAGCTTCTAGGTTTCATTTCTTGTTTGCATAGTAAACTTCTTTTTCCTTCCTTTAAAAAAGAATTTTTTTTGGTGAGACTAGGTTATCATCATTGAGCGTTGGACATTGGTTCTATGATTGGCTTCACAATATTTTAGGATCTTCATGTTCTTTCGTCTCTTATGCATTTAGAACTATCTCAATCAAAATAAAAAATATGGTATTTTTAAGTTAGATTTGCTTATGTTTTGAGAAAATTGAAAAAATAAAGTGCATTGGCATATAGTGTGCTTCTTGTTTTTCTTTTAGGAAAAGAGATTCTTCCCCTTCTCATTTCTTTCAGAATAGAGAAATTAGTTTGGAAAAGTGCTGCTTGTCTTTGATTTTGTGTTCAAGATTGTTGTTTGGAAATATTTTTGGTTTTGAAACAAAAGAAAATACTCTCTTTCCCTCCCGTAAGTAGGCATACTGAACGGTAAAGTGAAATATTTGCAAAAGCATACTACATGGTTTTACTTTTTTGTCAAAACATCATGCATTCACCTAACCATCCACTTTAAAATTAACAGTAGTTATAGGTTAAAATTTACGTAGCAATTGGAGTGATAGGTTAGAGATGTGTTCGGGCGTCGTTAAGAATAGGAGTTGTCATTATTTGTCTGCATTACATCTCGGGACTCACACGGTTCTTCCACATACCATCGGTATATCAAACGGCCTTTCACGTACCCTTGAGGTATATAGAAAGGTACTTCATGTACTCAATTGTATATCGGAAGGCCCCTTGTGTACGGTTATGCATTAGATAGCACTACTACCGATTCGAGCTCCCACATACCTTGAGTATATCGGGAGACCCCACTAGGTTACCCTATCCATCTGAGAAAATCCCTTTGGTTGTCTTGTTTGGAGCCATACACCGAAAATAGCATTCGGGGAGATTACTACACATGTACCCTCGAGGTATATCACGAGTGGCACCTTCTTGACAATCTTGGTGAGAGACCTGACTATTTGAACTCCTCCAATCATTTTAAGTGTGCTTGTTTTGACCTATAGCTTGTGTAGGGAAATATTTTTTGGTGTGTTTTCTATATTTTTAGACCCTAGGTTAGTTAGGAACTGTACAAACTGGCTGAGTTAAGACAGTTCAGAAGAGTACAGGGCTTGCCACCTGATTTTATTCCTGGTTCAGGAGAAAATCCTATGGAAGTTATCGACCAAGGAACTGCTACCACCTCCCAAGTGGGAGATAATGTGGTTGCAGAAAGTGGAGGACCATATTCTTCACACTCGCCTCCCTTGGTCCAACATCCTTCTCGAGGTGACACCTCATTCCATTCTCCCACAGAAGGTCATGTTGATGATACTACCCGTCTGGGTTTTGGTCCCAATGCCCCATTTTGGGACAAGCCATTGCCTCATTTGGCACCCATGTAGACTCTTCTGAAATTGAAGAAGAACGTAGGCAATACCATGCCACCATTCTCCATGCAAAGGATATTGATAGGAAAATAGATGAACTATTAGGCCGGACACCATCACGTTCCACATCTGTTCCTGTGGGATATCGTTCACTTGCCGATTCTATGAGACCCATTGAACCGATTATAGATCGAGCAGTAACACCACACAACCTAGGTCAAATTACCACCCCTATCACCTCTCATGCTATGGTCATTCCTAATCCTCACAGGTATTCTGCACCTTGGGGCCAACCTTCAGTTCTCATTTCGTCAGTACCTGCTAGTGCCGAGGGGTAACCCCCGGCATGACCTATGTTATCTGGCACCAAAATTGCACCTAGTAAAGGGCAGACCTCTAACATAGAACCATCTACAATTTATGTCCTTCCCACCCATACTAATGCGGTTAATCCCCCATCCAGTTTAGGTCATCCCTTGGGGGCACAACCTGTAACCGTTCAATATTCTGGAGGTTATGGTTATCAAATACATGTAGGTAATCATCCACCCAATCCTATAGGAATTCCTTATGCCAGAATTCCATACCCTAGTAACACTTTTATGCCATGGGGGCAACCCAACTGGTCTTACATGCCAGCTATGGGGGGGATACCTATACATACTGCAGGAGGTGCCGGAGGGTCGCCTTATGGAGGTCCTCCCCTTGGGGGACCTAATGGTCCTAGAGGATCTGGAAACTTTCCTCCTTATGGACCTAGTGGTCCTAGTGGTCCTGGGGGACCTGGTGGCTTTCCTCCTTTTGGCCCTGGAGGGTCTAGTGGCCCTCCGCCTAGTGGTTCCGGAGGCTCTAGAGGTTTACCTCCTGGTGGCTCTGGAGGATCTAGTGGTCCGCCTCCTGGTGTTCTTGGTGGTCCTGGTGGTCCTAATGGTCACGGTGGCCTTAGTGGTCCCGGTGGCCCTAGTGGTCCTCCTCTGGGAGGCCCTAGTGGTCCTAACGGTCCTGATCCCGTAAATCAACCCCATACGAGCAGATTTTTCGTTATTTCTTCATCACAAAAACCTATTTTTCAGTCAACTTATGGTCCTACTGGTAATTATATGCCATATCAATATTACTAGTATGTGCAACCCAACCAACAGTTCCCTTGCCTAGCAACTTTGGACTTACCTGACTTGTCCAAGTTGATTAATGACCCCATTCGAAACAATCCCTCATGGCCTCCCATTCCGGTAAAGTTACCATCGGATATCCCTAAATTCAATGGGAAGCAGGGAGATGATCCAAAGAACCATGTTATGACATTCCATTTGTGGTATTCTTCAAACTCCCTCATGGATGACTCCATTCGGTTACGACTCTTTCAGCCAACTTTGACCGGTACAGCTGCGAAGTGGTACATTGAACTCCCACAACATTCGTTTGTGGATTTTGGCTCGTTGACAACCATGTTTCTTACACACTTTCAGCTCCCTATTTGTTATGAAACGGGCACTGATCTTTTAACTTCTCTATGACAGAACACCTCCACCCACATATCTGATCATATTCATGAGTGGAGAAGGCGGAGAAGGATTATTAAGTCCCTTATTCTGGATCAGTTATTAGCTTATTGGTTTACCAAATCCTTGTTGCCTCTTATTTCCTGATATGTGGCTATAGGCGGTGCTATTACTGAAGAGCAGTCTATTATTCGAGCTCAGTACCTAGACTTGGTTTATTCCCAGTCTAAAACTCTTTATGACCTGATTCCTCAAGCTCCTCGCCCCAGCATCGATCCTGCCAAGACACCAGCAGAAGTACTTGTTGATGGGATTGTTGGTTCAATCAAATCCTCATCCACAGTGAAACCCACCAAGCAACCCCAAACTGCCACCCCTACTCCTTCGACTCCTAAGGTTTCCACCAAGGTCAACTCTATTCAAAGTACTCAAACCTTGGGTAATAATAAAAAGAAAGGCAAAAATAGAAATAAAAAACCTGGAAACCAACAGGAGACTCCAAGACCAACCAACAGTGATAACGATAAAGCGAAAAGAAAAGCAAAATATCCCTGTCTGCTCTGCAGTGGTGACCATTTTTCAAAGGAGTGTCCTCGTCGGGATGAAATCTCCTAGTTTCTGAAGTCCAATCCCGCACCTGCAGTACTTATGGATCCTTTTCCCTCTCAACAACAACTGATAGACCACATGTCTAATTAGAGTAACTCTAGTTCATCAGAGGAAATTCATATGATGTCCTCAGATACCATCAATTTGCAAACTCAAAGTCAGAATTATAACAAACCCGCAGATAAGAAAGAAGATCAATCTTCTTCAGGGAAAGCTCCCTCTACTAGTTCTCCTGAATCCTCGTCTATTGTCCCCTTATCTATCAAGAAGCCTACTCTCAACATGATTTTGCATCTACCTAAGAGTACTCTTCAGAAGGATTTCTTTAATCCCAATGCCCGAGCTGCTCAATTTTATAACGTCATTGAAAATCTTGCTTAGGCACCTTATGCAATGTCTACCCTAGAAGTGCTTCAAAGTTTCCCTACACAGTGCAAAAACTTGTTGACAGCATTAGGAGTTTTAGACCCAAATAATACTAACTTGATTCATTCCAATGTTGAGAACTGTAAGTCTCGGTTACCACATAAACTTGCTTTTCGGGTTATTATGAAAGTAGTTGGAAAGAAAGTTTTTTGAACGATACTAGATGAAGGAGCTTCAACCTCGGTTTTGTCTCTGTCTTGTTGGAAGGCTCTTGGCTCTCCTGAGCTTGTAACATCACCTACGACCCTTAAATCCTTTGATGGATGGGGTTTCCAACCCCATGGTCTCATATCAGCCCTAGCAGTCGAGCTTGGGGGAAAAACCGTTTCCATTCAAGTAGAAGTGGTACATGCCCCTTTAGATTACAACCTCCTTCTAGGAATAAATTGGTTCTATGCCATTACTGTTGTCGCCTCAACAGTATTCCAAATAGTCCAATTTATGCATCTAGGGAGAATTGTTACTATTGATCAGCTTTATTTCTGTATGCCAAATGTTACTACCTCCACGGCTAATAACATCCCTATGTTAGGCCAGTCCCTGTTTGGGTACACAAGGTACTCCCAAAAGACCGAACACCTTGATCAATCGCTTCACACAAATAGATCATAGATCAACACACCGATGTTTGTCATGTGGTTAAAACCCTCGAGAGGGAAATATTCCACGGCCCCAACCAAATAAATACTTGGTTCTGTAGACCCATTTACATCTGACAAGTTTTCTTCCTTTTTGAAGAGGAACAAGGAACAAGCATCATTCACCATTAAGGAACGATATTCGTCATCCATAGCTGCATCCCAATCTGGATTTCCTTAAGCTTCTGCAAAAGTTTCTGAATCATGATTCTTGAAAACTTGAGCCAAAAGAGAAGAGGCTCACTGAAACTAAGAACGTGTTCAACGTTGATCTCTAGGATCACCGGCAAGATCACCAACTGCTTCACATGTTGAACAGACCCATCGAGGAAGTATTGGTGCTGGTGCAATTGGAGGAACATGAGCAGACGGAGGTGGATTTTCATCCTCATTGTCATCATTAGAAACTGGAGTTGGAAACCTGTCAAGGAAGTTGGAAGAAGAAGAAGAAGGTACAATCACCGAATCAGGCTCGCAGGCCAAAGATGGCACACCCGCAGTTAGGCTCATAGGCCAAGAGATTTTCATCACATTTAACATCTCTTCTAATGATTATATCATGTGAATGGGGCTAAAGAAGTCTATAACCTTTTACATCTTTAGAATATCCAACAAATATGCACTTTTCACTTTTAGGCTACAATGCTTTTCATTTTTCATTCGGAATGTGAGCCCATGCTTCACAACCAAACACACGAAAGTGACTTACATTTGGTTTAATTTTACTCCATGCTTCTTCTGGTGTTATACCTTGTAAAACTTTAGTGGGTGTGTGATTAGCTATGTAATTTGCACAATTTATGGCCTCGGCCCAATATTGAAGACTTAGTCCCTTAGATTGGATCATACAATTAGCCATTTCTTTTAAAGTGCAGTTCTTACATTCAGCTACACCATTTTGTTGAGGTGTATATGGAATAGTGTGTTGTTGTTTGATTCCTTGTTCAGTGCACAAAGTAGTGAACTTGTTGTTAACATATTCTCCTTCATTGTCAGATATTAACTTAATAATTTGATGACCAGATTGTTTTTCGACAAGGGCCTTGTAGGCCAACAACATGTTAAATACTTCACTCTTAAGTTTTAGGAAGTAAACCCAAGTGCATCTGGAGTAGTCATCAATGAAAGTTAAGAAATATTTGAAACCAAAAAGGAAGCAGATGGAAGAGGACCACACAAGTCACTATGCACAAGCTCCAGAGGAACGGAGGCGTGCCAAGAGGCACATTTGTCAAAACTGTCCCGATGATGTTTTCCGAGTACACAACCAGAACAAACACCATCCTTGCAAAATACCATTGGAAGACCAGTCACCATATTGTCTTTACATAGTTGTTGCAATGAGTGATAATTTAAGTGACCAAATTTCTCATGCCAAATTTTGCTCAAGTTATCACTATGAGAAACAAAAAACTGAAGGAAAAGGTGATGACCCAAAGTTGTTAAATTTGTACAACCTATTAATATCATCAACAATTCCAGTAGCAAGGACATTTTGAGGATTTTTAAAATCCTTGATTACAACTTGGTGAGGTGTAAAAGTCATAGTTTTACCTTCACCTAAATGAGTAATTTGATAGACTGATAACAAATTGTAGGAAATTTTTGGAACACGTAGTACATCACTGAAATGACCATTTTCTACTAGAACTGTTCCAGATCCTACAACACTTAGAGATCTATCATCACCAAAAAATATTTGTTTGATGTTACATTCATGCATAGTAGAAAATATGGCTTAATCCTTAGCCATATGATAAGATGCTCCATAATCAATAAGCCATTCATTTGAAGTAGAAGAAGAAGATGCAGTATAAGAGTAACCAGAAGCACAAAGTGCATGTCCATGAGAGTTAGATTCTGAAGACAAATCTATGCTGATGTGGTGCTTCTTCATTGTTGCTTCCAAGGCTGCCATCTTCTTGAAACACTTAGATTCATCATGATTATCTTTCCCACAAAAATTGCAATGACGCTCAGTCTTCTTACCTTTTTTATTGGATCCTTTGTCATCTTTTAAAGAAGGAGCTGACTGAGAGGGTTTGGGACCCTTGTTGTTTGGCTTATTATTGCGAAAATTATGTTTCTTGGGAGTCCTGGACTTTTCTTTCTAAAGCTTTCCCAGATGTATCTGCACTGTTAATTATTCCAAGATGAATGAGCTTATATTTCTCTCTAATTAAGGAATCAAAAAAGGATTCAAGACTAGGCTCTTGATAGCTAGCTACAGTCAATGATTCTTTCATGGAGTAGAATGTAGATACAAAAATAGAATATGCAGGTCCAAGTTTGGAAAGAATATGATAAATACATTGTTTGTCTTCTTTCTTAATCGTGCAATCTGCACATAAGAGTCTAAGAGTTTTATACTTAGATAAATAGTCTTGAATGCATGAAAAATCATTTGGATTCAAGGAAAGCAACTCATTCTCAAGTTGATGACCCCGAATTTCATTGTGTTTACCAAACACAGATTCCAACTTTTCCCAAGCTTTATCAGGTTCATCAATTCCAGATATGTGAAATCACAAATCAGTAGAGATTGATATCCCAATCAATCCACAAGCTTCATCACATATATTTGCCCATTTAATTTTCTTATCATCATCAGTGGATTCTGTTTCTTTCCCTGAGGTTATCCTGAAAAGTCCCCTACTTCGTAGAACATCCTTCATACGAGATTTCCATGAGAAATAGTTAGAACTTGTAAGTATAATATCACAAAATGTGGCCATACTGTAAAATAATGGCTGAAAAAATAGAAACTAACTATCTGGTTGCAAAGAGCTCGAAAAAATATGCGGTTTTAAAAAAACGACACTGAAAACTGATTCTGGATGATGAAGTTATGCTTGATCAAAGAAAATGTTGAAGATGTCCCCAATAGTGACGTGGCAGATATTAACTTGACCAACTAAAAAAAAGAACCCCCCTCTTCCCAATATCAACCTTTAACAATCACTTTACAATAAAGTTGCTTTAAAGTGAATCGTTTTTGTAGAATAAGTGAGGTTCACTTTTACAATAATGTTACTTTTAAATAGTGCGGCAATAAATTAAAAGACTTAAGTGACTCACTTTTTATTTTATTTTATTTATGTGAGATGCACTTTTACAATAAAGTAACTTGAAAATAGAAATTGCATGCACTAAAAAGTAGCTTAATAAGACTTGAACTCAAGACCTATTAAGGAATAAAGCAACTTTGGACCAAGTGAGATAAGTTTAAAAGGTACTTAAAAGAATGGAAAGAGGAAGGGGGCTTTGTTTTTTGTTTTTTTTTACTCTTCTCTCTCATTCTCCGTGCTTGCCTTTTTATCCTACAAATCACAAAAAAAATGAAAAACAAAAACAAAAACAAAAATTCCACACAATGGGGTTAGATCTTGGTTAGCTTACCCGGAAAGTCTACATTTTCAAGTTTTCACGTTGTTTTTGATTTGTCGTGATCACACAAGGTGCACGGCAAAGAACATACGTAGCCGAGAAGACAAGAAAAAAAAACTTTCCCTTACTGTTTCTGATTCGCTGTGATCACGCAAGGTGCACGGCAAGGAGCATACACAGTCAGGGAAGGCAACAGTATGAGACTAAAACAAAAAAAGATCTAATAATAAAACTGATAAGATATGAGATATTTAAAAAAAACAAATCCGTCACTGTAACATTATACCTTCAGATTTACCGAAATGGGTGTTTCTGGAACAAACGGACATGGTTTTCGATGAAATGAAAACTATTTCCCAATGGAAATGGTGCTCCAAATGCAATGAAATAGCTCCCATAGGCCAAAAATGCATAGAAAATATATAACTAGAAACCCTTTCAAATTTTCAGCAAACCGGTTCCAGATCTTGATCAAAACCGAAACCGGCTCTTCATAAAAGCTCTGACACCATTTTCGGGTACACAGGGTACTCCCAAAAGACTGAAAACCTTGAGCAACTGCTTCACACAAATAGATCTATATCAACACACCAATGTTTGTCACATGGTTAAAACCCTCGAGAGGGAAACAGTCCATGGCCCTAGCCAAATAGCTACTTGGAGCAATTTATTATGCAAAAGAAAGAAAGTTACATGAGCTTCTCATAATCGATCAACTAGCCAAGGACCCTCTATGCTCTTTAAATAGAGATCATAGACCAATCGGGTGTTAATCCACGGATCAATGTTAGGTATGATCTAAGAGAAGTTGAACCGTCGGATCACTCTATGCCTAGAACATATCGTGACCATCGGATTAGAATATTTACAAATGCATACTAATGCATACTAAAGAAACACACTTTTACCTAACGAATATATTACACAAGTTGATCTTAACTAACTCCTAAGTGTCTAAATATCCTAACATAGTCCCCTCCACCTTACAAGTCTATTTGGGTAGGCATGTTGAAGGATTCATCCCTTATGGGGATTTTTCCATCCACTCCTCCTAGCACAGATACTGCGACAGTACATATGATCGCCTCATTTGATTTTGAGCCTCAGGGTAAAAAATTTGTTGAGTCCACCTCGTTGACTCCACACAAAGCTATGTTTGACACCATTCAAACCTTTTTCGATGATCACACTGATGACCTTCATCTAGTGGCTTCGGATCCTTACCATTTACCATACTGGTTAGAGCCTTCTCTTCCTGTTCTAGATTATCTCTCCGAGAATTTTCCTTCCGATGAGTCCATTATAGAGATCATGAATACGGATGAGTCCATTTGGGAGGATCACCATCATAGATCCATGTTCCTCCCCAACACCAGTTTGGTTAACCATGATTTTGCATCTTTGTTTTCGACTGATATTGTCAACGTACCCCAAAGTCTCATATTGTTGCAAGATACATATTCTAAAGGAAACCTTTGCAAAATTACACAAACGAATCCGATTGACATATTAGCCAAGCCTAATACTATCGAGCATGTTCATGTTGGGAAGAATTGCTTGACAGACGAATCTGAAGCATACAAGGCACTTTTTAAATAATTATGTGATATTTTTTCCTGGTCCTATGAAGAGATGCCGGGGATTGACCCATCCATTGTGGTTTATGAGATTAAAACCTATCCCACGGCTAAACCTATGAGGCAAAAACTAAGGCAAGTCCATCCTCGGAAGGCCACAGCTATTAAAGCTGAAATTGAGAAACTTCTCAAAGTTGGGTTTATTTATCCTGTACCCCTGACAGAATGGGTATCAAACATTGTCCCTGTCAATAAAAAGCAGAGCACCATTAGAGTCTGTATCAACTTTAGGGATTTAAATAAAGCTTGTCCTAAGGACAACTTTCCTACCCTGCACATCGATCAAATTATCGACAAATGTGCTGGAAGTGTCAT
Source organism: Pseudotsuga menziesii (assembly GCA_001517045.1). NCBI lineage: Eukaryota > Viridiplantae > Streptophyta > Pinopsida > Pinales > Pinaceae > Pseudotsuga > Pseudotsuga menziesii. The sequence continues at coordinate 847,078 of LPNX011110786.1, forward strand.
CTTTTCATTCATGGATGGCTTCTCTGGCTATAATCAGATTGAGATATTACCCTCCGATTAGCATAAGATAGCATCCATTTTCCCATGGGGAACCTTTTCATATAAGAAGTTACCTTTTGGCTTGAAAAATTTTGGAGCCACATTCCAGCGTGCGATGTCCTATGTTTTTCATGATATTAAACATATTGTTGAACCGCACCTTGACGACCTCCCTGCTCATTCACAGTGATGGGAGGACCACCCTGGTCATCTTAGAGAGATATTCTTGAGATGTCGTCATTATAATATACGGCTCAATATGCATAAATGTGTTTTTTGCAATGAGACGGGATGCCTGCCAGGTTTTGTGGTATCCAAAGATGGCATCCGGATCGATCCTTTGAAAATTGCCACCATTTTAGATCTACTAGCCCCAACTAATCTCCTTGAACTCCAAATTTTGCAGGGGAAGGAAAACTTTCTCCGTCGTTTCATGTGCAATTTCGCAGAGAAAATGCACGGTTATATGCGTCTCCTCAAGAAGAACACCCCATTCTTCTGGGATGACCAGGCCCAATGCGCCTTTGATAATATTAAGCACGCTCTAACTCATTCACCCATGATACACCCCCCGAATTATTCAAAGGACTTTCTCTTGTATATTGATGCCTCCGCTACTACTATCGCTATGGTTTTAGTGCAGGAAAATCTCCACGGTCGGTAGCACGTGATATATTACGCCAGTTAGAATCTCATGGATTCTGAAACTCATTATTCACGTGTGGAAAAGTTAGCATTAGCCACGGTCATTGCTGTACAAAATTTTAGTCACTACATTCTGCTCCGCACTACCACCGTATTGGCAGACCAGAACCCAATGTATTACATCCTGACTTGTCAGGTGCTCAGGAGAAAATACTCCCGTTGGATAGTCATACTTCAGGAGTTTGATCTGGAGTTTTCCAAGGCTACATCAAATAAATCATTGGTATTTGTAGAGCTTATGTGTGATCTTCCCTATTCTTTGACAGAATCTGAGCCCAGTGATTCATTTCTGGATGAATTCTTGTTCCTGATTAGCACTACCGACCCTTGGTATAGAGATTTGCTTATTTATCTCTAGACACAATGTTTTTAGCTACATTTATCTCGCGATGATTGCCACCGTATCCCTCACCACAAGAAATACTATTTCATCCTAAATGATACCTTGTATAGACATGGGATTGACTCTATTCTCTGGCGATGCCTCGCTCATGAGGAGACTGAACATGTGTTGAATGATTGCCACTCTAGAGCATGTGGAGGCCATTTATCTAGGATGGCTACAGCCCAGAAAATCCTTCGTACTGGCTATTTCTGGCCTTCTATCTTCAAAGATTGTCATGAGGTTGTTAAGAAATGCCCACCTTGTCGACACTTTTTGTAAGGTTTGTTGTTACACCAAAACCTGCAGATGTTGGTGAACATTTGAAACCTAGCACAAGGCCCTATCACCAGGAGTGGTGGTTAAACCACTTGTTTTATATTCCCAGAGGTGCGGCGGTTATACCATGTGGAGGTACTCGATACTCCAACACCCCGCCTCCGGCGTAGCTCGGGGGAATTGAACCTGAGACCTTTGCTCTGATACCATGTTAGGGTACACAGGGTACTCCCAAAGGACCGAACACCAAGAACAACTGCTTCACACAAACAGATCACAGATCAATACACCAATGTTTGTCACGTGGTTAAAACCCTCGAGAGGGAAATAGTCCACCGCCCCAGCCAAATAGCTACTTCGAGCAATTTATTATGCAAAAGAAAGAAAGTTACATGAGCTTCTCATAATCGATCAACTAGCCAAGGACCCTCTATGCTCTTTAAATAGAGATCATATACGAATTGGGTGTTAAGCCACGGATCAATGGTAGGTATGATCTAAGAGAAGTTGAACCGTCGGATCACTCTATGTATAGAACATATCATGACCATCGGATTAGAATATTTACAAATGCATACTAATTCATACTAAAGAAACACACTTTTACCTAACGGATATATTACACAAGTTGATCTTAACTAACTCCTAAGTGTCTAAATATCCTAACATCCCCCCTTAAGAACAACTTGGGATAGGATTGAAGGATTTACAAAAGTGACACTATTAAGAGAAGGAAGGAGGCATTAGAGTCTATCCCCCCTTAAGGACACATTCCTGGACTCCTAACATGGACCGAAGTTTAGAAAACTTCGCTTCTGTAAGAGACTTGGTGAAGATGTTTGCAACTTGATCATCTGTAGGGCAATAGAGCACTTCAATAACACGATCATGAACAAGATTTTTGATGAAGTGCATGTGTAGCTCAATGTGTTTGCTACGTTGATGTAGAACTGGATCTTTGGAAAGCTTGATGGCACTTTGATTGTCGCACCAAAGTGGAGTAGGCTACTGCTACTCGAATCCAAACTCTAAAAGGATCTGTCGAAGCCATAAAGCTTCCTGACTGGCATTAATTGTGGGTTGATATTCTGCTTCTACTGAAGAAAGAGAAAGATCTTGTTGTTTCTTACAAGCCCAAGTGACAGGTCCAGATCCCAGACCGAAAACATAACCTGCAGTAGACTTCCGATCATCAAGATCGCCGGCCCAATCTGAATCAGTGAAACCAACCAATAAAGGTTTCCCCCCTGTACTGTAATGAATCCCAAACTGAATTGTACCTCAAATATATCGAAGTATTCTTTTTGCTACTTTCTAGTGACTTTCATGAGGAGTTTGCATATAACGGGAAACACGACCAACGGAAAAGGAAAGGTCAGGACGGGAATGAGTCAAGTATAAAAGACTACTAACAAGCTGACGATACAAGGTGGCATCTACTTCAGAGGAAGTACAAGTGGTAGAAATTTTGACTCCAGACTGGAAGGGAGAAGGGGCTAGTTTACAATCTTCCATGTGGAAGCGACAAAGAAGGTCACAAGCATACTTAGACTGGGAAATAAAGATTCCTTATTTGGTTTGCAAGACTTGGAGACCAATAAAATAATGCAAATGTCCTAAGTCTGACATTTCAAAATTTTGCTTAAGACTAGATTTCACATGGGTTATAAGGTTAGGGTCACTACCAGTAGGGATAAGATCATCAACATAAAAAACAAGTATGATGAGATGGTTGCCTACTTTCTTGGTATAGACATTGGGGTTAGAATGGCATCTAGAAAAACCAGTGTCAAGGAGAAAGCTATACCATGTAAGGTTTTCCATTACACCAAAACCTGCAGATGTTGGTGAACATTTGAAACCCAACACAAGGCCCTCTCACCAGGAGTGGTGTTTAAACCACTTATTTTATATTCCCAGAGGTGCGGCGGTTATACCATGTGGAGGTACCCGATACTCCAACACCCCGCCTCCGGCATAGCTCAGGGGAATTGAACCTGAGACCTTTGCTCTGATACCATGTTAGGGTACACAGGGTACTCCCAAAGGACCGAACACCAAGAACAACCGCTTCACACAAACAGATCACAAATCAATACACCAATGTTTGTCACGTGGTTAAAACCCTCGATAGGGAAACAGTCCATGGCCCCAGCCAAATAGCTACTTGGAGCAATTTATTATGCAAAAGAAAGAAAGTTACATGAGCTTCTCATAATCGATCAACTAGCCAAGGACCCTCTATGCTCTTTAAATAGATATCATAGACCAATCGGGTGTTAAGCCACGGATCAATGGTAGGTATGATCTAAGAGAAGTTGAACCATTGGATCACTCTATGTCTAGAACATATCATGACTGTCGGATTAGAATATTTACAAATGCATACTAATGCATACTAAAGAAACACACTTTTACCTAACGGATATATTACACAAGTTGATCTTAACTAACTCCTAAGTGTCTAAATATCCTAACACTTTTAGCCTAAAAAGCACACCCATCCTACTCTGCTACACTCTGTCATTTCCGTTGGCCCATTCGCCAAATGGGGGATTGAATTCATGCATTGTAAGCCTACCTCAGCCAGGGGGCATTGTTACATCATCGTAGTCGTTGATTATTTCACAAAATGGGCTGAGGCCATGCCTACATATGCAGAAGATGGTAAGACTGCCACTCTTTTCCTGTTCAATCATATCATAGCTAGATTTGGAGTCCCACGGTCCATCGTTACTGATCACGGATCCCATTTCCATAATCAAATGATGGAGGAACTCAATGCCAAGCTAGGTTTTCTCCATGAAAGCTCTACGCCATATTATCCACAAGCTAATGGTCAGGTAGAGGCCATTAACAAAGTTTTGAAAACTATGCTTCATCGAATGGTTGGAGATCATAAATCCAACTAGCACCACATTCTTTTCTCCACCCTTTGGGATTATCGGAATTCCATGAAAACAGCCACTGGTTTCATGCCATTCCAGCTTGTTTATGGACTCGAAGTTGTCTTACCAATTCAATGTCAGAATCCATCTTTACAACTTGTCATCAAACTTCTCTGAGACACTTCTGCAGAGGAAGAAATATTTTTGTACTTGAGTAACCTTGACGAGACTCGGAGAGATGCTGCCTTGGCTAATGAGGCACATAAGAAACACATCAAGGCGTGGTATGATAAATCCATCCAACCTCATGTCTTTAACGAGGGTGACCTAGTATTGACTTATGATCAGAGATATGACAAACTAGGGAAGGGTAAGTTCGAGTCCATGTGGTACGGACCTTGCATTATTTCTAAGGTGTTAGAGAAAGGAGCTTATGAGCTTGTCGATTATGATGGAATCCCTTTGGAGCAACCTCGCAATGGGTTGTACCTAAAAAGGTACTATGCCTAGGTCTTTCTTGAATAATATCTTGTATATATGTATATTGATTGACTTTCAGTGTGCTTTTAGTATTTTCAAGATGGTTTTGAGTTTAGTGTCCACATTTTTTTATACCATGTTTTGGTCATGTAGATGGCTTTCTACAGCTTCACTGATGGTGCTTGCCACCACACCTTGAATCTCGCCTCGGCTGCTTGGATCCTCTATTCCCCAGCTAAAGATTTGGTCAGCTCAGGAGTGGTTTGTATATGTCTCACTACTAATAACATCGTCGAGTATGAAGCATTCATCGGTCTTTTGACTGAAGCTGACTCCCAGGATGTTCATGATCTAGTCTCACAACTCGTGGTTTTCCATTTAAACCATGTTTACACCATTAGAAACCCTGTTCTCCTCCGCCTCTTCTGGAGAGTACATTTGCTAGAAAGGTCGTTTGAAACCATTACTTATAGGCATATCCCTAGGGAACATAATGTAGTTGCTGACTCATTAGCTAACTACATCCTAGATTGGAATACTGCCCATTCATGACGTCAAACTCAAACATGGTACATTGTAAATAAACATTCAAAGACACATAAAACTCATAGAAAATGCATTTTCCATTTGAAACATATAAAAACCGTGTAAAAGTATAGATATATATATATATATAGGAAAAATTTTACAAAAAATAGGTCTCGAGACCTCATCTGAAGCATGTAGGATTTCAGGCAAAATCATCATACAAAATCCTAAAGCTATCAGCTTTTAGTACATATCTCATACACTAGTGGTGCTTGTGATAGCACATCACTGATCGAGCTACTCTACGTAGCAGCCTACTGAATCAACTCGGTACTCCCGTTGTGGATCTCTAATATCTCATCGAGAGGTCATCAATGTTAGCATCTGGGATATCCAAGGTCAACCTCTCCAGGTTTTCCTCTAGCTCCTCGATGATATCATCACCCTGTGGTACAAAGCGGGCTCCAGCTCACCTATCCAACGGAGAATATCCTCTAGGTCGCGCTGCTCCAACATCTGCATGAGAATATATAGGTCTCGTCACTTAAAAAATATAAAACATAAAAACATTTCATCCAATTTAGGGTTTCTTGTTTCTTACCGATGTCACCCCACTGTCCGCTAGGTGGGAGTGGTAGGTCAGGATCTCCGATGAAGTTTGTACCTATGTAAGCATAATCCTCAACCATGAGGATCTGATCTCAGAGCCATCTAAAGAACAGATCACCGAACTTCACCCTTCCCCTACCTTCTCCTGTACGAGCCATGACTTGGACCCACCTCAGCATACAAGGGTCCCATGCTCTCAGACTCCGGAAGACCACCTGAGGTCTCATCTCTGGAACCTGTTCGAAGAAGAAGCAGGATAAAATGGAGCCAAAGCCAAACTGCTTTAGCTCTCCCTGCCGACACTTAGTCAGCTGATCTGTGAATATTGGAAGCATGGCTTCCACCCAATTGAACACCGTGGGTTCCATGGCCTCTATGGCGTACACCATGTGTGCCCTAGAAGCCTGGTGCACACCCTGACCCCCAGCCACCCTCTGCATAGTAAATAGGATGGTCCATAGGGGCCCATCCGTCACTGCTCTGATGGGGATTTTCTTCCCCGATGTGCTCATCCCTGGAGCACAGTGATGATCCATAAGCTCTCGAGTGGTAATATCCCCTCCATGGGAACCTGTTAGTGAGATGGGGGCACCCCGTCTTGAGAGACCATTCATGAAGTAAATATCCTCTACCTCCACTCTAAGTATATGGGCCCCCACCTCGAAATACTGTTGCTCTAGATTCCAAATCCGTAGTATGTGTTCCAGTAATCGCTCGTGTGACACCATGCTTGGGGTTCGGAAGAACTTCAGGAGCCCACAATCTCGTAATGTGGCTATAAAACCTTCATTTCTCTCAGCAAAAGTATCATCATTGTCATGTGTTCTTTCTTTCCATATCACCATGTTTTGAGCCACCAAGACCTGTAAAAAACAATCATAGCACGCATTAGAATCATCCTTAATCATTAAAAATAAAAAGAATGACTTCATATTGTTCATGTTATTATTTTAAAGTATCCACGACGAGCACCTCCTGTGCACCGTTGGAGATAGGCAGTGGCACCGCCTGTCAACTATGTTATAGGCGTGGTTCTCAGGTGGTACCACGTATCCCGCAAGGGCTAGCCACGGTGCCCGCTTTTAAGGTTTTAGGGCTTGCCATATGAGCCCAAAACCACACCAAAACTCAAAATAAACACTATGAAATGAAAGAATAGGGTGTTAGCTGTTACCTGAAACTAACAATGCTAAAAACAGATGGTGGAAACTCCTAGTATCAGCTGCAGAATATCTAGCTAAGAAAATGCTCCAAGTGCTCTCTGCTATGGGTAAATAGTGAAATGATTTGGTTTTTTACTATTTACATGATTTATATAGGCATTTTTGGGTCTGACTTACTATAGTTTTGATATAAAATCATATTTTAGTCAAAGTTTATCTGTCGTAATCCCTTAATGCTAGTTTTAAATGCATTTAACACTTGTTTCTGAGTCGATTGCAGGATAAGAGAACCATAGTAAGAAGCTTTGGAAGTTTGTTTATGGATTTTTATTATCCGAATTTCAAGGGGAATATGGTCTAAATTCATATGTATGAGTCATAAAATCATTTAATGAGAGGCCACATGCTCTTAGTCATCATAAAAGCATTAAACGAAGAGGCCACCCTCTCTCATCCATGGTAATTGACAACTCATGGTTTTGTTCCATGGTATGGCTTCAAGGCACATTGTACCTCTCTCATCCATGGTATTTCACAACCCATGGTTTTGACCCATGGTATTGCCCCAAGGCACATTGTAATAATGTTATAAAAAGGATCTATTCCTTCTCAATAAATCATGGAAGGATTTTTGGCATCCTACCTTTTTGTTATTCTATTGAGTTATTGGGTTATTGGTTCTGAGTGCCTTTCTTAGCTTGGTTTGAGAGGTGAGATTCAAAGAACCCTCTTTGAGCCTCACCCCTCCATGTCACATATTTACTCTATGTTTATTTGTTTTGTCTATTCAAAGTCCAGATCTCACTGCCATGTATTTCTCACAAGTGGATCATTATGTTATCTCTTCCCCTCCTCTCTCGGCATCCAAGCCTTTCGGGTCTCAACCACCAAGATCCGAATCAGTGGTATCAGAGTAGGTACGCTCTCCATGGGAATGAGGGTTTGAGCATAGTTCAGGTTCAAAGATTTGTAGATATTTTCAGCCTCCTTTTGGAACACTCAAAGTCCATTGCTAGGCCATACACTGTAAGCATCACAGTTGGTCCTCAGGCAATACTGGATATCTAAGCTTAAAGAGGAAGTTCCATGATCTCTACAACATCTGATTTTTCTCTACAAACCCTTGGCATCCTTTGTGGTCCTCTACAAAATTTAAACAAATATGCAGTGGAAATAACACTTCATTTCATTAATCAATAACTGAAACTGGTTTACATACAAAATGGAAATACACTAGCTAGAGTGCTAGTAGCTTATCTCTGAGAAGAGATGTGGTGCCTACATGCCTCTGAACTCTTTGTGCAAGTTGCAGCTTATGCAAGAATGCAACAGAATACACAAATAACCATAGAAACAAATATGCGGTGGAAATAACACTTCATTTCATTAATCAATAACTGAAACTTGTTTACATACAGAATGGAAATAAACTAGCTAGTGTTGGTAGCTCATCTCTGAGAAGAGATGTGGAAGCTACATGCCTTTGAACTTCATGTTACAATGAGGCTCGAAGGCCTATATATTATTGAGAAATAATGGAAACCCTATACATCAGAAACCCTAACCCTAGGAGGTGAAACGCCTTAATGTGGGCCCCATTGGCTAACTTGGTACATCAATTTCCCAGGGTCGTAACTTTAGCATACTACCTCCGTTTGATGCACATGATACATCGTTAGAAATATATATTTAAGGAATACATCCATATATAGCAAATATTGAGTTTGAAATAGACTCATATTTTCTCGACCATTCGATGCCAAAAAAACGTCGTTTAGGGCCTCAAAACGGCTCCGAAAGTTTAGGACCCGAAAACTACCAAAAATAGTAAATTATGCTACAATTAAGGAAACTGGAAAAATGAAAGAAACAATGGTGGGGGTCCAAGAGGAATAGGTGGGTAGCCACCAATATCCTCTTGGATCATTCCTCCCCCCTTAGGAAGCAATGGTCCCCATTACGTTGAGTTCCTCCATGAGATGAGGAAACTTCTGTTGAACTTGGTCCCCGGTGAGCCACTTTCCCTGGTGAAGGAGTTGGCCTGCTTTGACAACTTGATATATCTGGATCTTCTGTTGGTGGGTGTTCTTGATCTGTGTGTCCATAATCCGATTAGTTGTGGCTTGTTCCATGAAAATGGGTTTTAACTTTGTTGGTGTGAGTTGTTCTGCCATGTCTGATGTGTCCAGTAGAGGTGGAAAGTAGGGTCGAAGGAGGTCCACATTGAACACTGGGTGCAGCCAAGGAATGGTGGAATACTGAGCTCAAAGGCATTGTCCCTAATAGCCTTGGTGATGGTGTATGGCCCATATCGGATCGAGCGAAGCTTGCGGTGGGGTCCAGCGAGGCGCTCCTTCTGTAAATGTAGCTACACTTTGTCGCCCACCTGGAAGTTGTGTTGCACCCAATGTTGATCATGCCGCTACTTGTACTTAGCATTGGATCTATCCAATATGTCATGAACCTATTGGTGAATGTGCTGAATGTGATTAATGAAGTTGTTTTCCTTGGAAACTTCAGACTGGATATGAACTGAATCAGCTTGAGTAGCTGCAAATGGCATGGCTACGTCAATGGGACATAGTGGCTGGAATCCCAAGCCCACCTGAAAGGGGCTATGGTTGGTTGAGCTATGGAGGGCCTGGTTATATCTGTGTTGTGCATAGGGGAGGCTATCATCCCATGTGTGTGGATGCTTTGAGTTGTACATGTGCAAAATGTGTACGATCATCCTGTTGACGACCTCTGTCTGGCCATCAGTCTGGGGATGGAAAGATGTGGACTTTGTGAGCTTGGTGTCTAGCATTGACCATAGACTAGACCAGAATGTACTAAGGAACCTGTTGTCCTTGTCTGAGATTATAGACTGTGGGGTACCAAAGTGTACCCACACTCGTTCAAAGAAGAGTTTAGCAGTGGCTTCTGCTATGATATTCTTCTTGCAGGCCACCATTATGGCCATCTTTAAGAATATATCAATGACCACAAACACACAGTCATTGTCGTGCTTAGTAGAAGGAAGGCCTGACATGTAATCCATGGAGATGGATTCCCAAGGTCGAATAGGGGTAGGCAACGGAGTATAGAGGCCTTGCTTCTTGATGGATGGTTTGGCAATGGCATAGGCAGTGCAGGATCGGATGTGCTTCTCGGTGTCCTGTCAAAGGTTCGACCAATAGAAATACTTCTGCAGTACTGCCACTATTTTCTCGACCCCAAAATTCCCAGCGACCCGACTGTAGTGCGCTTCCCAAATCATCTTGGCACGCTCACTGGAAGGAACACAAAGGTGTCCCATGTGACACAGTAGTACATCCTGGAGGTAAAATTTTGGAACTTGGTTTCCCTCCAAGAGTGTCTGGTATGTGTGGCTGAATTATGGATCGCTCTTATAGAGAAGTAGCCAATCAGAAGTCTCGTGCCCACAAGAGTTGAGCACGGTCATTATCGCCACGATTGGTGGTTGGATAAGGCAGTCTGCAAAATTATTGGTGTTTCCCTTCTTGTACTTGATATTCAAATGAAACTGTTGTAGATATGTGGACCACTTATAATGGTGATCATTCTGTAACTTCCTTTGTGTCTACATGAACTGCAAGGGTCGGTGGTCTGTGTGGATGATCGTTTCCTTCCCCAAAATGTAATGCTTCCATTGCTGGCAAGCCTGTACCATGGAATACATCTCTTTGTTATAAGTGGGATATTTGCAGACAATGTCTGACAGTGTCTCACTGTGATATGCCACAGGATTCCCTTGTTGAGTAAGGACTGCCCCAATAGCATAGTCAAAGGCATCTGTCTCGATCTCAAATGGTTGTTGCAAGTCTGGTAATGTGAGCACTAGGGCACAACAGAGGCAATGTTTCAATCCTACAAATGCCTTCTGTTGAGCTTCTGACCAAAAGAATTTTTCTTTCACTCCTCCCTTGGTGACTTGACTCAAGGGCCAAGTGATATGAGAGAATCCCAACATGAACCTACAGTAGAAATTAGCAAGGCCCAAAAAGCTGTGAAGCTTTCTTAGAGTAATTGAGGCTGGCTAATCCCGAATGACTTGGATCTTGGTTTGATCCACATGTACCCCATAGTCATCAATAATGTATCCCAGATACTGAACTTGGGTCATGCCAAAAGTGCACTTGTCCAAATTGGTACACAACTTGTGCTGCTGCAATGTTTGGAGGACCTGTTGGATGTGGTCGAGGTGCTCTTCCCAAGTATGGCTGAAGATCAGGATGTCATCCAAGTACACTACTACAAATGAGTTGGTGAATGGATGCAAGATGTCGTCCATCAGTCTCATGAAGATTACAGGAGCATTCGTCATCCCAAAAGGCATGACCAACCATTCAAAAAGGCCCTCCTTGGCTTTGAAGGCAGTCTTCCACACATTGGTCAGCTCAATCGGTACCTGGTGATACCTGAACTTTAAGTCGATCTTGCTAAAATATTTTTCCCCTTTAAGCTAGTCCAGGAGGTCATCAATCTGTGGGATCAGGTACCTATTCTAGATAGTGATCTTGTTCATCACCCGATAGTCAATACAGAGTCTCCAAGTCCCATCCTTTTTCTATACCAACACGATCGGGCTCCCACAGGGCGATGAACTTGGTCGGATGTGACCCTTCTACAGCAGATCCTGAATTTTCCTCTTGATTTCATCATTCTCCATAATAGAGTAGTGATAGATTGGTCCATTGGGCAGCAACGCACCTAGGGTCAGATCGATGGGGTGCTTGACCTGACAGTGGAGAGGCACCTCGGTGGGTGAGGTGAATATGTCCCAGTACTGCTCCACGACCTTGTCCAGTTGTTGTCGTGTAGAGGGGCCCTATTTGGAGGTTGTGGCTATGATCTTCTTCTTGCCCTGTGGGTGAATCATCAAGAAATCAAACTTCCTGGTTTTGGAAATGAGCTTACTGCATTGTATTGTAGTAACCAAAGAGATATCAGTAGGGGGTGGTACCTCTGGTATCTTGTACAAATTATTTCCCAACGTAATAATAACAGCGTGAGGTCGGGACTCATACATAGCATGTCACTTCCATAAGAATGGTTGACCTAATAATACATTACAAACACCTAGAGGAGCAACATCACATAATACCTCATTGATGAAGGGCTTGATGCTGTAGGCAAGGCGACACTATTGGCTGATGCGAAGATATCGTCCTTGGTGAAGCCACCCGATGGTGTATGGTTGTGGGTGTGCTATGGTCGGCAAACCCAACTGCTTCATGACCTCTACTGAAATCAGGTTCTTTTGGATCCCACTGTCGATGATGAATTGTAGCGAGGAACCCTTTACCCACATCTTGGAGTGGAAAAGATGCTCCTCCTCCTCTGAATCTTCTAGTTCTTCCTTTTGGATCTTCATGGTGGCAATGGTGGCATTAGGATCTGCATCGATAATGTTCTTCCCTTTGTCATTCCCCTTCTTGGGTTCAGATTCAGTGTCAGAGTATGCATCTGATTCAGAATCCTTTATCTCAACCACCAGTGACTGCTTAGCCCGACACTCACTTGTGTTGTGAGTGGGGCTCCTATGGAACTCGCACCACTTTCCCGCTTCCTTCTTTGGCTTTACAATGTTGCTCTTTTCTTGTGGCTTTGGAAAGTTTTCTTGAGTCACCATACCTTGGCTGTGTCCTTGGTTCTGCGGTTTGGGAGAACCTTTCCCTTGCTTCTGATTCGTAGATCCAAAGTCTCGTTTTTTCTGTTTGAATTTTTGCTGAATTTTGGAAGCATACCCATATGCCGTACCAAGCGAGGAGATGTCGAGGAACTCCATTTACTCCTTAATGTATCTGTGCAGACAACTACAATACTTCAGCACCAAATGTTTCTCTAAATATTTGATACCCAACTTGGTGCACAAGGTATGGAACAGATTTGTCAGCTCATGCACATCTTGATCTCTTTGTTGTCGCAGCGTGGTCCATTGGATGTACTTGTCCTCATAGCTCCCCACCAGATAATATTGTCCCTTTATGGCATATCGGAAAGAATTCCAAGTGGGTATGGCTGAGAACAAAGAGGTTTCCTCCTCATCCTTTCTCTCATAGTAGGTTTCCCACCAGTCCTTGACATGGGGGGCGGCTTTGAGTAGAGAAAAAGTAATCTTTTCCCGGTCAGAAAAGTCATGAACCGAGAAATATCCTTCTAATAGATTCAACCATTTATCTACAGCGTCTGCATCTATTCGACCATCAAATATGGGAATGTCGAAGTTCACTTGTACCTTAAAAGGGGTTGCACCTCCAGAATGGCTGCTAGATGTAGATGCGCCGCCAGTGGGAAGTCGTTGAAGGATCTGGGTGAAGTTATCTATCATCGCGTTCCTTTGTTTTTCAAGGGCCTCCTCGAGCAACATTTTGATAGGATCTTCTGCACCCTCGTCTTTCTTTTTGTCCCCCATGGGTGGCCATCGGGATTTGTGAGGCTGATCTTGCAAAGGTTCAACTAGATCAAGCCTAACACTTTATACCCCGCCCTCATTGGGGACATGTAAAGAAGGATCGAGAAAGAGCAAATTGCTCTGATATGCAGTAGAAATAACACTTCATTTCATTAATCAATAACTGAAACTAGTTTACATACAAAATGGAAATAAACTAGCTAGAGTGCTGGTAGCTTATCTCTGAGAAGAGATGTGGTGGCTACATGCCTCTGAACTCTCTATGCAAGTTGCAGCATCCGTTTGAATTTTTTAGAGGACCACAAAGGATTCCAAGGGTTTGTAGAGAAAAATCAGATGTTGTAGAGATCATGGAACTTCCTCTTGAAGCTTAGATATCCAATATTGCCTAAGGACCAACTGCGATGCTTACAATGTATGGCCCAGCAATAGAATCTGAGTGTGCCAAAAGGAGGTTGAAAATCTCTGCAGATCTTTGAACCTGAACTATGCTTAAACCCTCATTCCCATGGAGAGCATACCTGCTTTGATACCACTAATCCGTATCTTGGTGGCTAAGACCCGAAAGGCTTGGATGCCAAGAGAGGAGAGGAAGAGATAACATAATGATCCACTTATGAGAAATACATGGCAACGAGATCTAGACTTTGAATAGACAAAACAAATAAACATAGAGTAAATATGTGACATGGAGGGGTGAGGCTCAAAGAGGGTTGTTTGAGCCTCACCTCTCAAACCATGCTAAGAAAGGCACTCAGAACCAATAACCCAATAACTCAATAGAATAAAAAAAAGGTGGGATTCCAAAAATCCTTCCATGCTTTATTGAGAAGGCATAGAGCCTTTTTATAACATTATTATAACGTGCCTTGGGGCAATACCATGGGTTGTGAAATACCATGGATGAGAGAGGTATAATGTGCCTTGAAGCCATACCATGGAACAAAACCATGAGTTGTCAATTACCATGGATGAGAGAGAGTGGCCTCTCCATTTAATGCTTTCATGATGACTAAGAGTGTGTGGCCTCTCATTAAATGCTTTTTTGACTCATACATCCGAATTTAGACCATATTCCTCCTAAAATTCAAATAATTTTCGCACTTTATTAAAACGAAAAAAGTCAATGAGCATTCATTATGACACTTTGGTCACGCTCTTTAAACCTAGTATCAAAGGTCCGAGTCCATTTCAGTTTCTTTCCAGGCTCACAAAAAATTGGCATTGTGTAAAGAAGCGTCATGGAGTCTTATTTTCACATCTTTTTTCAGACTCCTTAAACATGAAAAGATCGTCGAGTCCATTTCTGATTCTTTCCAGGCTCGTAAAAAAGTGACATTGTGTAAAGAAACCTCATGGAGTCCTCTTTAAACTCTTTTTAGGCTCCCTAAATATGAAAATATTGTCGAGCGATCTTGTCTTCTTCACGCTCGTTAAAGTATTTGAAGAGTCGTTCGTCCGACGGTAGGTTATCTCTTTTTCGGTTTGAATAGGACTATTTATGAAAAAGGAACACTCCAATCAATCATGACTGGAAGAGTTCTCTAAGGTATGATTTTACACTTTTTCGGGCCTTAGAGACTAAATCATATGAAAAAGGACCCCTTTGGAGTCTTCTTCCGTATTCATTTAGACTCTCTAAACATGAATGATACCGAGTTTCCTTTCAGTGGACTTGCTAAATTAAACATTGAGAGACCCGTTTTGGGAATGAACCCCTCCTCTCTCAAGTTCGTAAAACATATGAGTCTGGACTTGTCTTTCGACAAGCTATATCGAGTGTTTGTTACCCTCTTTGAACTCGTAAAACCGAAAAGAGGCACTCATCGATCATGATGGGGAAAATGGGAAGGGAATCATTTTGTAAATAATGGTAGTTGTTTATCGTTACCTTTGAACATGGCACTTGTCTGCACATCATGTCAGTCAATTGGGTATTCAGCTGATCTTCATGATGATCCACTTTCATGAGTCATGTCACTCCTTTGAGTCTTTCAAAAGAATGCATTGTCCACTATCACATTGTTTGTTTGTCCCATTTAGTCATGCTGCCAAGTCTTTTTGTCATATCGCCCAATGTTCAAAGGGGATTTGAATAATTTTACCTCTGCAGTCCACACAATCTTTGTGTCAGTATCTTTGATTCAGTCTTATGGTTACTACATCATTCCAGAACTATGTTTTGAGTTTCCTGTCGTCAATGTGGGACTCATCATGTCCCTCCTTCGATGAGACTTTTTCCATTGACATCAGCTCATCATCCAGGAAATAGTCTTAGAAACAATACTTGGTACCTTGAGATCTGTATGCCTTAATGACAAATTCTCTCACTCTCGACATAGGTTCACATTATTGACCTTTGATCGATAGAATCGACTGGGTTTTTGACATCAGGACATCTATTCGCACTCAGTAGATTGTACTAGGGTACTGTGGGAATCATTGACATTAATGGTGATCTCCCTTGCGCTTGTTAATGGTTCACATCATTGGTTGGTAATCAAGTGGTTTCTACCATGTTTGACTTCAGATCATTGTAATCAGATAGATAGAATCGTAATTTGTGGAAGATGAGACGAAGACCCTAGGTATTTGTTTAAAGCACTCATTGCTTTTCCCCAGGTTGCAATGGAGTTTTGTATATCTAGCATGGATCCACATTTGTATGGTCGTGGCTATGCTCAAATTTGTGTCTGTATGACATAGATCTACCTTGTATGTCTAGTAGATATGTCCAAGTTTGAGTCCTCTATCACATGGATCTACGCTATATTCTAGTAGCCATGCTTGTTTATTCCTCTCATGGATCTGCCTTGTATTGGTTTGCAGCCATGATTTTGGTTACTTGTGTCTATGATTCAACATACTGATGTACTAAAGATTCCTATTTGACAACATGCTCCAATCGAGCCAACATTTTCACCTCGTAGCTATGACTTGTTCTCTCAAAGCTCTCATTTATCATATCCCTCTAAGACTCATGCTTTGGGGGGCATCTTGTTATACCAAAATCTTGTCACCATAATGTGATAAGACCTTTGACATACCTAATTGCCCTGAATCCCAGCACTTGGAGTGTAAACCCATGCTAATTGTCAATATTTCATGAAAATTCCCAGCACCGCGCTTTCCTTGTTGTCCAGGAGCAGTACCTTGTTTGCACTAGCTATCCCTTATTGTCCACAAGCAGTGCCACTATATTTGGCCCTTGGTCCATGAGTGTTTCTTACCAGAACCGCTCTGTCATTGAAGGAGAAATGGGGTACCCTAGGTAAAAAGGGAAAAAGAGAAGTTTCTCGAGGCTTCTAGATGATAAGCCTCGTGTCCTCCCTTATCCCTATCATTGTGGGTTAGTTGAGCTCGAGATCCCTTATCCTAGGATCTTAGAGGCCACCTCATCCATTAATCTCTCAACCATCCCTATCCATTGAGCCTTATAAATACAAGCTCATATCCATGGTTGAGGGGGGAACTCTTAAGGTATTGTTATAGTGTTGGATTGATTACTTGGCCCAGCCATTGGAGAGCATAGAGAGCTAAAGTCGGAGCTTATGGGGATGAGAATGCTTGGTTTCATGGAGATGCATGTCAACACTAAGGCTTGGTTGTAAAATTCTCCATTTTTATCTTAATGCAAGTTGATTTCCGTCCCACATTATTGTTGTTGTTTGATTTCACATGTATGTTGTTAGATTCCTTAGTCACTAACATGGATCAGTAGGTTATATTATGGAAGCTTTGATGTGTTTGCGTGTTTAAGCCGGTTGCAGGAACATAGGGTTACTATCGAAGCATCACATTCCAGGTATCTACGGCATCCAGGGAGGGTCTTCAACCTCTGTCCTTCATTTGTTCTGGATATAAACCATTCAGACCAGTGGAACACCTTACTGTCTGCATAAGGTGAAATATTCCAACTAACATTGTCCGTCAATTGCACACCAACAGAAAATATCTAATGAAATTTGTCTCCTCACTTAGGAAAGAGGGAGAGGTGTGACCTTGGGGGCAAGCACAGAGCTAGGTACTGTCACCTACTCCTAGCTCCTCCGTTTAGGCTAACTCCTAATGAAGCCAAGGGGGGTAGTCCCTACAAAAGAGTTTCTATGGCTCTTAAGTTGTTAAAGTGTTTTTAAAGGTTGCGGATGTGGATGGGTGTTGTTTAGAAGTTATTATGATTTGAAGGTACTTTACTTGTTATAAGTGTGATACAAAATCAAAGAGCAATCCACGTTGTAACAAGAGATTAAAAGATGATTTTAAATTCTAGACTTTAATTAAGCGTTCAGTGATAGCAATTATAATAAACCATAGACAATTGATCAAATAGTATAATTATGAAAATTTAATCAAGGACCAGTGCCTTATGGAGTCAATGATACTGAAATGCACAAATAAACAATAAGTATAGGAATCAAACCAGTGAGTATTAGATTGTGCGCGTGCTCTAAGTTTTAATAATTTTAAAGATGATCTTGCTTAAGGTGTCTAGGAAACCTAACCAGAAATACTTTCAGTGGCTCCATTCGAAGACATGGCGGACCTGTCTAGAATCACAAGCTAGGTGTTCAGATAATTTAACCAGCGAGTGTCCAGATTGGGTTTCCCGACGCCCACACTTGGAATTTTCCCACTACCTGAGTATTTATCGAGATAACGTCGGTGCATTGGTTGTGGGGTGTTAAATTTTATTAAGTTGTTCTTGCGGGGTTAAATATCCAGTGCCGTTTCTGGGTATTCCGATCTGAGATCGGTCAGAGCATACTCCGGTAAGGAGGGGAGGGAGTTAATTAATTAAATGGGTATGTGTTGCAAGTTTTATTAAATTTGTTAATTAAAACTCTCCGACAAAGAGCTCTCTTGACCTTGTCTTATGAAAAAGGTTCAAGAGACTTATCTAATCTAAATGCCTAATGCAAGGATGTGCAAAACTAATGATGCTCTCTGATAGAGAGTGCTCTTGACTTTTGTTACTAAAAGTTCAAGAGTCTTACTTATTGATTAGTTAAAATAGAAAACAATATGATGCATGAAAGTAAAGGAAAGACAGTTAAACAAACACTCCGACAGAGAGCACTCTTGATCCACCTTACAGTGAGATTCAAGAGATTTTGGTTCCTTTTAAGATTGACAATTATATAGAATGATACCAAAATGCAATTAATAAAGTCTAATCTAGCAATTAGTAGCTATGATTTAATGATTAACTAGCAATTAGTGAAAATGAAGGCTAAATCTAATCAAGAAAACTAAGCTAAGTACTTTTAGTTGAAACTAGGCTAAGAAACATGAAAAAGAAACACAAGACACACTTCCCCCAAATAGGGGAAGTAGAAAAGATGGGAGCCTTGCTCCCACTTATCCCTTTTATTAAATTTTTTACAATGCTTGTTATGCTCAGCGTCTTCTTGAATGAGAAGATGGTGAGAAAGGGAAGAAAGAGAAGGGAGATATTTTAGTCTTTCTGCTCTTGCTTGCTCCTTGTTTGCTTTTAGCCTTTGGTCTCTCCTTCACCTACCTGAAACTAAGAGCTCTAAACACAAACTTGTTATGGTGTTAGTTTATAAACATAAATTGAAACTAGATCTACAAACTAAGTAACCAAAAAAACCAAACTAATCAATCTTTACCAAAAAATGGAAAAATAAAAAGAGGAGTAAAAAAGCTAAGGAAAGAGAAGTGAAAAGGGGGTGAAGAGAGGATGAAAGAAGGTCAAAGAAGGCTGGAAACAAAGGAAAAAAGAGGGATGCAAACTGAAGCAAGAGGGCTGCAAAAAGTGGTGAAGAAGGCTGAAAATAAGGCCCAAAAGGTGGCTACAAATCAGGTCCAAAAGAGGGCTGCAAAAGGTGAAGAAAGAGGACTAAAGAGGGATGTCCAAAAGGTAAAAAAGAGGGAAAAAGTGGACAGCGAAAGAGGGAAAGAAGTGGCTGCAATAAAAAGACAAATAAGGCTACAAATCATAAATAGGACAGCTAACAGGGGCATAAGGCTTGGTGACTGAATGTTCACTTTAGCCCAAACCTTGCCCTAACCCAATAATGTAAAGATATCATAAATTTTGAAGGATGAATAATAATGAAGACAAACACTCAAACCTGTGGCTTTTTTATGATGCTTGGATTCCTTGAAACTTGAAAATTCTGGAAGTTGTCTTGACTTCAAGAGGAGAGGATGCACTTGAGCTCAAACTCATACTTGATTCGATGAGGTGATCTGCACAAATTCAACTCAACACTTGCAAAAATATGGATTAGATCATGTATGTTTTATCAATTAAAATGTAAAAGAGCATATCATATAACTAAATAATCAATGCTACTTTCAATTCCTAAGAGAAAAATCATAAAATATTAAATTGAAACTTCAAATAATCAATCCTACGTCCTTATAGAAGCCTAAAGCATGAATCATTATCCAACATAAGCATGAAAAGAAAGAATTTGAAACATTATCACCTCATTCGCCAAGCATTCATCCACATTTAACAAACCATGTAAGCCTCCAAAGCCTTAAAATTTATTCCACGGTTGCATAAAGTAACAAGAATTACAAAGTTTGGAAATATTTTCTCTACACAAAAATCCACCCGAATAGAGCTAAAGGAGCCTCTATTTATACAATGAATGAAGAACCCAAAACCCTAAAACCAGAAAACCAGACCTAACCGAACTGGCCACCACTAAGAGACAAGACCTAAAGAAGACGAGCTGGGAATGAGGGGAGGCCTCCACCTAGGCAAGGCGCTCCCATTCCAACCCTCAGCAGCAAAAACCAATCCCAGATCCATCCCACACATGTGAGGGCGCATCTGCTAGAGAGAGAAGGCATGAGCATGAAAGAAGGTGTGATCTAGTAGGTAAAGCCCCAACTTAGGTATGGGGGAGCCATTTCTAGGTTTAGAGAGGCCACTGCCGGTGTAATCTTCAGTCTTTACCCTGATCAAATCATCAAACCAATGAGTGCTCTCCATCTCATCCAATTCAGGAGTTTAGCTGGAGATGACAAATTCATTAACTGAATATATCTTTATTGCTCACTGAATGCTGACTGAAGCTGAGTTATGATAACTCCAATCATCATAAATTCCCATTGAGATGTCACTTAGCCTTTTATTTCACTGAATTTGGATTAATTTGGAGAGTTTTAATTTTCTCCAAAATAATCATTTTTTTCCTCAAAAATGACTTTTTTGAGAAAATGAGCATTATGTGTCTGATTGATGATTTGAAAGTTGGATCTGACTGACTGGCTGATCAAGAATGATTTTTGGCTTAAGGTTAGAGCCTTCAATCACTGAAAACAGAGTCTGAATGACTAACTTATTACAAACGAGATTTTTCCAATTAATTTATGGAAAAATTAATCAAAAAACTTAAGGAAATAATTAAAAAATTAAAAAATAATTTTTTAACCCGTTTAAAAAAAAAATTTGGGGAAATTTTTTAAAGGTCCTATTGAATTAGGACAAGACCATGCTCTATTCTAACAATGACTAGTAGGTTTATAAACACTTAGTTGGGCTCTAATAACCCCCCAAGGCCCTGTTGGTCGGATTTTCTGACTTGGCCAACTTAAGGAGATTAAGCCCACACAAATCGCTTAGAGCAGCTCCCGGTGTGTTTAGAATGGCAAAATATCGCAGGTTATGGTCCTGGTACCAACTTGAATTTCTCTCTCTTAAGGAGATTCCTACTATTTAAACTTAGAAAAATGTTTCCTAAATTAATTAACAAACTAAAAACTATACTAAATTACAATTAAAACAACTAAATTAAAACTAACTACTTATTTACAAACTATGCTAATATATAAAATGAAATATCTATTTAACTATTTTTAAATTAAAATTAATTATTTACATCCAACTATAATTTGCTCTCTTAAGGAGAGTCTCTATTTAAGTTTTTCAAAAGATTATCATAAACTCTTGAATAAATGAAAGATAGCTAATCATAAAACAAATTTTAATAATCATAAATACACAAACTTAGCAGCTACTAAATTACACAGATTTAGTAGTTATTAAGTTGTAGCTTGCAATCATTAAAATGAGACAAATTATAATTTAAAACTAGAATTTGTTTTATCCTAATCTATTATGTAAGACATGAGCAAGTTAATTTAAAATTAATACTATCGTTGGCAGAATTGAATTATAAATAAGCATTATTCAATAAAATGACAATACAAAGATGATCATTCCATTAAATAATATCAATATACAATTACACAATATTTGCAATAATAAAAATTAATTATAAAAAACACCATGTAATCATTTAAAAGAATTATGAGAATAATATTAGCTCGAGACAAATAGATTGATCTTTATACATGATAGAAAAATATACATGTATTAAAATAAATAACATTATAGTGGACAAAAAGAAGTTTATATATCTTTAGAAAAAATTCTTAAAGAAATAGAAATAAGGTTCATAACAAAGCTACTGTCATAAACAAGAACTGAAGTAATTACCATCTCCCATTTGTACTTGCTACACCAATCTCAAATCCTTTGGAGAAAACTATTACAAAAACTTGAGAAATAATACCGTGAGAATCTACATAGTATCTCCGTCAAGCCAGTTTCTCTTCCTCCATTTGCAAACAGAAACATTTACAAATACAAAACAGAAATAAAGAAAACAAAGTCTCTCATGCTCTTCCCAGACCCCTCTCCTCTTGGGCAACAACCTCTGCTCTAGTTTAAATAGGAAAATACAAACAAATATAAAACTAAGAGGCGAACACAGTCTCCTTGCTGGCCACAACTGGGGAAAACGTGTCCAGAAAACCTAGGAAATCTCTCAACTGGTTCACCTTTTTCAGAAAATTCCTCACGATCATAGTAAATGGATCTATCCTACAAAAAAACCCATGTTTCGGAATTCGTTATTTCTCCTTCATTCGTCCGCAACTTGCTGCTGAATTCGCTTCCTGAATATTGACGGGAATCTAACATTCTTATTTGTGTTTTCTAATGAGTTGACTTTCCAGTAATTTTATGGCATCCTCGCATCTTTCACGATCTAACCTACATAAAGTTATCCCCGACAGGGCTGATGATCATGATTAGGTCGGTTCGTGATGAGACCTCCTATTCTTCAATCAAAGTTTAGTTTAGTTTTATAAACAAATTCTAATGGATGGGAAACAAATCCAGATAATACTCCTATAATAACATGGAAGGCCTAAAGATGGCTAATGTCATTAATTCATAAAGATTCTGAGAGAAAAGTTTCCTGGTAGGTTAGCTTGCCTAGATAATGATATCATTCTCAAAATAAAGTCCAAGAATAATAACTGTGAGTTCAACTCATTGATTAGCTAAGTTCATAAGAAATATTTCAAGGCTATGAGTGATTTAGTCACAGTAAGAACGTTTGATATGGCAAGAAACTCCTTACAATGGTTTCCCTTAAAGATATCAGGCTTATTAATAGAGAAATATATGAACACCCAACAGTGTGCCATCACGCTATTATTTATCTACAATGCTTCCTTATTAAAAACAAAGAGGAAAAAAGATGAAAAAATATTAAATTCACTACTGAAACCAATCAACCAAACAAATTTTAAGAATAAAAATCACTAATTGAACCAAAACACTCAAAAAGATAGAATCCGATCAATTCCAAAATTCAACCAAAAGGTATGAATTGAAATCCAAAAGAAAAATTTATCGAAACTTTAACTGAGAGTCGAAGAAGGTAAATAAGCTCAAAAAACAAATTTTAAGATATGATCACTCTCTATGTGATGAGCTATACAACATAATGTAAAAATCACAAAATTATGACATGCGTAAGAAATAACGACAAATCTCCTAATATTAAAATTGACCATAATAAAGATTTAAAGTTTAAATAAAAGATCAATAGAAAATAAGAGACAAATATAACACACATGTCAAAACATGGTGATTTTCACAAAAAGCATCATAAGCTTGTTATTGATGTAAAGTTTCGAAAATATTACAGAATCATTCAAATGTTAAAATAATTTTTCATTCTTTAGGATTCATTTAATTAATCGATGAGAAGATTGAGTAAGTCAAATCCCTTTATTCATCATTATTTACAAAAGGAAAAATGAAAAGTCTAAGTTGTACAGTTTTGTGAGAATAATTACAGGATAAGTGAGTTGTTTGCAGAAGAGTACAAAATTATGTATGACTAAAATCTCTTACTATTCGTTTTATGTAAACATTTCATCATTATTTATTTATTCATAGTAAGAGACAAATAATCAAAAAGAGATAAAAGGATAATGAGTACTTCCTTAAATGACGATTTGTTTTCATCCTAAAATTTACACATCCTTTATTAACTGCACATTTATTGAAAATGAAGCAAAATAAGAAAAATAAACTTAAACTAAATCTAGAACTACTTCTAAACTAAATATGTACATATGTATAATCAAATATACAACATGAATTAAGTAAAGTGAAATAACCAGTGAAACCAACGAAACATTTCTAATCCTATAAGAATAATATGTTCTTCTAATAATAACCAGAATCAATATAAAAGAAAACTAAAACAAAATCTTTCATCCTTACCATTTGAAATTCTATTTACATGTAAAGATAAGACATGCTTACCATTTTCTGAAAACCTTTTTAGATAAGAATTTTCGAGCCACTCTACAATTTTGTCATGAAACTTAGAATGCAAAGTATGATCTAAAAATATGAAATCCATACGTGGCAAACCTATCTTAGGAGAATCAAATGGACAAATCAAATTGTTATCATTAGTCACACTAACATCTGAAAGAATTGGTTTCAAATATAGAATAGGATCATGAAATGATGTAATAGGTGAATGAACAGGTAGTGGCCTAATATCGAAAGAAGTAATCTTGTTAATAGGGTCTATTGCTAAAGGTGAATCAATTGAAGAAGATGCAAGGTTTTGGTGATCACAAGTTATAGAAAACTCTACGACAAAGATTTTATTTTCACCAATAAAATTAGATCTCCCATATAAATGATTTTGATGAGAACAAACATTTTTAGTTTCAATAAAAGTTGATGTGTTGATCTCATAAAAAATTAGTTGACTATAATTATCTTGCAATAGATTCTCATTCTTTTTAAAAGATTGTATGGGATGATGATCTAGTAATAAAATATGTCTCAATCTCTCATATTCATGTTTAATAAGAGAATCATCACTATTAGATATCGCATAGAAATGCAATTTTGATGCCACATAGTTAGATATTTCGAATGGAATATTATGCATATCAAAATCAGAAAATAAATCAAGATAAATGAAATAGTAAAAATTAGAAGTGAGGAAATTAAAAGAATATCTCAACTTAGAAAGATCCTTAATATTTAAATTTCCAAAATATTTCTCTCTTATTACCTGATTATTTTGAATAAAATTTGGTGATGTACCTTTCAGCATTTCATATGAAATTGATTTGAGATCAAGATCAATTGATAATCTTTTATGTGAATCAAAACTTTTATTAACATTCTCTTGAAAAAGATTAATCTCTTTTCTCGGACAACATTTAGTCGAGTGATTAAGATTCATGTCTTCTTCTTCGAATTCTTCTATTGAATTGTCAAAACATATAAAATTATAATTAACATATTCGTGTTCATTGATAATTGAATCGAAAGAAGAATTAGTACAAAAATCAGAAAATGATGAACATATAGTTTGATTTATAATTAATTCATCTTGATCTATTTTCGTAATAATAGAATCTAAGTCTTGTTGTTCGTTAAGACAATCAACTTCCCTATTTGTATGAATAAATTTATCATGAATATGTTCTTCCTCATTTGATTCATTAATGTTTATAGGTTCAATATTTTGGATAAAAGAATTATGACTTTCTCCTTCGAGAGGAGAATAATGATTAGAAGAAGTTGGCACCTCTTCTACTTCGATCTTCTCACCTATGGGTTGAGTAGAACTTCTAAAAGTATCTGAATCAATAATAGAGGAGGAATTTTCTAGGAAGATTAGTGAATTATCATCCTTTTGACAAACATCTTGATTTTGTTGAATAAGAGGAACTTGAGAGTTGAAAACAATATTTAAAACATCAGATTCAGAAGGTAAATCAGTAATATGAAATTTGCAAAGAATATGAGAAATCCTTACTGAAAACTCTTCTGAAGACTCACCTTTCTTCCTCCAAATAGCCTGCAATTCACTGCAAAGTTTATTAGAATTATAATCCTTGAATGTGTCTAAAAATTCATTTGGGAATTGAAACCATGTAAAAAAGAAATCAGGTGGAAAAGTTTCCAACCAACATTTGATTCGTCCTTTGAGAGTAAAGGCAAATAACCTGCAAGTAGCATTAAGATCAACAATCTTATGTTTGTTACATTTACATAAAAACTTCCTAAGGCGTTCTCTTGCAGATATATTGCCTTCGCCATCAAATTCAAGTTTTGACAAGAGATTGATTGTCTCATTGGGAATATTAACCAATGTAAAATTAAAAACGGATTCCCAAACAGGAATTAGAGCATGAGCCATGAATGATAAACAATCAAGATTAATTGACTCTTCAAATGGCTATCTTGTCATCTAACCAACCCTTAAGCATATATGTGACGAATAAGAGCATAAAGTAATAAAACTGAAAAACAAGAGCTGAAGGAAAAATGATTATCAAAATAATTGAAAAAAATAAATAAATAAATAACCATTTGTTTTACCCCGACCCTCCTTCTAGCGTCATTTGTTGGCCGGATTTTCTGACTTAGCCAACTTAAGGAGATTAAGCCCACACAAATCGCTTAGAGCAGCTCCCAGTGTGTTTAGAATGGCAAAATATCGCAGGTTATGGTCCTGCTACCAACTTGAATTTCTCTCTCTTAAGGAGAGTCCTACTATTTAAACTTAGAAAAATGTTTCCTAAATTAATTAACAAACTAAAAACTATACTAAATTACAATTAAAACTAACTACTTATTTACAAACTATGCTAATATATAAAATGAAATATCTGTTTAACTATTTTTAAATTAAAATTAATTATTTACATCCAGCTATAATTTGCTCTCTTAAGGAGAGTCTCTATTTAAGTTTTTCAAAAGATTATCATAAACTCTTGAATAAATGAAAGATAGCTAATCATAACACAAATTTTAATAATCATAAATACACAAACTTAGCAGCTACTAAATTACACAGACTTAGTAGTTATTAAGTTGTAGCTTGCAATCATTAAAATGAGACTAAAATTCTAATTTAAAACTAGAATTTGTTTTATCCTAATCTATCATGTAAGACATGAGCAAGTTAATTTAAAAATAATACTATAGTTGGCAGAATTGAATTATAAATAAACATTATTCAATAAAATGACAATACAAAGATGGTCATTCCATTAAATAATATCAATATACAATTACACAGTATTTGCAATAATAAAAATTAATTATAAAAAACACTATGTAACCATTTAAAAGAATTATGAGAATAATATTAGCTCGAGACAAATAGATTGATCTTTATACATGATAGAAAAATATACATGTGTTAAAATGAATAACAGTATAATGGGAAGAAATGAGTTTATATATCTTTAGAAAAAAATCGTAAACAAATATAAATAAGGTTCATAACAAAGTTCATGTCATAAACAAGAACTGAAGTAATTACCATCTCTCATTCGTACTTGCTACACCAGTCTCAAATCCTTTGGAGAAAACTATTACAAAAACTTGAGAAATAATTCAATAAGAATCTACAGAGTATCTCCATCAAGGCAGTGTCTCTTCCTCCATTTACAAACAAAAACATTTACAAATAGAAAACAGAAATAAAGAAAACAAAGTCCCTCATGCTCTGCCCAGACCCCTCTCCTCTTGGGCAACAACCTCTGCTCTGGTTTAGATAGGCAAATACAAACAAATGTAAAACTAAGAGGCGAACACAGTCTCCTTGCTGGCCGCAACTAGAGAAAACGTGTCCAGAGAACCTGGTTCATTTTTTTCAGGAAATTCTTCACGGGTCTGGTAAATGGATCTATCCTGTAAAAAAACCCATGTTTCGGAATTCGTTATTTCTCCTTCATTCGTCCGCAACTTGCTGCCGAAATTCACTTCCTGAATATTGACAGGAATCTAACATTCTTATTCATGTTTTCTAATGAGTTGACTTTCCAGTAATTTTACTCGCATCTTTCATGATCTAACCTACATAAAGTTAAACAAAATCAAGCATTTATTAAAATGTGAAAATGTTTAATGCAGAAAAACAAAAATAATTTCTAACTAATGGTCGATCATTTGCTTGCTTTCTTGAAATTTAGGCAGTAAAAACATTATTCTTACGATCTCAAAGATCCTTGTGTGAGATAAAATAAAAGAAAAATCTATCAATCTTTCTTCATGGTAGTTTCGATCTAATTATCTGGAATGTAGCAAAAATAGGTCTCGAGCTTAGCGATCTTCCTGTACCAAACCTGCATTGCAATCAACCAATCAATCAATCTGGGGCAGTCTAAAAGCTAAAAATTCAAGGGGGGCCCCAAAATCACAAAAAACAATTGGGGTAGTGGTTGCAGCAGCAACACCTTGTTAGAGAAAAAATCTTTAAGAACTCTTAATTGCTTATTGAGATCTTAAGGACGCATTGCCATAAGAACACTATTATCAACATAAATTAAGAGGATGATAAGTATCTCACCTAAGATTGTACTAACGCAACCTGCTTCTTCTAAGCACTTTTATAGCTTATCAATGTAAATGCCTAAAAGGGTATGCAAGAGGGGGTAGCCTTGTTTAACTCCAATATTACAATTTATATTCGTTGTCCACACCTCATTATCTTAAACTTGGCAATGACCTTTTCTTATAACCTTATTGCGATAACTCTCAACTCAAAAGGAACCTTAAGCTCCTCTAGCCTATTCCACGGGTTATTTCTAGGAACTATATCAAAAGCTTTTCTAAAATCCACAAAGAAACAAAATAGTCCAGACTTATTATTGCGCCATTCCTCTGCAATAATCCTAAGCGTAATGAAGTGGTCTATGGTTGAATGATTCCTTCTAAACCCTACTTGAACCCTACTTGGCCTTTAGCCCGATTACCTTTCATTTCTAGTCATTCATTGATCTTCTTTTCTAAGATAATACCATATAACTTATCTAAGAGAGGGCTAATCATAATAGTTTGATAACTAGAGGGGCCATTTTTATCACCACTTTTGAAAATAGGAATAACGAGGCTTTGAGTCCAAGGTGTAAGAAACCCTTGCTTGACCGCTAGATTAAAGAGTTTGTGGATGTGCGGGATGAGGAAAGGCCCTCCAATTTTTAAGACTTCCGCTTGGTAGCCTTCAATGTCTTTGGATTTTCCATTTGCTAAGTGCTTAACCATAGAATCTATGTTTTCTTACGAGAAAACTTCTTTCGTTGTAAGAAGAGTTTGAATGTTATCTCTAATATCTAGGGATTCACAAAGGTTTTAAGATAGGAATTCCAACCTTGTAAAGGAAATTTATTGTCTTTTTTTGTTTTGCGAGTTAGAATTTGCCTCCATAATTTCTTAGGAGCCACCTTGGAGAGGTGTAGGAGATCTTCCTGCCTTTTTTCTTAGATAATGTCTTTTTTCTTTTCTTTTAATTAAGGCTTTGTAGTGATTTATCTTGTCCATTTTTATCGAATATGTAGTAGCTTGCTTAATTTCTTTTCTCGCAGCTTTACACTCTTGATCATACCAAGGGTTGGTTCTACTATTGCTCGTTTTAGTCGAGACTTCAATAGAGAACTTGTTAATGGACGACGAGAGGGTCGTAGCAAAATTATGGTAGAGATTTTCTATAGTCTCCATACTAGATAAATGAAACAATTCACTTTTTATATCGTGGAGAAAAATGTCAGCTTTATTTTTATCGAAGATCAGGTGCTTTTGGCAATGATAGTTTTCCTCCTTGGGATCCCTATGCATGGAAATATTGAGAGTTATAATTAAAGGCCTATGATCAGAGTCAGGCTCATGGCCAATGAAGATGCTGAAATCTATTAATTTGTTGTATATAGGGATATCAGATGTAACATAATCTACCACACTACTGCCTAGCCCATGGATACAAGTCATCCGACTAGAGTTTGGGTATTTTGTGAGACCATTGCAAATGATAAGATCTTGAGCACTACAAAATTTGACCAGCTCAGAACCGAATAAATTTTCACCTAGATCTTTAGAACTTATTTTGTACCTATTAGCTAGCTCAAGGTCTTTGTCTAACCAAAGAGCATTAGGGTTGGTTAAAAGAATAGCTTGGTTACTGAAAGTTCGAGCATTGAAGTCACCCATCAAAAGATATTTCCTTCCTTCCTTAAACTAGAAATACCATGTTCTAAACATTATAAGGACAATTTTTTTTATCTAAATTTGTTTTTTTTTATAGAAGTTGGAATTAATAGGGAAAAAATAACAGATGCGTATGTAGGTTTTCTCATCATTAATGTCTTTGATCTCTATCGAAATAAATTGGTTGTAAAGGTTTTTCTTATAAAACCTAACATGTGAGGATATGTTCTTCTTAATATTACAGGCTATACCCCCAATGCTTTTAGGACATGAATATTTATTCCATATTGACCATAATGATATTCCAGTTACGTGGAACATCTATAAAACTTCTAAAAATACTCATTCATTTTCTAGAACACAATAGTATCAAATTAATACTAAAATTAACATTTTATTTTATAATTATACAAATAAATTAATTTTAAATTAATAATTAATAATTTTTTTCTTTTATTTTTAAAACCATTATCATGTCAATATAAATATATAATTAATAATTCTTTTATTTTATTTTTAAAACCATTATCATGTCAATATAAATGTTAATATGAAATAAACATTACATGCACTAAAACTAAACTCAAATTAATAACGATTTGAGTGGGAATAAGGTAAGTCAAGCTTTAAATACTTTATGGATTTTTGAAAATATATATAAATGTTAATATGAAGTAAACATTACATGCACTAAAACTAAACTCAAATTAATAACGATTTGAGTGGGAATAAGGTAAGTCAAGCTTTAAATACTTTATGGATTTTTGAAAATATTAAATTTATTTTATTATCAAAATTATGATTAAAACATAATTAAATTTAAATTTTATAAAATAAATAATGGTTAAAATTTGAAAAAATAGTTTATCCAAAAAATAAGAGGTCTGAGGCCCGGGTCGAACCGGCGACTTTGTGTGACGGAAGGCCCTTGGCAGCGAAGGGTCCCGCAATAACTAGTGATTGTAATTTAAAAATTGTGCACCACATGGACATAAAAATGATTATCTTATGCCACCCTTGATGAATACAATTTTGGGCCCTACCATTTTCAATTAAAAATAATCAATTCCTAACCAACTTCAATGTCCTTGGAGTGAAATGCCTAATAAAATATGGAGGGTAATTTTGTTGAATTTGTGAACCATTGATCTACAGGAAAATGAGAGCCATTGTTAAGTAAGATTATGCCGTGGAATATCAAGAACAATGTACACTGAACAAAAAAAAATTGAGACAAATTTGATAAGAATTGATCAGTTAATTACAACATTAATCTTCATTCATACAATAGTAATACAATGGTGTTACAATAAGGAGAATTCGAATCATGTGGATAAGATTCAAATCTACCAACTAAACCTAACTGACTGGCTAACTCAGTGTGTCTAAATCACTGCATGGGAGCCACTAGTCTAACTCCAGATGTCTAAATCAATCTACAATCAGTTAAACTAGTTAAAATGATGAGGTAGGTGGAAAAAGGATCCCCTTCCCCATGAAGCCTTGCAAAATTGGTGCTAGACTAATTGAGAGTGATCTAACTGATTGTAGTTGGAGGCTGACTCGGCGTAAATTCCTACCTAAGACAACTAACTAATGGAGGTTGTTGGTGAAACTTTGAGTGGATCCTAGAATGTAGGGATTGGCACCAGTGGCACCAATATCATGGTGGCACCAAACTCACCCAAATGACTCCTAAGTCAGGAAAGATGATCAAATAGATTATATATGGACAAGGGAGGATTATTTAACCCTAACACCCCCCCTTAGTTCTAACTTGGACAACTTGGTCCCTAACAACTAGGCCAAAAGTCACCCATACAATCTAAAAGAAATAAAAATTGCTTAATAAACTAAGGGAAATAGGGAAAACCCCATGGGAACCCACCCTCCCCTCAAAATAAGCAGTGGCAGGAAAACAAGCTATACTTAAGAGGGAATTTTCCTCTTTGGGTAAAAACTTGTAAAATTTTGCTGCAATTTGCAGCTCTGTGGAGTAGCCATGCAGAATCATGGTTCTTTTGTACATAAACATCCTGGTACTTTGAATGTGGACCTTTCCATCTTCTTTGAATATGTTGAATGTTTCCTTTGTCTCTTCTTTTTGGAGGAGGAATGGAATGATCCATTTTGTTCTTCAGTGGGATAAATTGTGGATCATTCGCTATCATCAAGTAGCATATTCCTGGAAGTTTGTTGCACCACTCTGTAGGTAGTGAAGTTGTGTGAAAGCGTGCAACACATTGATTCTGATACTGGGACCTCGTTTTTATTCTATCATCTGGATCCCTAACATCATTCCCAGCTACTTCAATGATCTTTTCCACCCATTTAGGCTTCTGATTCAGAATAGGAGATGGATCTAGATCTGGATCATCTTGAGCTACAATCTCAATATCAAGATAATGATGATCTTGTTCCTCATTCTTTGAAACTGAAATCTTAGACAACGTATCATTACCAATGGAGATGAAAGAGTGTTTATACCTCCCCTTCCAAATGGTTGTTGAGATTGTGCTGGAGCTGAGTATGGCAGAAAGTGTAAGAATTCATATTCCTTAGAGGCATGGTTTGCAACATCCTTGGCTATAATATTCCCATTTGAGATATATGAGATTTCCATTGAGTCAAGACCAGATACAACTTGATTTGGTGAGCCAGTATGTCTCATCTAATACACAAATAACAAATTTGATGCAAGAGAGGGCACATAGAGTACATTCTTGATCTTGCCATGTTGCATTTTAATAGAACCTTTACCTGCTACTGGGATCTGTGAATTATCCCCCGTATGAATGTTAGGTCCTCCTGAGATATTTAGAGTGGTGAATGATTGTCTAGAGGAAACCATATGGTTCGATGCTCAAGAATATATGAAATATTCGACTGAGTGAATCCTGCTTTCAAAGCATGGAAACTCTCATATTCTTCAGTATTCTCTCCAACTTCAAACGTCTCTGCACCTTGTGGTAGGGAAATATTGTTTTGTTCAAGTAGCATTGTCAATTGGTCGATGGTCTTCTTCATTCACTGGCTCTCTGGATGAAAGCCTCTCATATAGTATGGACACTTAGTCTTCTCGAATTTTTTTTTTTCTTGGAACCTGAGGCCCCATCGAAAGATCTCTGATTCTCCTTTGGATTCGAATCAGTGTTTTTGGACTCCTTCCCTTTGTGCTTCCCTCTTTCTTGCACATTATTTGAGTATGTCACTAAGAGTGCTAGGTTCTTGGAGGTTCAAAGAACTCCCATTTGAACCAATTTATCTTGCTCTTGTATTAAGGACTCAACAAAAGATCTAGAGAAGGCATCTTCCAATTAGGGATGGAAGCTCTTGTGGAATGGAATGTGGAGACAAAGACTTATTACTCATAGCCAAGCTTGCTCAATACTGATAACACAATTTGTTCATCTTTCCTCTCCAATCCACATTGTTTGCATTGCAGTACGAGTGACTTGTATTTTGTGAAGAATTGTTGAATAGATTCGAAACCGCTGGGCTGTAAAGCAATGAGCTCATTCTCCAAAATATGCCCTTGAAGCTCATCTTGTTTTCCAAACACAGATTCAAGCTTGTTCCAAGCTTCCTTCGGAGTCCTTAGCCCCTCAAGGTGGAACAAAAGATCCCAGGAGATATGAGTGCACATGAAGTCAAATACCTCATCAAGTCGATTCAAAAATTTGTTCTTCTCAGCATACTATTGGGGCTCAGTTTCTCTGCCCATAATCATCCTATACAGACCAAGCTTGCATAAGGACACCTTCATATCTGCCCTCCAATTATATTAGTTGAAGGGTGTAAGGATTCGGGGTACGATATTTGAAGAATTCATCTTTTTGTATGTTGGAACATTCAATTCCTCAAGAAGCTGCATAGGTACCTACAAATAACACCGCAAAAACCAAATTCAATTCACAATCATGTCACTTTCAAGCATTTCCATCTTGACATGTACACTTTATCAGAGTCCGTCACACCTGGATAGAATTCTCTGGACATAATCCATAGGGAGTAATGCTATCATTCCAGGATTTATGTGGAAACTCAGCTGCTTCTAGTATACAATGGAGATCAGACAAGACTTGTTGCTAGCCTGAACAAGGCTCTGATACCATGTTGAATTTTTGAACCATTGATCTACAAGAAAACAAGAGCAATTATGAAGTAGGATTATGCAGTGGAATATCAAGATCAATGTACACTGAACAAGAAAAATTTGAGACAAATTTGATAAGAATTGATCAATTAATTACAACATTAATCTTCATTCATACAACAGTAATACATTGGTGTTATAATAAGGAGAATTCAAATAATGTGGATAAGATTCGAATATACCAACTAAACCTAACTGACTGGCTAACTCATTGTGTCTAAATCACTACATGGGAGCCACTAGTCTAACTCCAAATGTCTAAATCGGTATACAATCAGTTAAACCAGTTAAATTGATGAGGTAGGTGGAAAAAGGTGCCACTTCCCCATGCATCAATGCAAAACTAGCGCTAGACTAACTGAGAGTGATCTAAATGATTGTAACTTAAGGTTGACTCAACATAACTTCCTAGCTACGACAACCAACTAATGGAGGTTGTGGTGGTACTCAGAGTGGCTCCTAGAATGTAGAGATTAGCACCAATGGCACCAATGGCACCCGTGGAACCATTGGAACTAATATCATGGTGGATCCAAACTCAACCAAATGACTCCTAAGTTAGGAAAGATGATCATATAGACTATATGTGGACAATGGAAGATTATTTAATCCTAAAAAATTTGAGGTTCATCTCAAGGACGATATTGGGTGGGTTCTTCTTGATGATGTTATTTATTTATTCCATCTTTGAGGTGGGATCCTTATAAAATTCCTCAAGGTGTTTATCTTGTGAGACATCAATTGAAATATTTTTTATCATTAAATTTGTTCCCTTTAAAATACCTCTCATCATAATTATAACAAAGATTGACACGTTAGGATTCAACCATTTCTTCCTAGGTAAATTTTTGGACTCTCACTACTAGATTAGGGACTTGGAGTTAGGATGTTAATTCAATATCTAGATATTAAACATTATTCTTATAGTTTACATGACTAACCACACATACGATTCATGGCATCAAGGGTGGGGGCAGCCAGTCCTCCCTTGCTGAGGGGTGTTGGGGTGTATCTGTCATGGTGGTTTCCCTAGCATTATTTACAAGAGAGACATTTTAAGTTTTTCCCAAGTAATAATAAAAGATCAAAGATATCATTTCTCATGGTTCTATGTGCACACAACAAAGTTTTAACATAAATATCATGTTCTATTGTTATTATTGTTTTATTTTTCTAACAGCTGGTATCAAAGCCTAGAAAACTCCCATGTATAGGGTTTTAATTGCTAATGGGAGATGCATATAGAAGGAGGTTTAAACCAGTTTTAGATAGAAAATTTTGATGAAAATAATTTCTCCCTTTGGAATATGAAGGTGGAATATTTGTTGGTTCAAAATGACCAAGCCCTATCCTTGAAAGGGGTTTCCTATAAACCTAGCAACACAACAGAGGATGGGTGGAGAAAGTGGGATAGAAAGGTGGATTCTACTAATAATGTTGGCATAGAATACTCTACCTTATTAAATGTTGCTAACTAAAATAACATAGATAGCCTTTGGGAGAAACTTGGGAATCTATATGAGACTAAGTCACAAACAAATAAGGTTTTCTTAAAAAATATCATTATTATTTTGGGTTGGAGGGTTCATCTATGGAAGATCATATGAACACATTTAATACCTTAATTAGTAAATTGTCTTGGTTGGTATGAAGGTGGAGGATGAGAACAAAGTGATCATTTTACTATTTCCCCTATAAGGTACTTGGGATAATTTGGTGATTATCATCACCTACTCATCATCATGAACTCTGAAATTTGATGATGTAGTAATCTCTTTGCAAGAAGATAAGATGAGGAAAAAATCATGTTTGGAACCCTCTACCAACTAATTTCTATTTGTGAGAGTTTAATCTAGTGAGAAGTGTCAAAAAGGTAGATGAGTGTCTAAATCTAAGACCAAAGGATGCAAGTTGAAAGGGAAATGTTGGAATTGTCGAAACTAGGATCAAGGAATGAATTTTGTCATTTTAAAAAGGAAGAGGATGATGAAAATATAGACCAACTACCAGTTGAGTCTAGTACAATAGAGTAAACAAAGATAACGACATGTGATTAATTATGTCTCAGTAATGGTAGATCTCTTTTAAATGACTACATTTTAGACTAAAGTGCATCTTTCAACATGTCTCCACATAGAGACTAGTTTTAAAAATATTAGCATCATAGTGGTAGGACGGTCTACTTGGGTGGTGTTCATCCTTTAGAAAATATAGGAAGAGGGGTTTTTAAAATCAAGATAGAAAATGGGAGAAAAAGGAAACTGAGTAATGTATTACACATACAAAATCTGCGAAATAATTTTCTCCTAGTCAAGATGATGAGTAAGATAGAGTATTGTAATACCTTTGGTGGAAACTATTTCAAAATTACCAAAGGATCCCAGTGGTATGAAAGGGAAATCTTATGGGACCCTATATCATTTATGCAATGATATACTGATAAATCATGCAACAAAAATAAATATTATGGAATGTAGGTGATCCATTTGGATATTGGTGGCCACCTGGCACTTGTTCCATAGAGTTACAATGGTTCTCCATCTTCTTTGAAAATTTCTACAATTTTTTGAGTCCCAAACTTTTGGGCATGTCATGAGGCCCTAGAAACAATATTTTTTGGTCAATTAGGGGGCCATGGGTTTCCATGACATGCCATGGCATGAATCAAAGGTTGTAATTCTCAGTTAGTTCTTTCCAACAAGATATTGAACACCCTAAACATAGACCGTATGCAAAAGTTGAGCCCTCAGGAAATTGGTGTATCAACTAGCCACCTCAAGGGACACAATTCTTTTGGCGTTCATCTCTTAGGGAAGGTTTTTGGATGTTAGTATTTTTACCTCTTTATGCATATGATAAAAATTCTCTTGACGGTCTCTTTATAACAAGTTCTTGTGAATGAGTGTAGATAACACATCTCTCTTTAGAGATAATCTACCACCATCTGATATAGCTTCTATTGCTTCCCAATTTATAGTGTTTTTCCATTCCATTCATTAATAGAATTTGGGTTTTGTTATACTATTGCGATTTCTATAAAATATTTGTGTGTGTATTTCCATTTAATATTATATCCTTCATCTCCAAATAATCCATATTAGTATGGAATGTTATCGATGTGTTGCAGCTGCAACCACTTCCCAAAATTCTAAAAAAATTTAGGACCCTCCTTTACTTGTATTAGTTTGAATTTCTGCTTGAAATTGGTCTAAGAACTTTCAGAAAGACATTGCTTGTGCTTGGATTGAGCTACCCATTTTTTTGATTTCTTCCTCTGATGCCTTAAGTCATCCACTATTCGATCAAGTTCTATCGCTTCCCTTAAGCGCATTTGAAAGCATGCTGGAATTGGAAGATGATTTGTTTTGATTTTCCACCGTTGCGGGTGGATCTTAGCTTTGGTCTTCTGCAGTTACGGATGGTTTTTTGTTTTGCGAAAAGAAAACCTTCCGATTTCCGACCCGTTGGGTTTTTCTTGTCAGACGCTTTTTTGTTTGGCATCGGAAGATTTTATGATCTTATTTTCCGCCGTTACGGATGGGTTTTCACTTTCTTTCCGATTCATGTGTTTCGGCTATATTTTGGCTTTGTATCGGATCCTTTTACCATGTTTTTCTTCCGCCGTTGTGGATGGATTTTCGTTTCGACTTCGATATCTTTCTCGGTTTCGTTATTTTATTTCGGCAGTTGTGGCATTGGAAATTTTTATCTTTTTTCCTCCGCCGTTGCGGCTGCTAAAACTCTTACCTCTCCGATCTAAAAGTTTTTCGATTCTGACTTAGGACCCACCGTTGCGGGTAGGGGTACGCTTTAAAGTTTCGACGTTGCGGGTGGCAAAAGTGCTATCCTTTCTGACGTAAAGTCGTTTTGTTTCCGCTTCGAGCTTCACGGATGGATTTTTGTTATGACTCTCTGCCGTTGCGGAGGAGTTTGCGCTATCACCTTCTGATTGGTTTTACCTCCGACGTCCGATCGTTAGTTTTTTCCCGCCTTGCCCATCACTGCGGACGGATTTAGGTTATGGCCTTCCGTCGTTGCGGAAGGATTTTCGTTTCGACTTCCGATCCAGAATAGGCTCCCGTCCGATGTGTTACGTGTGACACGTGTGGACCATTTCTATATATGCGGGGAGGCAGGTTATTATTCTATTGTTATTTTTTCTAACTGTCGTTCCCGTCGTTGTCGTGCTGTCACGCTCGCCCAGTCCCTCGTTGCTGTACATTCAGTACAGGTGTCTCCACCACGAAGCCTACCAAGCATCTCCCCGTCGGATACGTCCGTGCCAGGTTGGTTTTACTCACCTTCTCCCGTTTCGTTGAGACATTTGATAAGGTTTTATGCGGTCAGTTTTGGTTGCGGTAGTTTGTTTTCCCTGGCTGCGTTCCTGTTCCGTTATTTTTCATGCCTATATAGGTGGGGGGGGTTTTAATCTCAACTGTTATCATGGGCGTTTTGACCCACGGAGTTTTTTTTCTTTTTTCTGCCCGCGGCCGTTGGTGTGCACCTTTGCGCATAGTGGGTGGGGGTTTGGTGCAAGCGGCTGTTACGCCACCCGCACCAAGCTTCCCTGTGTGTGATGATAGGTCTGCAAGGGGCGGTTATTTCGTTTTTCTGTAAGCATTGGTTGGTTGCCCCTTTGTGTTGAGGTTTTCATATCATGCGCATCTTCGAACCCCAGCCATTTTACCTATGCGGTCCTGCGAAAACCATTTTAGTGCTCGGCTTCGAACCCGGGTCGAGGGAGGAGGTTTATCACGACACGTAGTTATCTGCCATAGTATGCATGGGGGTTTGTTTTTTTTTTTTTTTAAAGCGCCATAGAAGCTCACACTTTTGAATAGCGGGTGGTTCACTGTGCCATGCCGCGCATTGTTGTTTGTGTTTTGAACCCGAGCCAGTGGGGGGAAGAGTGATGTATACTCGCATTTAGTCTATCGACCATTATA
Organism: Pseudotsuga menziesii; assembly: GCA_001517045.1. Lineage (NCBI taxonomy): Eukaryota > Viridiplantae > Streptophyta > Pinopsida > Pinales > Pinaceae > Pseudotsuga > Pseudotsuga menziesii. The sequence goes on from LPNX011110786.1 coordinate 885,980, forward strand.
TTGAGCGTGCAGTCCGTTGTAAGGTGTCATTGTAAAAAATCGCCTGGGTTTTGTCCCTTGTCTTTCCCGCGCAGCGAAAGGACCATGGCATGCGTAGAAGCAGAAATGGGTGGCCTATTGATGTAGATTTCATTGTCATCTTGAATGTGGCTGATATAATTGTTCAATATCATACAACAGTAGTAGATTGCTATTTTTCTACTATATGTGACACGTTTGCATCATGCTAGACATAGACGAGGTCATTAAATGCTGCACTTTGGTTGTAACAGTTCAGATTAGTTAGGCCATTTTAGGCTATCCATGCATACATTTATCTCTCTAAAAAATTACTGTCATAATACACATTGAAGAAGTAAAACGCTGCACACTGTCATATAAATGTCTGCACCTTGAATTTCTCAATGTTACAATGTTATATATGGTAGGAAGAATTCGAATCCACCATGTCCAAGAGGCAGAAGAAGAAGGCCCCTGTGGTCGAAGAAGAACCAGAAGTAGAGGTTGTCACGAAGACCAAATACATATATGAAGACACTCAATGTGTTTCTGGTGTTGAACCCGAGTACAAATGGGGTGAAATATATAGATTGATTTCCCGCAGAGAAGTTCCCAACATGGGCCTCAAAGAAGAATCCATCTATGCTAACATAGAGAAATCTGCTCTCATGAAAGTTGCCACCAGGCCAGAGCTGTTCCCATGCTCTGAGGTAATTGGTTGGATTCTGCCCCGGGCAGATACAACCACGATGATTCTGGAAAATATTGACAGACAGGGCTATGCTGCATTTAGCCCTGGATATGTGGCGTTGACTTATCACCTGCCAGAAGCCCAAGTATTCCTATCTGATGACTGGCTGAATAGAATTAGAATGGACCTGGTAGAAACTATTAAGAGAATGCTATTGCAGGGAAAACATTATCGGTACAGACCGACAAGTGAGTATGATACAGTGAACTTGAGGTCTCCCTATAGGTTTATAGCTATGATGCTTAATAGGGTCTTTGGGAGAGCTCATGGTAGGCTCTTCAAGCTAGAGTTGATACCCATCATTTTCCATGTGGCCACCCAAGGGACAATTTTCAATTGGGCCAGCATGGTATCCAGCAGTATTTCTTCTTGCTTGACCTCAGCCTTGGAGGGAGAGTCCTGGAAAAGATCGAAATTCTATATGAGTTCAATATTGATAGACTGCATATTGTGCAACCAGCCTTTCCCCGGTCTCAGGTGCATCTGGGATAGGGAAAGAATGCCTGTTTATGCCGCTTACAGACCATTGTGGGCTCACCAGTACCATAGCCATTACAGAGAGGTCTTTGAGCACTTCATTATGCCACTGTACACACTCATTTTCTGGAAGGAGTGTGACTGTATGTCGGAAGAAGCCATGCAATTAATAGAAGAATACGTGGATTATTACTTAACTTAAAATGGCATGTACTTCCCGATGTTTGGAGGATCAAGAACACCTTCACTGCTGCCCAAATATGCAACAGATTACATAATCCACAAGGAGGTAGTCAGACAAGTGTTCATAGATGGAATAGGCAGTTTTCTATTCAAACATAAGAAGACTGCCTACCCTCCTTTGCCATTCAAGCTAGGAAGCTACAGATTCACCAAGGTGAAACAAGCTGCTGAATTCATAGAGGAGTTGGAGAAGTTCCATTTTGGCGAGATGCCTTTCAGGAGAAATGATACTCACGGGAAAGTAGCTGAGCACTGTAAAGAGCATAAGGTGCATTTTGAGTATACCCACCATTTCGATAGGGAATAATCTGTCTTTCGGAACGCCCCAAACATGACCGCACTGAAGAGAAGATTCAAGAAGAAAATCACTACCATAGGTGGGAAAGGGGATGCACAGGCTAAGGCTGAGGAAGAAGCCAAAAGGAGAAATGAAGAGGCCCAAAGGTTAGCGAAAGAAGCTGCAGAAAGGCTGCATACAGAAGGAGAAAGAAGAGCTGCTCAGGAAGAAGCTGAGAAAGCAAAGGAAGCAGCCAAAGAAGCAGAGGAAGAAAAGAGAAAGATCGATGAGGAGCTCCAAAAGCAAGAAGCTGAAAGAATAAATTCTACCCAGCAGTCAGCTTCTGAAACAGTAGCAGGGAAGACCCAGGAGGTGGAAAATCCCAAGGTTCAGACCTCTCAAATACCTACTACCAGCATACCCATGGTCCCCACACTCAAGCTGGTCCCTTTTGTGCAGGAAAAGGGAAAGGAAATCCTTGATTTCAACACTGTATATTATGATAGGACAACAAAAAGAATAATAAAGAGGACAGAAAGGAAAGTTGAGGCGAAAGGTCTACCTGGTAAAATGATAACAGATATGGGCGTTATGTTAGGAATAGACCAGGATCCAAGATTTACCCTAAGAGTCGGGTCTGCATTCATCCAAGCTTCAGAAGATAATGTAAGCAAAATCATGATTGATTTGGAGCAATCAAAGAAATATTCTGCTCAATTGAAAGATACACTGAGGCACGATAGGGAAGAGAGCAACAGGCTCCAAAGGAAATATGAAGACGTGCAGCGGGAAATGAAGTCTTCAAGAGCTGAAGTACAGGCCCTCCAAGTAGAAATGCAAGTCAAGGAAACAGCACAGGAGGCCCTAGAGAAAGTTCAAAAGGAATGCCAAGATATAAAGAGTGAGAAAGGACAGCTACTGGCAAAGGTGGAGGAGATAGAAGAACAGCTAAAGATCCTCCTGCACGAAAATGATCTGCACACCCAAGAACTGAGAAAGGAACATCAGGAGCAGATTTCTTCTTTGACCACTGCTTTGGAAGTGGAAAGAGAATAGCAGGTTAATCTCCAGCCTTTCAAAGAGCATGTATTGACCCAGAAAACCAAGATGCTGCAGCTGCAGACTACTGTTGAATAAGAAAGATGTAGAGTGTTGCAAATCGATGGCCGGTTGGAGGAGATCCTGGAAATTGTATCCTACTTTGTGGACCGATCCCAGGACGTCCTAGAGGTCCTAACTGCAAGAATGGCAAGGTTGGAGAAAAACGAATAAACCCCAGCGGATCTACCAGCAAAAGACTAGCAGGCCCTCAAACAGGACTATAACCTAGTGGAGTTTGCTATTAACACCGCTGAAGTCTTCAAGAAGGCAGTAAAGAAGACAAAAGGGATTATGCACTGAGTTTTTCAGAAGACTTATCATTACATATAACTGGTGCCAGATAGAAGCGGAAGAGAGGCTTGAAGCTTTCCCAAATCACGATGCCTTTGTGGAGCTATTGCAGAAGAGATTCCAGGAGGAAGACGCTAAGGTGCAGGATATCAAAGCCCTGGATGATCTGATCTTGAGAAGCCAAGTAGCTCATCTAGCTGTCAGTGTACAGCTTCTGGAAGATTAGCTCTGATTGATTACATCTAGGGTCAAGGCTATCAAGAAGCAAGCTGAGAAGTCTGAGATAAATATTCAGTTTTTAGAGCCTTGTGTTTTTGAAGGCATCGCTAATGAAGCTGCACCATGGAGGAATTTTCTAGATAGTCAAGTGGGCCCCTCCTCATGAAGGATCGGTCATTATTGTAATTTGTAACTATTTTGTAAAACATTTGAGGAAAGTAGAACGTTGGGAGATGAGAGGTTGGGAAGCCCAAAGGTCACTTTGGGCAGCCCAACAGTCTGACCCTTTTTTTTGTATAAATGTAAGAGACTTAGAAGGAAAAAGGACTTTTTCCAAGTGAGACTGGTGAAGACATATTGTAAAAATAACTATTTCCTTTTGCAATAAAAAAATTACAGTTTTCCTGTTGGAGAAAGCTTGGTGGAATATTCAAATGTTGTACTATGGATTTGTTAAAGAGGAACTATTTCGTTTTCAACTTAATATCCATTAACTGTGAGACTCTTCTAACTCATTGAACCTATGTTCTTGTATGAATGTTTTCCAGTTTATTTTATGAAGATTTTCACTAGGAGTAATGAATGTTGTTCATAAACAATTGGATATCTGGTTGTGAAATATCTTTAATTGTTCATGTGATATGGGAAGAAATATCAGCGAAATGTAGTTTCTCTTATGTTGGATGCACGCTTTCCATTACTCATAATTTAATTCAGTTTTCTCCCCGGGGATAGATATATAGGTAGTTAGTTTATTTCATGACTGCATATGTGATTGGGAGGCTTGGGAGCCTAAGACGAGAGGTAAGAACCTGCGCATCACATTGTGACGCTCCTTGCAGCCCCACCACCCTGCATGGTTAATTAGGCATCTACATTTCATACATTAAGTCAAAATTACAAAAACTCGGTGGACCGGGCCGCAACCGGTAAAACCTTTGTTTTGTTACTTGACCTACGGTAGCCGGACCGCAAACCGGACGGATTCCCTATACCAAACAGTCAACGGGCTAGTTGGGAACGTTGACTGGGGAGAATCCCTTTCTGTTGTCGCCTACGAATTTCCAGGCCTCAATAGTTCTGGCACTAGAAGGAGGGCCTCTAGTGAATGGCTGGCTGTGGAAACCTAGTTTTCCCAAGGTTATCTTACCAACAGATATTTGAAGCTTTCATCCTAACCCAAGTACTTACAGGTTTTGATTATACTTTGAAGTAAGAAAGCATGTTCTCGCCCCATGTTGCTCTTTGCTCAGATTTTGTTCTTTTGCCTATAATCATGGCTGGTGTGATTGTGAACCAGCCCAAACCATTACCTACTTGGAGATCTAGATCACCTTTGATCCTTACGCCTCCATTGCATAACTTACCTCAAGGTTTTGAGAAGCTGCTGCCTAAGTTTGACCCTGAAGAAAAGACCGCTGTAGATGATCACTTGCAGAGTTTTTATTTAGCGGTAGAAGGGTTAAGGGCTAGGGAGTATGAAGATGTGGTCTGTAGATTGTTCCCGCACACCCTGAAAGGAGCAGCAGCATCTTGGTATTTTGGTTTGTCCGCAAACTCTATTCCTAATTGGGACACTTTTGAAAGGGTTTCAAAAGTAAATATACAATCCAGAAAACTCACGCCTCCTTGATGAAAGGTCTTGGTTTGGTAAGGAGGGAGAAGAATGAAAAATTACATAGTTTCACTCAAAGATTTTCAATATACCTAAAGAACTTTTCTACAGCTGACAGACCCTCGGACAAAGTTTTAATTGAATATTATACCTCAGCCCTAGGGCCTGAGCTGGCCATGTTTGCCAAGATGAAAGCCAAACCTACGTTGGTAGAAACTTATGAAGAGGCTGAAAGGGAAGCTGTAGAAGATTATCCTGATTTACCTAGAGAGAAAACTCCAAACAGAAGAGCTTTATTGCTGTCTAAACCTGTAGATGAACAATCACATGAGTATCAGAGAATGATGACAATGCTTCAGAAGCTATCTAACCGAATCATAGATCTAGAGAGAGAAAAGGAAATTCAGAAAACTTATAATCCCTACTATCCGAAAAGAGAGGATAACAACCAATGGCAAGTCCCTCCACCAAGTTTAACATCAATGAACATAACAGAAATAGGGGGGGATAATTTCTATACCTTTCACCAGCAACCCCACTCTAAGAAGAAGTGCCCTCAATGGTTGAATTCAATGTCTTTGGTAATGAATAAGTTGCTGAACTCCAAATTGACTAAAGAGAGTGGTGAAGAAGGGAAAAAAGAACAGACCATGGAGAAGCAAGATGATGATACAATATTCTTACGGAATGGTGTTTCGTTGTTCCACACAGAAGAAAATACTCTCAAGTCTCAATATACACCTACAACCACAAAAGATAAAAACCTGGCAATTAAGGACAATGCAATACTTCCAAAGGTTAAAGAGTTGCAAACGAAAGTCAAGAGGCAGGCTGATGTGAAAGCTAAAGATGACACACCTAAAGCCACTACTTGCAAACAGGAAACAGAGCCACTCATTGAACCTACAAAACCTGTGGAAGATGATGAGGATGGAAAAGCTGACAAACTTAAAGAGGAGATGCCTACAAAAAATCAGAAGAAAAGATCGAATTAAGTAGGACAAGGAAAACTAGCGCTCCACCTTTCCTTGTGACTCTTGAAATTTTCAATCATAAGGTGCATAATTGTTTGGTGGACTCTGGATCATCCATGAATGTTATGCCTCTGGCAGTATGCAAAAAACTTAATGGGCAAATAAAACCTACTATTTGGGATGTCACTCAATTTGACAAAACTAGTGTCAAAGTAGTGGGGGAGATGGAGAACGTTCTGACTCGATTGTCTACAAATAAAAGGATATGTCATTACATTGACATTGTGGTAGCAGACATACCTGATGGTTATGGAATGATCCTGAACCGAGATTGGACAGCAAGACTAAATGGTTACTTTGCTTCGGATTGGTCTCACTTGTGGTTACCTCAAAAGGGAAGCCCAAACCTGATTAAGATATTAAGAGAGCCCTATATGAAGCACAATGCCACTAAGCTAGGAGAGGGAAACGAATCTACTGATTCTGTCCTAGGAAATTATCTGACTGAGTTTGAGTTAAGACATCTTACTCCAAGAAAGGCCAGTTCTATGACTGATACTCAGCCTGAGCTCCTTTAACTTCCTCAGGCTGTAAGAGACGATTGTAGGATAGTAGACATGAAGTCAGTTTCAAAAACAGCACAGCTAGATCATGGTTAAACAACTCATCTCTATTATTCAGCCCACCCCTTAACTCCCCGTGATTAAATATTTTCAGGAGTGGGCAATAATTTTTCTTTCTTTTTTGTACATAAATAAATTGTTTTGTGTTCTTTAATGCTTTGATGTTTTTCTTTTGATTATTGGATTTGATGTTGTTTTTCATTATTGCTTTGCCAACATTTCTTTTGGTCTTGAATAAAGAGGCAAACTTTTGGTTGCAATGGAAACATTAGGGTTCTTTATTAACTAAAATCTTGAGCGAGAGACTGTGCTTTAAAGTATAGAATGTCTTCTAGTCGCAGTGTTCCTAACTGGCAATGCATTCATTGAAGTCTTACTTAACCCCTGTAAATAGCTCAGAAGTAAAAGAGGTCTGGAATACTATTTCGAGGCTCCATCCATGTCACATCTTAAATATCCAAGGGGGTGACAGCAAAAGACCCACGGAAAGGAAGCATAGTAAGACAGTATATCATATAGAAATGATCCCATGACATATATTCAGAAAAGAAAAAAGCTATCAAGAGTCAAAACTCCTTAAAGAAAAATAGATATCAAAGAAAAATATCAAAGCATGAAATACTAAATGGCCACAAGATCCTCTCCATCCGTGAATTGAAAAATGAAGTACATTGTTAACACAAAAGGACACTATGGGATAGAGGATCCTGAATTAAAATTCAGTAAGAAAGGCTTGCAGGAGGACTCATATCAAAAGAACTAAAGTTCAAAAGGCACAAAAGTGCAGTTGGCATGGGAATGAGGAACAAAAGGATAATACTGTTTACTCTCTGTTACAATATTGTGGTGTCCAATCTGTAAACTACCTGAGGACAAGCAAAATAAACCTCACTTATTTGGCCTCAAAAGAGTTATTCAGACTTGCAATATTTCTGATGTTACCATTTCCCAAATAATAGACTACTTTTCAATGGTTTAAATGCTTAAGTTGGCCAGCCCGAGGATAAAGACATCTAGAAGATTTCAACTTTTATTCAGACGGTCCTGCATTGGGAAGGAGTTAATTCAGAAATCTGGGGTTCACTAGGTAGTCGCCAATTGTTGCAGCTGCAACCACTTCCCAAAATTCTAAAAAAATTTAGGACCCTCCTTTACTTGGATTAGTTTGATTTTCTGCTTGAAATTGGTCTAAGAACTTTCAGAAAGACATTGCTTGTGCTTGGATTGAGCTACCCATTGTTTTGATTTCTTCCTCTGATGCCTTAAGTCATCCACTATTCGATCAAGTTCTATCGCTGCCCTTAAGCGCATTTGAAAGCATGCTGGAATCGGAAGATGATTTGTTTTGATTTTCCACCGTTGCGGGTGGATCTTAGCTTTGGTCTTCCACAGTTACGGATGGTTTTTTGTTTTGCGGAAAGAAAACCTTCTGATTTTCGACCCATTGGGTTTTTCCCGTCGGACGCTTTTTTGTTTGGCATCGGAAGCTTTTATGATCTTCTTTTTCTCCGTTACAGATGGGTTTTCACTTTCTTTCCGATTCATGTGTTTCGGTTGTATTTTGGCTTTGTATCGGAGCCTTTTACCATCTTTTTCTTCTGCCGTTGCGAATGGATTTTTTTTTTGACTTCGATATATTTCCCGGTTTCGTTATTTTATTTCGGCGGCTGTGGCATTGGAAATTTTTATCTTTTTTCCTCCGCCGTTGCGGCTGCTAAAACTCTTAACTCTCCGATCTAAAAGTTTTCCAATTCCGACTTAGGACCCGCCGTTGCGGGCAGGGGTACGCTTTAAAGTTCCGATGTTGTGGGTGGGAAAAGTGCTAGCCTTTCCGACGTAAAGTCATTTTATTTCCGATTCGAGCTTCACGGATGGATTTTTGTTATGACTCTCTGCCGTTGCGGAGGAGTTTGCGCTGTCACCTTCCGATTGGTTTTACCTCCGACGTCCGATCGTTATTTTTTTCCCACCTTGCCTATCACTACGGACGGATTTAGGTTATGGCCTTCCGTCATTGCGGAAGGATTTTCGTTTTGACTTCCGATCCAGAATAGGCTCCTGTCTGATGTGTTACGTGTCACACGTGTGGACCATTTCTATATATGTGGGGAGGCAGGTTATTATTCTATTGTTATTTTTTCTAACTGTCGTGCCCGTCGTTGTCGCGCTCGCCCGGTCCCTTGTTGTGGTAAATTCAGTACAGGTGTCTCCACCGCGAAGCCTGCCAAGCATCTCCCCGTCGGATACGTCTGTGCCAGGTTGGTTTTACTCACCTTCTCCCGTTTCGTTTAGACATTTGATAAGGTTTTATGCAGTCAGTTTTGGTTGTGGTAGTTTGTTTTCCCTGGTTGTGTTCCTGTTCTGTTATTTTTTGCACCTATATAGGTGGGGGGGGTTTTAATCTCGACTGTTAGCATGGGCGTTTTGACCCATGGAGTTTTTTTTCTCTTTTCTTCCCGTGGTCGTTGGTGTGCACCTTTGCGCATAGTGGGTGGGGGTTTGGTGCAGACGGCCGTTACGCCGCCTGCACCAAGCTTCCCTGTGTGTGATGATAGGTCTGCAAGGGGAGGTTATGTGGTTTTTCTGTAAGCATTGGTTGGTTGCCCCTTAGTGTTGAGGTTTTCATATCATGCGCATCTTCGAACCCCAACCATTTTACTTATGCGGTCCTACGCAAACCATTTTAGTGCTCGGCTTCGAACTCGGGTCGGGAGAGGAGGTTTATCACAACACGTAGTTATCTGTCGTAGAATGCATGGGGGTTTGTTTTGTTTTTTTTTAACGCGCCATAGAAGCTCGCACTTTCGAATAGCGGGCGGTTCACTGTGCCATGCCACACATTGTTGTTTGTGTTTTGAACCCGAGCCAGTGCGGGGAAGAGTGATGTATACTCACATTTAGTTTATTGACCATTAGATTGAGCGTGCAGTCCGTTGTAAGGTGCCATTGTAAAAAATCTCCTGGGTTTTGTCCCTTGTCTTTCCCGCGCAGCGAAAGGACCATGGCATGCGTAGAAGCAGAAATGGGTGGCCTATTGATGTAGATTTCATTGTCATCTTGAATGTGGCTGATATAATTGTTCAATATCATACAGCATTAGTAGATTGCTATTTTTCTACTATATGTGACACATTTTCATCATGCTCATTAAATGCTTCACTTTGGTTGTAACAGTTCAGATTAGTTAGGCCATTTTAGGCTATCCATGCATACATTTATCTCTCTAACCAATTACTGTCATAATACACATTGAAGAAGTAAAACGCTGCACACTGTCATATAATTGTCTGCACCTCGAATTTCTCAATGATACAATGTTATATATGGCAGGAAGAATTCGAATCCACCATGTACAAGAGGCAGAAGAAGAAGGCCCCTGTGGTCGAAGAAGAACCAGAAGTAGAGGTTGTCACGAAGAGCGAATACATATATGAAGACACTCAATGTGTTTCTGGTGTTGAACCCGAGTACAAATGGGGTGAAATATATAGATTGATTTCCCGCAGGGAATTTCCCGACATGGGCCTCGAAGAAGAATCCATCTATGTTAACATAGAGAAATCTGCTCTCATGAAAGTTTCCACCAGGCCAGAGCTGTTCCCATGCTCTGAGGTAATTGGTTGGATTCTACCCCAGGCAGATACAACCACGATGATTCTGGAAAATATTGACAGACAGGGCTATGTTGCATTTAGCCCTGGATATGTGGCGTTGGCTTATCACCTGCCCGAAGCCCAAGTATTCCTATCTGATGATTGGCTGAATAGCATTAGAATGAACCTGGTAGAAACTCTTAAGAGAATGCTATTGCAGGGAAAACATTACCGGTACAGATCGACAAGTGAGTATGATACAATGAACTTGAGGGCTCCCTACATATTTATAGCTCTGATGCTTAATAGGGTCTTTGGGAGAGCTCATGGCAGACTCTTCAAGCTAGAGTGGATACCCATCATTTTCCATGTGGCCACCGAAGGGACAATTTTCAATTGGGCCAGCATGGTATCCAGCAGTCTTTCTTCTTGCTTGACCTCAGCCTTGGAGGGAGAGTCCCGGAAAAGATCGGAATTCTATATGAGTTCAATATTGATAGACTGCATATTGTGCAACCAGCCTTTCCCCGGTCTCAGGTGCATCTGGGACAGGGAAAGAATGCCTGTTTATGCCGCTTACAGACCATTGTGGGCTCACCAGTACCATAGCCATTACAGAGAGGTCTGTGAGCACTTCATTATGCCACTGTACACACTCATTTTTCGGAAGGAGTGTGACTGTATGTCGGAAGAAGCCATGCAAGTAATAGAAGAATGCATGGATTATTACTTAACTGAAAATGGCATGTACTTCTGGATGTTTGGAGGATCAAGAACACCTTCACTGCTGCCCAAATATGCAACAGATTACATAATCCACAAGGAGGCAGTTAGGCAAGTGTTCATAGATGGAATAGGCAGTTTTCTGTTCAAACATAAGAAGACTGCCTACCCTCCTTTGCCATTCAAGCTAGGAAGCTATAGATTCACCAAGGTGAAACAAGCTGCTGAATTCATAGAGGAGTTGGAGAAGGTCCATTTTGGCGAGATGTCTTTCCGGAGAAATGATACTCACGGGAAAGTAGCTGAGCACTGTAAATATCATAAGGTGCATTTTGAGTATACCCACCATTTCGATAGGGAAGAATCTGTCTTCTGGAACGCCCCGAACATGACCGCACTGAAGAGAAGATTCAAGAAAAAAATCACTACCATAGGTGGGAAAGGGGATGCACAGGCTAAGGCTGAGGAAGAAGCCAAAAGGAGAAATGAAGCGGCCCAGAGGTTAGCGAAAGAAGCTGCAGAAAGGCTACATACAGAAGGAGAAAGAAGACCTGCTCAGGAAGCAGCTGAGAAAGCAAAGGAAGCAGCCAAAGAAGCAGAAGAAACAAAGAGAAAGCTCGATGAGGAGCTCCAAAAGCAAGAAACTGAAAGAATAAAGTCGACCCAGTAGTCAGCTTCTGAAACAGCAGCAAGGCAGACCCAGGAGGTGGAAAATCCCAAGGTTCAGACCTCTCAAAAACCTGCTACCAGCATACCCATGGTCCTTACACTCAAGCTGGTCCCTTTTGTGTAGGAAAAGGGAAAGGAAATCCCTGATTTCAACACTGTATATTATGATAGGGCAACAAAAAGAATAATAAAGAGGACAGAAAGGAAAGTTGAGGTGGAAGGTCTACCTGGTAAAATGATAACAGATACGGCCGTTATGTTAGGAACAGACCAGGATCTAAGATTTACCCTAAGAGACGGGTCTGCATTCATCCAAGCTTCAAAAGATAATGTAAGCAAAATCATGATCGATTTGGAGCAATCAAAGAAATCTTCTTCTCAATTGAAAGATACACTGAGGCACGAGAGGGAAGAGAGCAACAGGCTCAAAAGGAAATATGAAGACGTGCAGCGGGAAATGAAGTCTTCAAGAGCTGAAGTACAGGCCCTCCAAGTAGAAATGCAAGTCAAGGAAACAACACAGGAGGCCCTAGAGAAAGTGCAGAAGGAACGCCAAGATCTAAAGAGTGAGAAGGGACAGCTACTAGCAAAGGTGGAGGAGCTAGAAGAACAGCTGAAGATCCTCCTGTAGGAAAATGATCTGCACACCCAAGAACTGAGAAAGGAACATCAGGAGCAAATTTCTTCTTTGACCACTGCTTTGGAAGTGGCAAGAGAACAGCAGGTTAATCTCCATCCTTTCAAAGAGCATGTATTGACCCAGAAAACCAAGATGCTGCAACGGCAGACTGCTGTTGAAGAAGAAAGATGTAGAGTGCTGCAAATCAATTGCCGGTTGGCAGAGATCCTAGAAACTGCATCCTACTTTGTGGACCAATCCCAAGACGTCCTAGAGGAACTAACTGCAAGAATGGCAAGGTTGGAGAACAATGAAGAAACCCCAGTAGATCTACCTTGCAAAAGACTAGCAGGCCCTCAAACATGACTATAACCTAGTGGAGTTTGCTATTAACACCGCTGAAGACTTCAAGAAGGCAGTAAAGAAGACAAAAGGGATTATGCACCGAGTTTTTCAGAAGACTTCTCATTACATATAACCGGTGCCAGATAGAAGCGGAATAGAGGCTTGAAGCTTTCCCAGATCACGATGCCTTTGTGGAGCTGTTGCAGAAGAGATTCCAGGAGGAAGAAGCTAAGGTGCAGGATATCAAAGCCCTGAATGATCTGATCTTGAGAAGCCAAGTAGCTCATCCAGCTGTTAGTGTACAGCTTCTGGAAGATCAGCTCCGATTGAGTACATCCAGGGTCGAAGCTATCAAGAATCAAGCTGAGAAGTTTGAGATAAATATTCAGTTTTTAGAGCCTTGTGTTTTTGAAGGCACCGCTAATGAAGTTGCAGCATGGAGGAAGTTTCTAGATAGTCAAGTGGGCCCCTCCTCATGAAGGATCGGTCATTATTGTAATTTGTAACTATTTTGTAAAACATTTGAGGAAAGTAGAACATTGGGAGACGAGAGGTTGGGAAGCCCAAAGGTCACTTTGGGCAGCCCAACAGTCTGACCCTTTTTTTTGGTATAAATGTAAGAGACTTAGAAGGAAAAAGGACTTTTTCCCAATGAGACTGGTGAATACATATTGTAAAAAGAACTATTTCTTTTTGCAATAAAAAATTACAATTTGCCTGTTGGAGAAATCTTGGTGGAATATTCAAATGTTGTACTATGGATTTGTTGAAGAGGAACTATTTCGTTTTCAGCTTAATATCCATTAACTGTGAGACCATTCTAACTCATTGAACCTATGTTCTTGTATGAATGTTTTCCAGTTTATTTTATGAAGATTTCCACTAGGAGTAATGAATGTTGTTCATAAACAATTGGCTATCTGGTTGTGAAATATCTTTAATTGTTCATGCGATATGGGAAGAAATATCAGCTAACTGTAGTTTCTCTTATGTTTCATGCACGCTTTCCATTACTCATAATTTAATTCAGTTTGCTCCCTGGGGATAGATAGATAGGTAGTTAGTTTATTTCATGACTGCATATGTGAATGGGAGGCTTGGGAGCCTAAGACGAGAGGTAAGAACCTGCGCATCACATTGTGACGCTCCTTGCAGCCCCACCACCCTGCATGGTTAATTAGGCATCTGCATTTCATACATTAAGTCAAAATTACAAAAACTCGGTGGACCGGGCCGCAACCGGTAAAACCTTTGTTTTGTTACTTGACCTACGGTAGCCGAACCGCAAACTGGACGGATTCCCTATACCAAACAGTCAACGGGCTAGTTGGGAATGTTGACTGGGGAGAATCCCTTTCTGTTGTCACCTGCGAATTTCCAGGCCTCAACACGATGTAGTGATGTTATGGATTCAACAACTTGGACATATGAGTGAAAAAAGTTTGAAAATTATGCATGACTACTTAGGTATTATTTATGTGATATAGTATTATAATTTATACTTGTGTGATCACTGTATTTTTGGTAAATAGAATATTGTGTGATTTACTAGAAGCTCTACTAAAAGTTATGATCTTTCACAATTTATTCTTTCTAATATATTTGGACTAGTCCCCACTCTGTCTATAAATGGTGCTAGACATTTTCTAACTTTGGTAGATGATGATTCTAAAAGTGCAGGTATACATTCTGAAAAATAAGTTAGATTCCTTTGATAAATTTAAAGAGTTCAATGCATGAGTAGAGAAAAGTTTGGGCAAGTCTATTTTATCTATGAAGTCAAATAATGGAGGATAATATTCTTGCAAGGAATTTGATAAATTTTGTACACATAAAGGAATTAAGCACTAGAAGACTAGTCCATATATTCCACACAAAAAAATGGTGTGGCTAAGTGGGTGAATTTTACAATCATGGGACATGCAAGAAGGATGCTCAACACATCTAGGTTGGATAATGAATTATGGGAAGAATATATTAATACAACTACTTATATGATTCATAGATAACCTGCAACTGAGTTCGATGGGTGGATTCCAATTGAGGATTGGTCTAGTAAGCAATTGATTATTTTGATTTGAGTATCTTTGGTTTTGATGCATTTTCCCATGTGACTAAAGAAAAAAGTTCCAAGCTTGATCCAAAGTCAAGAAAATGTGTTTTTCTTAGTTATGATAATACATTCAAGGAGGCATATACTATGGGATCACATTGAAAAGAAGGTAATTGCTAGTCATGATGCTCTTTTTAATGAAAAATACATGCAAAGGGAGGAGGCACAATAAACACCTACGATTATACCTATTGATGTAGAAATGAGTGAAGATGAAAATGAAAATGCAACTTCTATTGAGCATAAGGAATAACACGTTCAACAACAACTACTTACAAGATCTACATGTCCCAAACGGTGTCTAGCAAGGTATTATCCTGATTTTCATTCCTTTTTTGCTTTGTTAAATGATGATTGTAGACCCAATTCATTTTATGAAGCTATATAATATGAGTTCACAATAAGAGGAATATCTAAGATCTGTATATTGAGTTCACCTCCTAACATTCTCCCACTTGAATTCGATAAACAAGAACTTGCTTGCCTATGTCAAATTCTCATATTCTTTATGTAGTTTAAAGACAACATAATATGTCTTTAACATAGAAATAAATAAGGAAATATCTTTAATACAAATTGTAATGTTCTTTAACACTTAAAATTGAATCACAAACAATATATTTAGAGACATATATGTTAAAAAATTATTTACAAGAGACAATGGGATTAAACCTATAAAATATAACCCTTGCATTGATGATTTTCAAAAAAGAAGATCAATGTTCATGGGATTCTTCCACAAAACTTCACAAAACATCGTATAGTTTCCTATAGAAAAATCATCACTACATGTGGTGCGACCACTTTAAATCTCAATTTCAAAATATTTTTAGCAACAATCATCTTCATAACTTATCAACGCACTAGTATAGATCCATCTTAACTCCAGATCTACCAAGCGCCAAGAGGGATCAAATCCCTTGAAGTGAAAACTCTTCCTCAAATTTTTCACTTAAATTTTCACTTTGAACCTTCTCAGCTCGATAGATTTAGAGTTAAGATGGATCTATATACTCAATAAAATACATGTAAATCAAGGTTTAATGATGGCTCAACTCCCATATCACCCCAAAAAAAGTCATATTTTATTTGTTTGAATTAAACTCAATATTTTAACTTTCAAATTTTCCTTTTTATCTATAAGAAGTTACACACACACACACACATTTTCTCCATTTATGATTTCTCTTAAAAACAACTTACAAATGAAAAAATAATTATATTTCATTTGCAGAAAACCTCCATAAAAGCTTCATGGAACCATGAAAATAATCTTTTTCTTATAAAAGCTTCTTAGAATGAGTTGATGAAAATAAAGTTTTTGTTTATATGATGATGATGATGATTAACGTCCACTGAGACCAACTTTGGTCTATCGGACCTTAAGAAGGATAATACTTGGTTTACTTTAAGATCTTGTTTCTATGCTCAAAAATATTTCTAAGAAGCTTTCCAAGCTCACTATAGTTTTGGAAAGTTAGGAGGTTATAAAGGTCTGTATTGTAGCAACTACTATGAAACTCAGATCTAATGTGGGCGTAAGAAAATCACTCTAAGAGAAATTGATTTTCATCCTCAACGCTCATAGAATCACACATATGACAAACCCTTTCCGCCCATGGAGTTTTAGGAATAGACCAATGACTTGTTTTGTTATTGAGTTCATGAGAGTTCGTTATAATCTTGGCTATATTAATTTTATTCCGTGATCTAGTTACTACCAAGAGATACTTCTGATATTCCAGGTTAGGATTAATGGAATCCTTATAGTATCTTAATCTTCTCTTCACCACTAAAATTTCTTCACACCTGAATTTCTCTTTAAACTAAGAAGTAATAATATTTTTGAAATTATCAGTGCTCTGCAAAATGTCGTTTTCATTAATGCCCCAATGGTTTAGCTAAGCCATGGTATATTTACACCAACATTGCTTGAGGCGAAGTTGTTTTTCACTTGAGTTTAAAATCAATTTTAGGAAGTCTCTCATTTCCCAGGTTATTTATCTTATGCTTGTACATCAGGTACCTAGTCATAGCAATGCTCTCGATTGGGGAAAGACCCACTTCGATGAGGAGAATAGGATAATGCGCATTTCTTTTAATTTTGAGGTTATAAGTTATATACTACTTCTGGATTTGCTTAATCTTCCTCCAATATTCTCTAGAAATGTTTCACCCCCATACTTCACAACCATACAAGCTAACAGTGATGACAAGAGTTTCAAAGAGGAACTTCATTTTACTATTTACATTTTTTTCAAGAGAAAAATAAGCTTTCCGCCTTCCATTAATCCTTTTCTCAATGCTATAGTTCCAATTGAGCTTGTGATGAATATCAATTCTGAGATACTTGTAAGAAGTCACTTCCTCTATATTTCTATTATCATAAGTAAAATTTGCATAGGTGTCTTTCTTAGATTTTATAATCATGATTTGTGTCTTGTCGGTGTTAACAGTCATGCCCATGTTAGAGAAAAAATCTTTAATTGCTTATCGAGATCAGAAGGACACCTAACCATAAGAAAAATATCCTCAACATAAAGTAGGAGGATGATAACTACCCCAACTAAAATTGTACTAACGCAACTTGCTTATTCTAAACACTTTAATAGCTTATCAATTTAAATGTCAAAAAGGGTTGGGGAGAGGGGGAAACCTTGTTTAAATCCAATATTACAATTTATATCTGTTGTCCACCCCTCATTATTCTTAAACTTGAAAATGACCTTTTCGTATAACCTTATCGCGACAGCTCTCAACTCAAAAGGAACCTTAAGCTCCTCTAGCCTATTCCACAAGTTATTTCTAGGCATTTTATCAAAAGATTTTCTAAAATAGACAAAGCAACAAAATATATCAGACTTATTATTACGACAATTCCTATGCAATGATCCTAAGTGTAACAAGGTGGGTTGTGGTTGCATGATTCCTTCTAAAACCTGCTTGGCCTTTATCCCGCTTACCTTCCATTTCTAGCCATTCATTGATCTTCTTTTCTAAGATAATACCATATAACTTAGCTAAGAGAGGGATAATCACAATAGTCCAATAATTAGAGGGGTTAGTTTTATCACCACTTTTGAAAATATGAATAACGAGGCTTAGAATACAAGGTGTAGTAAACCCTTGTTTGAACGCTAGATTAAAGAGTTTGTGGATGTGCGGGATGAGGACATGCTCTACAATTTTTATTATTTCCGCTTGGTAGCCTTCAATGTCTTTGGATTTTCCATTTGCTAAGCGTTTAACCCCAAAATATATGTCTTCTAACAAGAAAACTTCTTTGATTGTAAGAAGGGTTTGAATGTTATCTCTGATATCTGCATATTCATAAAGTATTTTAAGATAGGAATTCCAATATTTTAAATAAATTTTACCGTCTTGTTTTATTTTGCGAGTTAGAATTTGCCTCTAGAATTTATTAGGAGCCACCTTGGATATGTTTGGGAGATTTTCCCACCTTTTTCTTAGATAATTCCTTTTTGTTATTTTAATTAAGGCTTTGTAGTGATTTATCTTGTCCATTTTTATCGAATCTGTAGAAGTTTGCTTAATTTATTTTCTCGCATTTTTACACTCTTGATCATACTAAGGGTTGGTTCTACTATTGCTTGTTTTAATCGAGACTTCAATAGAAAAATTCTTAATGGATGACGAGAGGGTTGTAGCAAAATTATGGTAGAGATTTTCTATATTCTCCATGCTAGACGAACGAACCAGTTCATTTTTTAGACCATGGAGAAAAATGTCAGCTTTATTTTTATTGAAGATCGGGTGCTTTTGGTAATGATATTTCTCCTCCTTGCGATCGCTATGCATGGAAATATTGAGAGTTATAATTAAATGTCTATGATCATAGTCGGACTTATGTTCGTTGAAGATGTTGAAATATATTAATTTGTTGTATATAGGGATATCATATATAACATAATCTACCAAACTAATTCCTAGCACATGGATACAACTCATATGGCTAGAGTTTGGCCATTTTGTGAGACCATTGCAAGTGATAATATCTTGAGCACTACAAAATTTGACCAGCTCAGGCGTGAATAAATTTTCACATATATCTTTAGAACTTCTTTTGACTTGTTAGCTAGCTCAAGGTCTTCTAACCAAAGAGGATTAGGGTTGGAATAGTTGCTTAAAATAATAGCTTTGTTACTGGAAGTTCGAGCATTGAAGTCACCCATCAAAAGGATATTTCCTTCCTTCCTTAAACTAGAAATATCATGTTCTAAACAATCATAAGCACAATTTTTATCTACATTGGTTTTTTTTTATAGAAGTTGGAATTAATAGGGGAAAAATAACCGACAACTATGTAGGTTTTTTCATCATTAATGTCTGTGATCTCTATCCAAATAAATTGGTTGTAAGGGTCTTTCTTATAAATCCTAACATGTGGGGATATTTTCTTCCTAATGTAACAAGATATACCCCCAACGCCTCTATGACATGAACGTTTATTCCATATTAAGCATAGGACATATTTGTCTATATCAGGGACCTTTGAATCTTCGTGTTCCCAAGTTTCAACTAATATTATAATATCAATTTCGCTCGGGATCCAACTTAACTTAGGACCTTTCCTCCATGGAAATCCTCAATAGTTCTAAGAGAAGATGTGGAGTGTGTCAAATTGCTATTTATTACTATCCTTTTGGTTTCTATCTCTAATAACAACTTTTTTTTTTTTTATTAATGACCATTTTTTCTTCTTCCTAGCTTCTTTTACCTTTTGGACCTCCTTTCTTAATTCATCCTTATCCTCTGGAATGAGGCCTTCATTTATAAATATCTCCGATCCTTTTAAACTTGATGTCTTACTTAGTATGTTTTATTTTTGCTCGGTAGAGCTAACCTTAACCTGTATTAGGCTTTCTTTATTCTCAATTAATTTCCCCAACCTGTTTGCTTCTATGAGACCTATAGTTTCAATTTGTAACCTATTGTGAAGTTCTGTCTTGACAATGACTAACATATCCTCTTCTTCCTCCTCTTTTAAACAAAAAATTATGAGGTTTAAATCTCTTTTGTTATGCTCATGGTCTAAGGCTATTAGCTTATTCATTTCCTCTTTAATGGGTTTGCTATCTATTTTATCTTCTATATTATTTAGGGTTAGGTTGTGGTTAACGTTTTCCTCTAACTCTTTAATCCTATCCTCTAACTTAATATTTTCTACTGTATCTATATCTCCTTATTCGGGTGTTTTTTGAATTTCCATTGCATGCACTTTAGTCTCCATTATCTCTACCTTGTTCTCCAATATTTTTATATTATCGTCTAATTGTTTTTGGATCGCTTCTTGAAAATATGTAAATTTATTATGGAGCAAGGCTTTTAACTCTATCTAGAGTTTAGCTTCTCTTCCTTCCCTATGTTTCTCTAAGGATTCTATATATTCATAAAATTTAGCCTCTCCTTCCCTACGTTTCTCTACCGACTCCATAAAATTATAAAGGTTTTGTAGGGAAACTATGCTATACTAATTTGTCACAGTGGTCTAGGAACTGAAAACACTGTCTCACAAAGAATACAAAAAAATATGCATAAAATTGGAAAAACGGTGATGCAATGGAAGTAGCAGCTCTATATAATCAAATGAAAGAATGATGATACAATACAATGATCATGCCAGATGCATGAATGCCAAGACAATTCAAATTCCCAAGGAGGTCATTCGAATTGAATGAGTGAGTCTAGCTTAACTGAATGTAAGCCACAATAAACACTCAAGTTAACCACTGATCAAAACCTTAATTGACTCAATTGAGTCCTAACTGAAGTCGAAGTGCAATAAATGACTGAGTCTAACTGAAAGTAGCTCAGACACATGTTACTGCAAGCCAACCAACAAGCGGTAGTGCATCAATGACTCCAATGAACCTCGATGAGGTTAACTGAAGTGTAACTGACCATCAGAAGTGGTTGGAGGCGCCCCTGTTCACTCCAGTTCATTAAATAATCATTAAATAATCAATTTATTGAAAGGAGGTGCCTTCACTACTCTGTTTAACTGATTGTAACCATCAGTTAACAATTAAGTGCATTTATGACACTCAGATCGCCCTTGGAGTGCTCCAGTTAGCCTCCTCGAATGAAGGGGAAGGGTTAGTTAGCCTCCTTGACTGAAGGTAGGCATGGGTGTTGTTATGTATCTAATATTACGAGCAATTATTTTAATATTAATGTAGTATTAATTAAAACATAGGATCACACCCTTTCAGTGAAACGGTGTATTTTTTACCTATAAAAGGTTTTCTCATCATTGTAATTAAATCATCAATCAATATTCAATTTTACTGTGGTTAATTTCTGGAATTCATGTGGGTTTTAGAGTTTTAGTCCGCTTCAAGTGGTATCGGAGCGAGGTTACTATTCAAGCTTCTAGGGCTTCCCTAAAAAATAGGATCTTGTGCTTAATAAAATAAAAGGTAAAATTAACCCCCCCCCCCAAAAAAAAGTAAAACAAAAAAAGGGGTAAAAGTGAAACCACACATGGTTTCTTAATAAGTGGGTTTGGGTTTGAAGATAAAGTGCAAAATAATTACTTGTAAAGAGAAAGTGATATTTGAACTTAGGTGGGGAATGTAACACTCATCCCTCCCAACCACCCAATCTACTCACATTTTACAAAACTTAAGGGAAAATAAAGATTTTATTATATAATAATTAATATAATAATTAATTATTATTCCTTAAACCTCACCATTCTTAATAAAACAAAATTCCTCCCTGCACAAGAAAAATGGAAGAAATGAATGAAATTAAAGAAAGAATGGCGAAATTAGAGCTTAACCAAGCCCAAGGTTCTAAAAATATTGAGGGTTTACACTCAAGACTCAACCAAATTGAAGGAGAACTACACAAAAGCATAAACGAATTATCAGAGACTGTCAAAAAAGAAGTCAACGAAGCAGTATGTTGGGAGATGGAAGGTGTAAAAAGAAACATCACAATATTGTTCGAATCCGGGTTAAGCAAACTCGAGCATCATTTGGAAAACACAATTACTACATTAGTGTGCAATATGTCAAAGGAAAACCAACCATCCTCAAATTCAAGGCACCATAAGACAATTCCTCCCAAAAGAGGAAGTCCACAAGAAGAGTTCGATCACGATCTCTCTCCCAATCATGAGCAGTCACTTTCTCCTCCAAAAAGGAATGGATATCAAATGAAACCCAAGTTATAATTTTCAAAATTCAATGGAGACACAAAACGGAGCGTGGCGTGGATCAACAAGGCAGAAGAATTTTTTTCCATACACAATATCACAGCTGACGAGGAAATGATAAAATATGCCTCTATGCAACTAGAAGAGCGAGCTTACAACTGGTACATGTGGTGGAAGGTTACAGCACAGGAAAATAAGCACAAGTGGAGAACATTCAAAAACGATTTCTTTAAGAGGTTTGAAGACTTAAAAGAAAAATAATTCTTCACAAAACTTACCAGACTACAGCAAAAAGGCGATGTCGATGAATACACCGACGAATGGGAAGCCCTGGCGACACGTGTTCCAGAACTCACAGACAGTCAATGCCTCCAGACTTATGTGTATGGACTAAAACCCTATATAAGAGATGAACTAGAGCTACTAAATGTATCAACCTTAGACAAGGCGAGATGCAAGGAAAAAATCATTGAAGAAAAATTAAAAAAAGCGTGGAACAAAAACCATGACAAAGATAGAAGGTCTATTCCAAATATGAAAATCGACACCAAATACTAGCCACCACATCCGAGGAATGACAACAAAACCACCTTAGAATCCCAAGGGATGAAACAAGGAAAGTGTAAGTATTGCGGAGAGAAGTGGGACCCAAGACACAGATGTTTAAAAAAAGAGACCACCAAGAACTTATATCAATGTGAAGCAGAAGAAGAAGACAATTTAGATAGCGATGAATCCAACATAGAAGAAACTCGTGACATTGAAAATCCCTTGTCAGATTCAGAAGATGAAGAAACTCCCAAAATATCAATTGCAGCCATAACAGGAATACACCAACCACAAACATTAAAATTAAAAGGGCATATAAAAAATAACAATGTTGTAGTCCTATTCGACACAGGAAGCACCCATAATTTCATCGATGTAAGTGTTGCAAAGAGGCTTAAACTTTTCATATATCCAGTACCCAACATGAAAGTAATGGTAGCAGATGGAAAGAAGATCGAAAAAGTAGGGAAATGCCACAAAGTTAAGCTGCAAATACAAGACTATAACCTTGAGTCAGAATTTTATGCAGTGCCCTTAGGAGGAGTTGATGCAGTATTAGGAATTTAGTGGTTGCAAACACTAGGTACCTACTCAGAAAACCACCAAGAACACTTTATAAAGTTTAAATGGCAAGGAGAAAGATACAAATTATATGGGTTCCAACCCCATCGCACACAAATTGTGTCATCCCACAAAATGGAGAAGCTAATTCAAAAAGGAGCACCAGCATATGTCGTACAATGCCAGGAGATGGAATTATTAACTTCAGAAGTAGTTAAACAAGATCATCCAGAGATCCAAGGATTAATGCAAAAATACAAAAAATTATTCGAAGACCTCCCCATGGAGTTACCACCAAAAAGGAAGATCGAGCATGTCATCGAAATCAAGTCAAGATCTAGCCCTGTCAATGTTAAACCCTATAGATATCCACACCACCATAAGATGGAGATTGAAAGATTAATCCATTATTTATTGAAATGTGGAGTGATTACAGAAAGTTGAAGTCCTTATGCTGCACCAGTAGTACTGGTACGAAAGAAGGATGGATCATTTAGGCTATGCGTCGATTACATAGGACTAAATAAAATAACTATTAAAGACAAATTCCCCATTCCATTTATCAATGAAATGTTGGACGAACTACATGGCGCAAGGTACTTTTCAAAATTAGACTTAAGGTCAGGATATTACCAAATCAGAGTAATGCTAGAAGATGTGGCAAAGACAGCTTTCCGAACCCATGAGGGACATTACGAATTTAAGGTAATTCCTTTGGGATAACTAATGCCCCAGCGACATTTCAAGCAACCATGAATAACCTATTTCAGTCATTCCTAAGGAAGTCTGTATTAGTGTTTTTCGATGAAATCCTTATATACACTAAGACATGGAAGGATCATCTCACACACCTAGAACAGGTGCTCTCTATTTTAAAAGAAAATTAGTTCTACGCCAAGATGTCCAAATGCACGTTCGGTAAAGAAGAAGTGAGCTATCTTGGACACGTAATATCTAAAGAAGGATTCAAGGTTGATCCAGAAAAAATCAAATCCATCACAGAATGGCCGAACCCTACTAACATCTCCAAGTTAAGAGGATTCCTTGGGCTAACGGGATACTACAGAAGATTCATTATGAATTATACGCACAGAACCGCACCCTTATCCATCCTTCTAAAAAATAATGCATTCCATTGGAATGAAGAAGCGGAAGTATTTTGCAAAACAAATTGCAGAAACATTTTGCAAAAATGTCTACAAATTGCATGGCTTCCCAAGAGTCATCGTCAGCGACAGAGATGCAAAATTTAATGGAAATTTTTTGAGGGAATTCTTTAAACAAATGGTTACATCACTCAATATGAGCTTAGCTTACCACCCCCAAACAGATGGTCAGACTGAATTCGTAAATAAATGCTTAGAAGCATATCTACGTTGTTTCGTAACAAATAAAAAAAAACATTGGTCTCAATGGTTACACTTAGCAGAATGGTGGTACAATTCAACATACCACACCTCCACAAAAATGACCCCTTTCCAAGCATTATATGGGTATGAACCTCCAAATTGGAAGGAGTTAGTCCTGAACGACAGTAATGTTCTAGAAGGAACCAACTAGAGAAATCCCAAAAAACAATTGAATTACTAAAGGATAACTTAATCATGGCACATAATTGCATGAGGCAACAAGCAGATCAACGCAGAATCGAAAGAGGATTTGAAGTAGGAGATTGGGTATTCGTAAGACTCCAACCCTATAAACAGGTATCCCTTAAAAGTGGATGGAAACACAAGTTGGCCCCAAAGTTCTATGGACCGTACCAGATTATCCAGAAGATTAGTCAAGTGGCATATAAATTACAGTTACCTGGTAAAAGTTGTATCCACAATGTCTTCCATGTATCATGTCTCAAAAAAATGTTGGGTAAACATCAAATAGTACAAACAATACTTCCTATGTTAGATGAAGAAGGAAGGTTCATTTGGGAACCTGAGGCAATCATTGCAATCCGAGAAAGAAAACTCCATTCTAGAACACTCAAGGAATATCTCATTAAGTGGAAGAATTTTCCAGATGAAGATGCATCATGGGAGACAGAACAGTTTCGTCAACAATACCCATCCTTACCCTTGCTTTGAGGACAAAGCATTCTAAAAGACGACGGCAATTTTATGTATCTAATATTACGAGCAATTATTTTAATATTAATGTAGTATTAATTAAAACATCGGATCACACCCTTTCAGTGAAACGGTGTATTTTTTACCTATAAAAGGTTTTCTCATCATTGTAATTAAATCATCAATCAATATTCAATTTTACTGTGGTTAATTTATGGAATTCATGTGGGTTTTAGAGTTTTAGTCCGCTTCAGGTGTGCTCATGCCGATGTCATACAAAGCTCCTCTGATGTCAATTAAGTCAATAAAACTTAGGATAGTGGTTTAACTAGGCCAAATTGACCAAAGTGAGTGTGTATGGTGGTAAATGTCTCCAACACCCCCCCTTAAGCTATACTGAAGAGGAGTAGAAAACATAAAGTGCATGAGAATGCTAGGGCCCCATAAACAAAGGCCATAGGTCACCTTGTACAATACTGAAACTCAAACAATGCTCAAAACAAACTAAGAGAGGAAAATAGGGAAAACCCAGTGGGAAAACCCCCCCTCAAGCTAAACATTGAAAGTAGTTGGATCACCCTGATGAACTCACCCCTAATAGTGAATGGAGGTAAGTGAACTTCTTTTCTGAAAATCTCTTGGTGAAGATGTCTGCAATATGCTCATCAGTCGGGAAGTATTGTAGAATGATGGTCCTATTATGCACTAGCTCCCTGATATAGTGCATGTGTATCTCTACATGCTTGGTCCTCTGCGTGGTAACTAGATATATGGATATCTTAATAGCACTTTGATTGTCACAAAAGAGGACAGTGGAAAAAGTACTACCAAGATCAAACTCTAAAAGAATGCCTTGCAACCAAACAACTTGGATGCAAGCATTCATCACTCCTCTATCCTCGGCCTCTGCTGAAGACAATGCTATGGCGGCCTGATTTTTGCTAGACCATAAAATGGGGCTACCACAAAACATGAAGACATATCCAGAATTAGACTTTCGATCAATAGAATCACTCGCCCAATCGAAATCTGTGTATCCAACCAACTCTAGCTCGAAGTCTGCAGCATAGTGAATGTCGTAGGTCCTGGTTCCCTGAATGTACTGGAGGATCCTCTTGGCTGCCTTCCAATGAAGATCATTGGGCTGCTACATGTATCTTGATACATCATTCATGGCATAACAAATATCAGGCCAAGAATGAGTCAAGTACAACAAGCTACCAATCAATTGTTGATAAATAGTGCAGTCCATGGGAGGTGTGCTTTTTTTCCTTCTTCAAGGTTGATCCCTGAAAGGAAAGGGAATGGTGCAGGCCTACAGTCAGCCATGTTAAACTTAAATAACAGGTCTGATATGCATTTAGACTAAGTTACCACTATCCCATCAGAGTTTTTCTCAATTTCGAGCCCCTAAAATTGTTTTAAGAGCCCCAAATCACTTATTTCAAATGCATTGTGGAGAGCAATTTTGATGACTGAAATAGAAGCAACTGTGCTACCTGTGATCAGTAAGTCATCAACATATAAAACAATAATAATCAAATGACCATCATATTATTTTATATACACATTTGGATCTGATCTACACCTTTGGAAGTTTTACGAGAGAATGAAGGAATCCATCTTGGAATACCACTCTCTTGGGGCCTGTTTTAACCCGTATAATGACTTCTTTAGCTTGCAAACCAAAGATGGATAAGAAATGTAGCCCTCGGGCTGCTTCATGTATATCTCCTCATGAATATATCCATGCATAAAGGTTGACTTAACATCCATATGATGCACTTCCCAGTGCTTAGATGCTGAAATTGCCAAAACTAGGCAGATGGAGTCCATTTTTACAACCGGTGCAAAAGTCTCATGCTAGTACACACCTTGGACCTAAGAGAAACATTTTGCCACCAGCCTTGCCTTATATTTGTAAGTGTTACCATCTGCATCAACCTTAGTTTGAAACACCCACTTGCATTGAACCAATTTTCTTCCCAAAGGAAGAGAAACTATCTCTCAAGTAGTGTTTTTCTGAAGAGAATTCATCTCTTCATCCATGGCAACTTACCATCTCGAATCCTTCCGAGCATGGTAGTAGGAATTTGGATGTAAAATTATCATCAAATAAAAATATTTGGAAAGAAAATAATCAGGACAAGAGAGCGCAATACCTGCTCTTTGGAAATCAAACCGGGTTCTCCTTGGATCATCCAGATTTCCAATGTTATCTCCTGTAGAGGAGAGTGTCTGTCGGGCCCATGTTGGGAGATGATTTTGTACTTCAGGTTCTCAATCAGCATCTGATGTTTGATGTACACTGATATCAGAAATCAGAGGATCCAAATCAGGGTCATCACCCCCAATTTCATCATCCAAATATTCAGTAGAATAGGAAGGAAATTCAACAGTTTCCTTCACTAGTTCCACCTCCTGAAGAGGCTCATCAAACTTGACACTCCTTTCGATGATGATCTGTTTTGTTTTGATATCCAGTAGCTTGAAACCTTTTGATTCATCAGGATACCCAATAAATAGACATTATATGCTTTGCGGTTGCAAAGCCCTCCTTTTATCAAGTGGAATTCGGGCCCATGCAGTGGACCCAAACACCCACAGATTCGACACATCCGGTTTGTGTCCGAAGTACGCTTCGAAAGGGGTCTTCCCTTTCATGAATGACTGTGGAACTCTGTTTTGAATATATGCTGCAGCATGCATGGCTTCAGCCCACAAATTTGCAGCCAACTTCTTTGATTCCAACATACAGGTGGCCATCTCCTTGAGAGACCGATTCTTCCTTTCTGCTACACCGTTCTGCTGAGGAGTGTAGGGAACTAAATGCTGGACTTGAATACCACTTTGGGAGCATATGTGCAGCAACTCATTACTAACATACTCCCTGCCATTATCAGATCTCAATATCTTTATCTTTTGGGCAGATGCATTCTTAATCAAGGCCTTTAAATCAATGAATTTTTCATAGACTTCAGACTTCTTTTTGATAAAAAAGACCCATGTGTACCTAGAAAAATCATCAATAAAAGTTAAAACGTACCTTGATCCATTCATGGATGTGATAGGCATGGGATCGCTGATATCAGAATGTATCAGTCCCAAGATGCATGATGCTCGGCTTGCCTTCCCCTGATCGAACTTATGCTTAGGGTGCTTTCCAACAACACAACCCTTGCAAATTCCAGTGGTGCCTTGATGACCAGGAGGCCTTCAACCATAGAATTTTTCTATAATTGCTACAAGTATTTGAACTTGAGATGTCTAAACCTCTCATGCCATAGTCTACTAACTTCATTTCCATGAGTTAGCAATGCGGTGGGCTTTGCATCCGCCATAAAATGGGAGAACTCATAGGCTTTTGCATGATGGTTTGCAAGGCCTTTAGTTACAAGTTTCGCGAATGCAAGTTCTGTGATCTCTATATCATTCGGGCTGAAGGATACTCTCTTGGGCACTCCCATATGTGTCATTTGATAAACATTCAGGAGGTTTGATGCCAGAGATGGTACATACAAAACATTTGAAAAATAGACATTCTCAAGATCTACAGTACCTTGTCCTTCTGAAATGATGGTGGAGTCATCTCCTATATGGATGGGGATGGATTTGCCAGTCTCCAAAGATGAGAAGGAGTCTCTTTCGGCCATCATGCGGTTCGAAGCTCCAAAATATATCAAGAGTGATTTGGACTTCGAAGTGCTTTCCATGAGGGCATGACCTCTTTCATGCTGTGGTTCCCGATCTTGCTGATCTCTCCTCTGAAATATTTATGGAAGATTAATGTGATTTCTCTCAAGGAGAGAGGTAGCTTCATCAATTTTGTTTTTCATGTAGGCATGTTCAGGGTGGAATCCCTTCCCGCAGTATGAACACTTGACTTTTTCCTTTCCATGATGCCCTTTTCCTTTGTTCTTCTTTGAGTCGGAAGACTCTTCATGCTGTTGGTTTTCAACTTTAGGCTTAGGAGCTTTGAATTTGGTTTTTGGGTTCTTATGCTGCTTTCCTTTACCCTTCAGATCTTTGGGCCCCAAGACATGGAGGGCTTGATCACGGGAGGATCTGATGATCCCCATTTGGACAAGCTTATCATGTTCACTTGTTAGGGACTCAATGAAGGCATTGAGTGAAGGTATCTTCCATCCAGGGGTTGTGAGCTTCCCCGTACGGAATGTAGAGACAAAAACTGAATAATCAGCTCCAAGTTTGGAGAGTATGGTGAGGATGAGCTGATCATCCTCCTTCTCCACTTTACATTGCTTCAACAGTAAGATAATGTTCTTGAACTTTGTGAAAAATTCATTCAAGGTCTCGAAATTGGAAGGCTGGAGAGACATCAACTCATTCTCAAGCTGGTGTACTCTCAAATCATCCTGCTTTCCATACAGGGTTTCCAATTTGTCCTAGATTTTTTTTGGAGTATTCAATCCCAAGAGATGGAAGATCCTGGGAAACAGAGAGACACAAGAATCCGAATGCTTCATCTTTCTTATTCAAGAATCTAGCTTTGTCTGTCTCAGAAGAAGGCTCTTCTTCAGTGTCCATAGTGACCCTATAGAGTCCTCTGGCACGTAGTTGGATCTCCATGTCTCCTTTCCATGAGTGAAAATTGAATGGAGTCAAGAGTTCTACGGAAGAAGCCATCTGAAACTGTTGGAGCAAACGCTTTCACCTGTTAAAAACCTGCAAATCACAACAAAAGGGGCACCGTAAGGTTGGACAGCCTGCACATTTTAGGCTTTCATCACACCCAACATAGTTGATCAAGCAAGCTTGACCAACAATTTCCTTACTTGGGGTATTAAGTGGTAAGCCTTGGCTTCTGGTGCAGTGCTGGAATTTTTGAGCTTTGCTCAATTATTCATGCAAAATCTGTCAAAAACCTTGTTTTTGAGAGATCTGAGCTTCGTCCTGCCATGAGCTCTAATACCATATTAATTTGTCACAGTGGGTCTAGGAACTGAAAACACAGTCTCACAAAGAATACAGACAAATATGCATAAAATTGGCAAAACGGTGCTGCAATGGAAGTAGCAGCTCTGTATAATCAAATGAAAGAATGATGATACAATACAATGATCATGCCAGATGAATGAATGCCAAGACAATTTGAATTTTCAAGGAGGTCATTCGAATTGAATGAGTGAGTCAATATTAACTGAATGGAAGCCACAGTAAACACTCAAGTTAACCACTGATCAAAACCCTAATTGACTCAACTGAGTCTGAACTGAAGTCGGAGTGCAATAAATGACCGAGTCTAATTGAAAGTAGCTCAGACACATGGCACTGCAAGCCAACCAACAAGTGGTAGTGCATCAATGACTCCAATGAACCCCGGTGAGGTTAACTGAAGTGTAACTGACCATCAGAAGTGGTTGGAGGCGCCCCTGTTCACTCCAGTTCATTAAATAATCAATTTAATGAAAGGAGGTTCCTTCACTGCTCTGTTTAACTGATTGTAACCATCAGTTAACAATTAAGTGCATTTATGACACTTAGATCACCCCCGAAATGCTCCAGTTAGCCTCTCTGAATGAAGGAGAAGGCTTAGTTAGCCTCCTTGACTGAAGGTAGGCGTGGGTGTGCTCATGCTGATGTCATACAGTGCTCCTCTGATGTCAATTAAGTCAATAAAACTTAGGATAGTGGTTTAACTAGGCCAAATTGACCAAAATGAGTGTGTATGGTGGTAAATGTCTCCAACATGCTAGGTCATGCTAGGTCTTCCTCTAACACTTTTTGGAAAATGTTGTAGTGCCCAGAAATTTTACCGAAAAGCTTTTTCAAGGGTCTTTTTACTCTATATAATAGTAGTCCATTTTCATTAAAACTTTTTTAAAATTGTGGTAAATATTCATTTATTTTATTTTTCTATTTATAACTTTTGAAAAGTTATTTTAATTTTTATGATAATAATAAAGATTACATAATAAGTTTTATATTTATTTTAAATTTAATAATTTAAAAAGATTATATTAATTTTAATTAAATATATTAATATTTTTATAATTTTATTTCTCTAAACTAATATGAAATAACACAATTTCAATATAATAACTAAAAAAATAATATAAATTTAAGTACGGTGTAGTTTAAATATTGGATGTTTCAATTTTTTTCAAATATATTTTATGTCTTGTTTTGTTTGAAGTTTAATTAGAAATCTTAAAAAGAAATTAATTACAATTTTTTTTAGATGTTATATTTATTTATAAATTTAATAATACATTTTAAACTGGAATTTACTCAATTTCTTTTACCAAATTCAGCTAAACCAATACAAAATCCAAAATGATGTTTCATACAATATTAATAAAAAAATCCAAAATGATGTTTCATACAATATTAATAAAAAATCAATACAAATTTAAGTAATAATAATATTTCATTTGCATGGAACATCCACAGGACTTCCCAAAATATTCATTCATTTTCTACAACACAAAAGTATATTCAAGTCATTACTAAAGTTAACATTTTATTTTATAATTTTACAAATAAATAAATTTTAAATTGATAATTAATAAAGTTTTCTTCTTTTATTTTTCAAAACCTATAATCATGTTATTTCATTACTAAAGTTAACATTTTATTTTATAATTTTACAAATAAATAAATTTTAAATTAATAATTAATAATGTTTTCTTCTTTTATTTTTCAAAACCTATGATCATGTTAATAGAAATATATAAATGTTAGTACGAAGTTAACATTACAACCACTCAAACTAAATTCAAATTCACAGTTTTTTATTATCATTTTTAAGCATAGTTTAAAATTTAGACTTAGACCATTTAGGTGGTGGATTTTTGTTATATGATTTTGGAAAAAAATTGTCAGAACTAAAAAAATCAATTTAAATTTAATTTTACAAATCCATTTCTATTATTAAAATCAAAATTAAAACACAATTAAATTTAAATTTTACAAAATGAAAAAACACCATCCAAATCATTATTTAAAAAAACTCCTCATTAGTTTTACGTTGTAAGATGTTTCTTCTCTGGTGTCTTGTTTGAGGGCACAGTTTTCAATTTCCTTGTCCCTCTGCCCAACCAACGTCTGCCACGCATTACTCTTTTTTTTACTAATAAAATTTTGACACGTGTGCCGTCGGAAAGTTATTGTAGTTCTGACTCGCCAATCTTCGTCCGTTCCGGCCGTGTAGCATGTAATTGTGCATTGTCGCAGTTCAGTGTTGGATAAGTTCACTCCAATGAACTTAGGATTTACATGTCACTATGGTTTTCAACTAAACCGACAAAAAACCAATGACTACTGCAAGTACGACAACCAGATACTTACTTCCTTCACTTCTTCCCTTTACGTAGCTGGGCTGGTGTCGACCTTGACGGCCGGAGACACAACAAGAGCTTTCGAACCACAGAAGTCCATGCTCGTCGGCGATTTTACCTTTCTCACTAGTGCTGCTGTCATTGTAGCAAAGCTTATCGTTGGACGTATCTTGCTTGGTTTTGGTGTGGGTTTCACTAATCAAGTACGCTCTTCCTCTCAGACTATGCTTTTATAAAACAAGAAACCTCATCCTCTTCATACTATGTTTTTATAAAACAATAACTCTTTTTTTTCTTGAGAAACTCATATCGCATTGTCATGCATCTAAGTATGTACCTATTTATTTGTCCAAAATGGCCCCTCCCAGACTGCGAGGAGCCCTCAACATCAACTTACAACTATTCATAGGAATTGGGGTCCTTTATGCAAATTTGATAAACTATCGCACTACCAAGATTCATCCTTGGGGATGGCGTCTCTCACTGGGGCTGACAGGCATCCCAACATTGATAATGTTGGTGGGTTTCTTTACCCTTCTTGACACTCTCGACGGTTTGATCGAAAGGGGGAAGATGGAGAAGGCCAGGGCTGTGGTGGAGCGGATCTGCGACACGCCTGATGTCCAGGAGGAGTTGCAGGACTTGATCGAGGCCACCGAGATTTCCAAGAGAGTGAAGCATCCCTTCCGCAACATTATGAGAAGGAGATACAGACCTCAACTGGTCATGGCTCTAGCTATTCCCTTCTTTCAGCAGCTCTCAAGCATCAACGCCGTGGTGTTTTATGCTCCAGTTCTCTTCCAAACCATAGGTTTTGGGTCAGATGCTGCTCTCTTGTCTGCAGTTATTCCTGGAGTCGTGTCTCCATTTTCGTTGTTGAAAAATACGGAGGAAGGGCCTTGTTCCTCGAGGGTGGACTGGAGATGATTATTTGTCAGGTTGGTTGTTTCCATTGAAGATTTTTACCTGGATTTATCTTCTTTTCATCAGAATCATAACCAAGTTACATTTATTTAAATATATGAAAGATTTCATTAAATCTATGAAACTATACTTTTACTTGTCCAACACCTTTGTTTTACTTTCTCATAAAACAATGTACCATTTCATTATAATTTTTTCCATATGGCTTCTTCTTAAGGATGGAACTTCTTATTAAGTAATATACCATTTCATTATCAATTTTTCCAAATGGCTTATTCTTAAGAATCGAACTTCATATTAAGTCGTGTTTTCAGGATGGTGTTAGCCAAAACTTCCGATTCTGAACAATGCGGAATAATAAACTCTAAAACAGAATCGAAATAAGAACACTGAATAGATAATACCTCCAACCATTGATGCTACTGACTTGCTGTAGAAGATTTCCCTGTTCCACAAGCTTCAGCTTCCTGTCTGGTACTTCCAAGCGCTGCTTACTCTTTCTTGATGGTGTAAAACTGAAGCGGATTGAGTTTGTGAGCTTGGGGACCAACAGGGGTTTTAAATAGCCAAGCTTCCATCAAGCTTCTGAAGGCTATGTGTCAAAAATTCCACAAATCTAGGTGATGGACCACTCCAAAATCTCCCAACAAGAAAACGGTTGCCAAACCAAATGAACCGTCAGCAGTTTTGAGGAGCCGCTGAATGGATGCGGATGATGAACCGTCGGCAGCTGAAGGGATGCGCATGTGGGATCTTACATTCTCCCACTTGGTCCATTCTTCCAAACTTAATGTCTCATCTTAAAACCTGTTGACAATCTGTATTAAGTAATAGATACAAGAATCATGGCGATAAGTCCTCTTATGACAAGTATTACCTTCCATGTATTACTATGTATTTATTGCTATTTTAATTTATGTGGCAACAATTTCTTAATGAATAAACCTTATGTTTATTCTTGGTCCTCATAGATGAATTTTCTCAAATTAAATTAAGGTGCACATATGTATGAGAAAAAACAGCACAGTAATTAATAATTTCATTAAAAATAACATTGTCCATACAATGAGAAACTACATAATGAAACCAAGTCCCATATTCAGTAAATGATCCTTGAATTTAAACGGTGGCATGCCCTTAGTCAAAGGATCAGCGATCATCAACTCAGTGTTGACGTGCTCAATGACCACTTTCTTTGCTTTAACACGTTCCATGATGGCTAAATACTTAATGTCGATGTGTTTATTTCGACTCCCACTTTTGTTGTTTTTAGCCATAAAAACAGCAGCTGAATTGTCGCAATACATTCTCAATGGCTTAGAGATAGAATCCATAATTCTAAGCCCAAAAATGAAACTCTTAATCCATACACCATGTAAAGTAGCCTCAAAACAGGAGACGAACTCGGCTTCCATAGTGGAAGTGGCAATCAAGGTATGCTTGGCACTCCTCCATGATACAGCTCCACCGGCCATCATAAAAAATTTATCCTGATGTTGATTTGCGTGAATCAACACATCCAGCAAAGTCATAATCTGAGTAGCCAATTACTTCCAAATTGTCCGCCTGTCTATACATAAGCATGTAGTCTTTAGTTCCTTGAAGATACCTCATTACTTTCTTTGCAGCTCTCCAGTGGTCTATACCCGGATTACTCTGATATCATCCCAACATTCCCACAACAAATGCAATGTCAGGTCTTGTGCAGACCTGAGCATACATTAGGCTTCTGACAGCAGAAGCATATGAAATGTTCTTCATTTGTTCCCTTTCAAGGTCGTTCTTCGGGCATTGGTTCAAATTGAACCTATCACCCTTCACAATGGGAGCTATACTTGGTGAACAATCCTTCATCCGAAATCTCTCTAAAATTTTATTAATATAGGTTTCCTGAGACAGACCTAAGAGGCCTCGAAATCTGTCTCTATGGATCTTAATGCCAATGACATAAGATGCCTCACCCATATCCTTCATATTGAAATTTTTAGAGAGGAATTGTTTCACTTCATGCAGCATACCCTTATCATTGGTTGCTAGCAAAATGTCATCCACATATAAAACAAGAAAACAAATTTTACTCCCATTAACTTTCAGGTATATACATTGATCCATAATGTTTTTTGCAAAACCAAAAGAAGAAATTACATTGTAGAATTTCAAATGCCATTGGCGGGATGCTTGTTTTAAACCGTATAAGGATTTCTTAATCTTGCAAACCAATTGCTCACCATCACTAGAGGGGAATCCTTCAGGTTGTTTCATGTAAACCTCCTCCTCTAGATCTCCATTTAGAAAAGTCGTTTTCACATCCATTTGATGCAACTCCAAGTCGAAATGGGCTACTAATGCCATAATAACGCGCAAGGAATCTTTCTTAGATACAGGAGAGAAAGTCTCCGTGTAGTCGATTCCTTCTTTCTAAGTGAATCCTTTAGCAACAAGTCTAGCCTTGTATCTCTCAATGTTTTCCAATGAGTCTTTCTTTGTCTTAAAGACCCATTTACATCCAATGGCTTTTGCACCATTAGGAAACTCAACAAGATCCCAGACTTCGTTACTCTTTATAGAATTCATCTCTTCCTTCATGGAATCGTACCATAATTTTGATTCTTTGCAATTCATGGCTTGTGAAAAGGACTCGGGATCATTTTCGGCTCCAACGTTAAAGTCAGATTCTTGTAGATACACAACATAATCATCAGGAATTGCTGATCTCCTTGGTCTAGTAGATCTTCTTAATGTTGTATCACTATCTTCTTGAGAAGTATGTGGTTCAACTCGTTGTTCAAGAGTTCTTGGAAACTCTTGAACTACTTGATCTACTAGAATTCCATCAGCAACTTGTGGAACTTCAACAATTGGTTGTTCAACACCAGTTTGTACTTGAGGGGTGCTGTGAACACTAACCAATCTATCACTTGAGGTGGAAGGTTGATATTCTGAATGATCCTTCTCGGAAACTATGTTCCTGGTTAGATCGCTCCCACTGATCAAGTCATTTTCAAGAAATTTTGCATTTCTTAATTCCACAATCCTAGTGCCGTGAGATGGACAGTAAAATCTATAACCTTTAGACCTTTCAGCATATCCAATGAAATACCCACTAATGGTCCTTGGGTCCAACTTCTTTTCTTGTGGATTATATATCCTCACTTCAGACGGGCATCCCCAAACGCGCATATGTCGTAAACTCAGTTTCCAACCTTTCAATAATTCAAGTGGCGTTTTAGGAACGGCCTTGGTTGGAACTTGGTTTAATATATACACTGCCGTCTAAAGTGTTTCAGTCCACAAGGATTTAGGAAGATTGGAGCTGCTAAGCATACTCCGCACCATGTCCAATAAGGTTCAGTTTCTTCTTTCTGCTACACCATTTTGGTCGGGTGAATTAGGCATGGTGTATTGGGCAACAATCCCATGCTCTTGAAGAAATTTAGCAAATGGCCCAGGTGCTTGTCCATCTTCTGTGTATCTACCATAATATTCTCCACCTCTATCTGATCTCACGATCTTAATTTGCTTGCCGCATTGTTTCTCTACTTCAGCCTTAAATGTCTTAAAGGCATCTAATGCTTTGTTCTTATTATGAAGCATGTAGAGATACATATATCGTGAGTAATCATCTATAAAAGAGATGAAGTATCTCTAACCATGTGTGTCCATATCTGGACTACATATATCAGTATGTATGATCTCTAATATGTCCGAACTCCTATTGGCACCTTTCTTTGACTTGTTGGTCTTCTTCCTTTTATGCAATCCACACAAGTCTCAAAATTAGTGAAATCCAAAGTATTAAGTACTCCTTCATTTACCAATCTTTTAATTCTTTCTATGGAGATATGAACTAACCTCCGGTGCCATAATTTAGAGGAATCTTCATTAATAACACATCTTTTGGTGCCAGTGTGAACATGCATTGAATCATAAGTGACATTGTTTTGTAAATTAATGCAGTAAAGATCATCAGACAAAATACCACTCCCAACATAATCAGATTTATAAAATAAACTGACGGATGTTTCCGAAAAGTTAAAGGAATATCCAAAATGTACAAGTCTTGAAACTGAAATCAAGTTTCTAGAAAAACTTGGAACATAAAAGATATTTTCTAATTCTAAAACAAAGCCACTGCTTAAATTTAAATAGCATGTTCCTATAGCTTCCACATGTGAGCCCATCTTGTTTCCTGATAAGATGCTTTGCTCACTTCCCACTGGCTTCCTTAGGTTTTGCAAACCCTGCAAGGAATTCGAAATTTGAATTGTTGATCCAGAATCAATCCACCAAGTGTTAATATTGACATTAACCATATTAGATTCATAACAAACAAACGAGATTGCATTACCTTTGTCCGCAAGCCATTTCTGAAATTTTTCGCATTTCTTCTTCATGTGTCCCTTCTTTTTACAGAAGAAACACTTGGAAACCTTCTTAATATCAGTTTGGGGAGGTACTTTACCTTTCCCTTTCTTATTGGCTTGAGATTTTCCCTTCCTGTGCGTTGCCAGCATTGCACTTTCTCCCAGTTCCATCACCAGTCTTTCTTCCTCTTGAACACACATGGTCATGAGTTCATTTATGGACCATTTATCCTTATGTGTGTTGTATGAGATTTCAAAAGGTCCATATTGGTGAGGAAGGGTGTTCAGGATGTAGTGCACCAGGAAAGACTCTAATATTTCAACCTCGAGTTTCTTCAATTGAGCCACAGTGTCCCTCACTTGCATGATGTGCTCGCGCACACCTTTCACACTGGTGAGCCTTAGGAATGAGAACTTCATGATTAGGGTGCTTGCTAGTGCCTTGTCTGAAGTGACGAATTGATCATCAATGGCCTTTAGCAAATCTCAGACCCTTTCATGCTGATCAACTGAACCATGAATACCAGCTGAAATTTTAGTCTTAATGAACATCATGCTTAAATGATTAGATCACTCCCATCGCTCATAAAGCGTGATGTCCGCTGCAGTGTTGGTATTGGTGAGTGCCGGTGGTTCATCTTTCCTATTAGCATAATCTATGTCCATCCATCCCAAATGAAGGAGAATTCTCTCCTTCCAGACCTTATAGTTATCTCCCTTAAGTTCAGGGATATCACAACGAATTTCAGAGAAATTTGCAGGTTGTACAACTGCATAAAATAAAGATCACATGCTTACGTTAAAATTGAGACCAAATAAAATTTCATGTTTTACCAATGTAAATTCATGCTTTAAGATTTAATGACATAAAAATTGCCTGTGGGCTAAATTTTTAATTCAAGTAGATTCAAATATTATTTATGATAAAACTATTAATTCATAATTCTTGTGGGTAAGTTATGAATAATTCAATATTTTATCCTAATTAATTACATAAATATAATAAAAATTTCTGTGGGATAAAATTTATTATATTTAGTATAATTAATTACAATTAATGTCTAAATTTTCTATATAATATTAATTAATTAGAGATGCTGTGGCTATTCTCTAATTAAATATCATATAGATCACTAGACATTGTTGTTGTTCACTGTAACAAAACAAGCTTCAAATGAACAGATTTGAATGAGGACAAACTAAGAAATCTAAACTCCATTGTCAGTTCCATAATTAATAATGGAAACTTCAAACCCTTTACTTAATTCTGTATCTTTAAGCGACATGCAAGAATGCATGTGAATCATACATAAGAGAAAGAATTATTCTTTTATAATATATATATATATATATATATATATATATATATATACACACACACTGATTTTTACTTACTCATTGCAAATAAACTTTCACAGTATACGTTTATAATTCTGGATCTTTAAAAGACATGTAAGAATGCATGTAAATCATATACAAAAGAAATAAATTATTCTTTTATATAATATATATATTACTTACTCATTGCAAATAAACTTTCACCTTATAAGTTTATAATTCCGGATTTTAAAAGGCATGCAAGAATGCATATGAAACATACTTAAAAGAAAATGTAGGTAGATCATATGAATCGCGGCCAAGGATTGTTTACAGAGTTAAAGATCCACATTTCATATCTGTTTAAAATAAAATGCAAGAAAAGGTTTTTGGTCTCCCATTATCTTAGGGTCATGATCTCCATAAACAATTTCAGATCTTTTCATTAACAAAACACAAGCAAGGTTTTGCACATTAAGGAAACCATAAGTATATATTCCATATCTTGAAATGGTAGACAAGATTTAACATTTGAACGGTGGTTTTTCCATAAATGAAATCATAGACAAAAGTAATAAATTGCATACCACGATTCAATCAGGCAGTTTGTACTTTATATTGCCACAAATCGCAGAGGCAAAATGCAGGGTCGTGCATCAAGGTGTATATAATCCAGAGCATAGGGAAAAGAAGTAATGGGAGAACAAGCAATAAACAGGTAAGAGAAAGGTCACAACAGCTCATAAACAGCAGCGAAAACCTACAGTGGCAACTACATACAGAACACCAAGGCAGAGATAAATGGGCTCTGATACCAACTGTTAGCGAAAACTTCCGATTCTGAAAAATGCGGAATAATAAACTCTAAAACATAATCGAAATAGGAACACTGAATAGATAATACCTCCAGCCATTGATGCTACTGACTTGCTGTAGAAGATTTCCCTGTTCCACAAGCTTCAGCTTCCTGTCCGGTACTTCCAAGCTCTGGTTACTCTTTCTTGATGGTGTAAAACTGAAGGGGATTGAGTTTGTGAGCTTAAGGACCAACAGGGGTTTTAAATAGCCAAGATTCCATCAAGCTTTTGAAGGCTATGTGTCAAAAATTCCACAAATCTAGGTGATGGACCACTCCAAAAGCCCCCAACAAGAAAACGGTTGCCAAACCAAATGAACCGTCGGCAGTTTTGAGGAGCCGTTGAATGGATGCGGATGATGAACCATCGACAGCTGAAGGGATGTGCATGCGGGAGCTTACAGTTGGTCCTCACTTTGAATAGCTTCACATTTTGTTTTAAAGAATAAGCATACAATTTAGAAGTCCTTACCTTCAGGTGGGAAATGAAGGCATGGATTCTATAAATGACCTTGCTGCAACAGGCAATTAAAGAAATTGATCGTTTTAAGTTTTCCCTTATGAAGAATAAGCATACAATTTATTAGTCCTTACCTTCAGGTTGAAAATGAAGGCACAGATTCTATAAATGACCTTGTTTTAATAGGCAATTCAAGAAATTGATCATTTTAAGTTTTCCCTTATGAAAAATAAGCATACAATTTATTAGTCCTTACCTTCAGGTTGGAAATGAAGGCATGGATTCTATAAATGACCTTGGTGCAATAGGCAATTCAAGAAATTGATCATTTTAAGTTTTCCCTTATGGCAGGAATTTCAAAAACCAATCATTTTAAGTTTTCATTTTAACAATTTTGTTGGAAAAATCATATGAGTAGGGCATCTTTATCCACTTATCAACAAATCTGAGCTCTTATTTGGCCTCTTCTCTCATCAAATACAAAATATATCATAATTTTATTATGTTTTTCTCTTACCACTCTCTTATTTACATAGTCTTGGCACGATCCAGCCTTGACAGGATTTAGGTTCTAGATGTGTAGGCTCTGCTTTTGGGTGTTGATCTTGAAATATTAATATTCATTTCATGTATTCATGTTAGGTCGATCGTCTCATCTCCTGCTTGTCCATGAACTATTTATTTCTTCTTTTTATTAATCTCTATTTGCATTTTTCAATCTAATCGTTTCAACTCTTGAATCAAGATGACTTAGTCACAAATATTCTTGATTGTTTATTTTCAAACCATTTCATCCCTAAACTTGAGTTTAAATGGTTATCTTGAATTGCAAATATTTGCTGGAGGTTATATTATTGAATTGCAAGTATTTGTTGGAGTTTATATTCTTTAACTAAATATGATGAATAAGATAGATTATATTCATAAACTAACAACATTAGTCTTGGTCATTGCATTGCAGGTGTTGATTGCAGTTATCATGGGTTGAAGTTCGGAGGGAATGGAATGAGGAAGGAATATTCATCGTTTATAGTGTTCTTGTTCCGTGCTTATGCCCTTGGATTCGGATGGTTATGGGGTCCTCTCAGTCGGTTGGTCCTAGCGAGATTTCCCCCCTTGAAATTCGGTCCACGAGACAAAGTATTAGCGTTGCGTTGCGGTGAATCTGTTGGTCACTTTTGTGTTGGCACAGGTTTCCCTGTTTATACTCTGCCATTTGAGATATGGCATATTTCTCTTTTATGCCACTTGGTCCGTGATCATGACTGTATCCAGGACCAAGAATGTGCCTATTGAAGAGATGACATGAGTGTGGACACAACACTGGTTTGGAGAAAAATGAATTTGGATTATTCGAAGCCTAGCTAGCCTCACAAAACCTCTGACCTACCGGACCACCAAAAAAATATGGAATTTGTAGAAAATGGCATACCTGCCTCTACCAAAAAAAAATGAAAGGATTGAGGAGAGCTTTCAAGGGCCAAATTCATTGGATTACCATGTAAAAACTTCCAAATCCCTTCGATGGTGGCTCCTTTTATCCAACTTCTACTAGGTAGTGTGGAACACTTATCGACAACTTATACTGTGTGTCAAAACACAACAACTTGCCTGGATCTGCCAGAACCGAATCCCAATGAGTGCTCAATGAAATTTGACGATTTGTGTGTGTAAATGTCGGTGTCACAATTTTTTTTTGACCTATTGTTGTAGATTAAAATAACCCAAGAACATTCTGTTGAAAACATTGTAACCGACAGATTGAGCAAACGATTGAAATTACAAGTCTTTGAAAACTAAGTTGTTGGTTTATCTAACCATAGAATTTCTCACAGTAGGTTAGGTGATTGGAACTGATATATATATATATAGAAAACATTGTTTTCCTTTAGTTAGCCTGTCAATTCACAAGGTTTACCGACCATGAGATCATTTTTTGCTACTGTTATCAACCTTATGAATAATTATTGTGAATGCAATAGCATTCATCACTATCTATTTTGATGATATATTAATTCAAGGAGTGGTTTTCACTTTGAATTTGAAATGAATGTTATATATATATTTGTAAGTAATTAGGAAAGATTTATTATAGTACAAAAAGATGTTACAATAGGAAGATATACAAGAGGTCTTTGAAAAAGGACCCCTGCCGGGACTGAGACACAGCTTGTAAAGGCTTGCCCTGCCTGTCAAAAAATGAACAAGGCTTCAATCAGTCACCTAACTAAGACGACATGCAATGTGGGAACCTCTAGGGATGGTTCCCCAAAACACAAAGCAAAAACTAACATAGACATTAGACATAGATTGCTATCCTCCTGAGACTTAACAAAGATTGCCGCACCGAAGCGAGCCATAATACCGACATCAACATATATCAGAAAAACAATGAGACAAATGCCCCCCACAAAATATATCTGCCTTAACTTCTGGCTGCCCTGTTGGCATCTTGGATCTGATCCTCACGAGGAGTTGAAATAGTGCTTACTAGCGAATTGACAGGGGTATTCACTGGGGTGGTTGCGCCAAACCTTGGACTAACCAGCATATCCTGAGAAATCTGCTCCAGGAGACGGAAACCTGCAGCACTCTCCTGCTGCCCGCGATGAATGATGTCCAGAGTGTCTCGGATTCCTTAGGAAGTCTGAATCTTTGCCTGGATGTCTCGGGATAACAATATTTGAGCGGTCCAGAAGGGGTTGGGAAACAATGGATGACCCATCATGGCCTCAAACTCCCGAAGGAGGTCAATTTCCAAAATGGCGATGAACGCCTCTATAGCCATAAGCGTCTCCGCCATGTACTGATCACCCCAATTGAAGGGTTTTTCTATCGAATCATCACCCCTTTAAGGCGTAGAGTCATTCATGGCACTAGGCGAAGCCTCACTATGGCTTGCCCCCTGTCGGTACCTCTCGCTCAATTTCGGGCCCTCCAATAGCGCGGCATGCTGAATGCACATAGGCGAAAACTAGGAAACCAAAGAAACATAAAAAGCACCTTGTTTGGGTCCTTACTCTCCACGAAGCCCGAATTTATAGAGCATTACTCCTCTAAGTTCTCCCCTC
The DNA here is from genome assembly GCA_001517045.1 of Pseudotsuga menziesii. Classification (NCBI taxonomy): domain Eukaryota; kingdom Viridiplantae; phylum Streptophyta; class Pinopsida; order Pinales; family Pinaceae; genus Pseudotsuga; species Pseudotsuga menziesii. Next base: position 929,262 of record LPNX011110786.1, read on the forward strand.
CATAGACATTCCCCTTAACTCTGCGTGTGCTCCCCATAATTCGATACCATTCCTCCCCCTGCATCAGATCTCTCACCGTGTGCAACTGATTCGTCGCCTTAAGCTTCACAGGGGGCCAAATGATATGGACATCCACCATATTTACCAATCATACCACCTCAAATGTGAACTCAGTACTCTTGATCTTACATGCTCGTCCTCTCCTCCACTCTTCCCACGGATCGGAAAGTGAAGAGCCATTGCCCACGTATATAAAGATGAGCCCAAATCCCACTATTGACCTAACCTTTCACTGCCCCCATGTGCTCTATAACTTTGATGTGTGTTTAGGCATGCATCACTCCGGCCCCATCTGGTGATCGGGAAATTTCCAGACTTACCATGTTAGCCACCGTGACATTCGCGGGCCCGCTACATGGTGTCGGCATGCCACCCATCTATCTTCCCAATAAAGATTGATGACAGTTGTCGTTCACATGCATCAGGAGGGAGTGATTCAGGGGGATGTATGGGTTACAACTTCCATCCTTGTCGTCCTCCACCAGCTTCAAGCATCATTGCCAAATGGTCTGGGTCTTTCCTCTGTCATCACTTTCCTCTGCATGGAAAGATATGTTTCTTTCCACTCCTACATTCGCCATGAAATCCGCCACCTTGTTTCCCTCTCATTTAACATGCGAAAACATGATGGCTTCCTATCTTGTGAGAGTTTTCCTGAGAGTGCTTAAGTGGCCCTCCCATCTCCAGCTCTTTGAGACTTGGGCCATTGAGGATCCTGATTGAAGCTGGTGAGATAAATTGATAATGATCTGAGAGTCCCCCTCCACCACCAGAGGAGTTTTCCCAGTTTGCAACGCCCATTTCAAACCATTGATAAGGCCTTCGAGCTCGGCCATGTTGTTAGATTTGCTTCCTATGAATCCCCAGAACAAACTGAGAATGTCTCCCTTCGAATTCCTAATAGCACCCCCATAACCAGCAGGACTAGGGTTACCTTTAGCCGCTCCATCGACATTGAGTTTAAAAAACCCAGCTGGAGGTGCAGACCAAGAATTCAGGCTAGAAACGGGCATTGGAGCTGATTGAGAAATGGAATTGTTGGGAGGTAATTCCCCAATCCCTAAATCATACAGAATAATTCGTTCATTTGCTTCAGCAAAAAATTCCTCCTGTGTCCATTGTTGTAGAGATATAGTTTCTTTCAAATGAGCTTCTATAGAGTTCCATATTTCCCCTTGTTTTCTTGATTTGTTTTCAAAGGTCTGTCTGTTTTGGGTTTTCCATATTTCCCATAAGGTGAATCCAAGAAGAAGTTCCCACAGGCGGTTCACTATTTTGTTTTTAAAACCGTTCATAGGCCAATCTACTATGGTGATGTCCGGTCGTCCTCTATGACGGTGGTTTCTCCTGAAAATTGCTGCCCCTTTCTCCCATATTGAGTCTGCTACTTTGCATTCATCCAGCAGGTGATTTATGGTTTCATTATTCTCCTCGCACATGCAGCACCTAGACAGACCATAGAATCCTCTGATTTGCTGGTTATCTCATGTTAGGATATGGCATCTAATCACCAGCCAGCAGGAAACAGAGACCTTTGGCCACCATCCTCCAGTCCAAATTTTCCCCCACTTGGCTTCAAGCTCTAAGTTCTGAGTCCTTGTTAGCAACCCTAAGGCTTCTTTGGGGTTAAAGTTACCTGAATTATCATACCCCCATCTGAGCTTATCTGGATCCTCGTTCTTGGATATTCTTTTATCATAGAGCTCCGACAGAAAATATTCGATATCTTCCCCGGGTGCTTTGGATTACCACCAAATCCTTTCCTTCCACGTCTAGAAAAGCTGGTTCTCGTTGCGAGTATCCCAAAAATCCGCCACCTTTCCATGGAATTTATTCTAGAGAAAGGTGCACAGAAATGAGGACCCGTCCTCGTAAGAAACCACCGGTTCCTGGTTCAGATCTTCACTTGCAAATATAGCATTTTGGCCATTCCGCACTTCCCAGAAACTATGCTTTTGAGCCAATCCCCTGTTTTCTTGGGAAGTCTTCCATATGCTAGAGCCTGGGAGATTTTCTCTGAAGCGAACCAAGGAATTCTTGGGCCATTGGGGGGCATATTTCAAGTGCCACAGTTTGGCCCATGGCTCCTCTGCATAATTAACCCATCGCCACCAAATTTTTTTGCTCATAACTTTATTATTGTCAAGAGGGTCTCTAAGCCCCAATCCCCCAACAGCTTTCGAGGTGCAAATGGTTTGCCAATACACAAGAGGCCACTTTTTGTTTCCTTCTATTCCTCCCCACAGGAAGTTCCTCTGAACGTTCCTGATTTGTTTGATAATAGATTTCGGAGCTGTCAGCACTCAGAAGAGATAAATGGGCATAGCCTGAAGAATGGATTTTACCAGGATTAGTTTGCTTGGGAAATTGAGGGCTCTGTAAGTCCAGAGATTGATATTTTTGTTAATTTTGTCGACCAATTCTTTCCAAGATATTTGTTTGATAATCGATTTTGCCATAGGCGCTCCTAGATACTTTGAGGGGAGGCTGCCTTCCGAGAACTCCAAGATTCTGAGTACATTTCTCTTGGTGATCCACGGGGTATTGAAGAATTAAGTGTGATATTTTTCCTTATTGATTTCCAGGCCACTAGCTTCCAGAAAAGTATTCAAACACTCTTCAATTCCCTTGGCCTCATGAACCGGGGAGGGGCCCATAAGCATACTATCATCCACAAACTGTTGATGGGTCTGAGGGTCCATCCCAACTATTAGAGATAATTCCTGAATTTTGTTCGCTGCTCTCCTATTTTTGAGCATCCTTCCTAGTCCCTCCACCGCAATGATGAAGAGGAAGGGAGATAGGGGATCCCCCTATTTAATGCCTTGAGATGCATTGAAGGGATTCTAGGGGGACCCATTGACCAAGATTGAGAAGAAAGCAAAGGAAACCATATTCATGACCCAATTAGTCCACTCCTCCATGAAGCCAAAAGCTTTACAAATTCTTGCCAAGAATTGCCAGTTCAATTTATCATAAGATTTGGAAAGGTCTACTTTTAGGAGCATACCTGGAGTCTTTGTAGCTTTAAGAGAATGGATAGTTTCATGGACCAGAATAATACCATCCAGAATTTTCCTTCCTTCTACAAACCCTGCTTGCTCCGGAAAGATAATGAAAGGAAGGAGGGGTTTAAGATGATTTACAATTACCCTGGAAAGATTTTGTAGATGAAATTACACAGGGAAATAGGTCTTAGTTTGCCTAGATCCTCTATTCCACTTTCTTTTGGAATGAGAGTTAAGAATGTAGAGTTGAGAGCTCTGAGAATACCCTTAGATTTCCTAGAGTCCTCCACCAAGGCCCAGATTTATTCTTTAGCCATTCCCAACCAACGTGGAAGAGATTCGTGGTGAATCCATCCATTCTCGGGGCTTTATCTTTTTCCATTTGTTTAACAGTCGTCTCTACCTCCATCATCTCAATGGATTTTCCCAGAATTTGATTATGGTCATCCGTGATAATCTTAGGAATATGGCTTAACACTTCTCGTTGGGCTTCCTCCCTATCTCTTTCCGGTTCCTGTAGGAGCTTGGCGAAATAAGAGTTCAGGGTAGTTTCAATCTCTTCTTGAGATTCAGCTATGCTCCCATCCTCCTTCTTAAGTCTATCCATCTGGTTCCCCTGTCTAAGTTGAATGGCAACTTTGTGGAAAAAACTAGTATTACGTTCTCCTTCCTCGAGCCATTTGATTCTGGCCTTCTGGTTCTAGTAGACTTCCTCTTGTTGTTCTCTGTGGCTGAATTCCTGCAACAGTAACTTTTCCTGAATCCTCAGTTCTTCTGAGTATCCACTGTTCGTCACTTGAGATTGGTTTCGCTTGATTTTGTTCTCTAAGGACTGTTTTTTTTGGAATATATTGCCAAACGACTCGTTATTCCATTTCTTGATGTGGCCTTTAAGGAGTTTAAGTTTTTGTTGGAATTGATACATTCTAGTGCCTCTAATTGGTGGGGAGCTCTCCCACCATTCCTTGAGTTTCTCGTGGAAGTACGGTTTGAGAAGCCAAAATTTCTCAAATCTAAATGGTTTGCGAGGGTTAACTCTGACATTTTCCCAGTCCAGACTGATGGGCCAGTGATCCGAACCTACCGCTGGTAGAACCACCGCTTTAAGGTTACCCCCTGCCATCATGACTGATTTTGACAGCAGAAATCTATCAAGTCTGCAGGCTATCCCTCTATCTCCCGTTTGTTTATTGTTCCAAGTGAATATGCCATTGGAGGTTCTGACATCTATCAGATTAAGGTCATTAATAATAGCATTAAAGTGATTGCTAGAAGAGTTTAGGTTCCGTATACCACCTTTTTTTTCGTCGAGGTTCCTGATCATATTGAAGTCGCCCCCTAGAATCCAGGCTTTGTCCTCGATTAGAAATTTTATGTCAGAAATCGACTCCAGAAATACTGGCTTCTGTTCAGCCCTCGGGGGGCCAGAAACATTGGAAATGACTCCTCTTATTCTGGTACCAATGATGTGGAAATCGGCCAAGAGAGTACAAGGAGTAGCTAGGAAGCCTGATAAATGTACCTCTCAAGGATTCCATAGGATTCCCAAACCACCTGCCGCCCCTCTTGCGTCTAAAGTTACAGATTCACATCCCTTCCATATTTTTCGGGCGATACTAGAAAGTTCTTCTCTCGAGCATTTAGTTTCTTGCAGAAAAACTATCCCTAACTTATCTTTTTCAATCCTTGTTCTAAGAAGGCAAGTTTTAAGAGCGCTCTTATAGCCTCTGATATTCCAGGTTGTAATCTGCATCAAGAATAGATTAACTAGAGGGAGATAGGGCTGCATCTATAGTTGGATATTTCCCTGAAGCCACTAGTTGTTCGCCTATTTCTTTGATTCTTTGAACATTTCTAGGTCTTTCCCACTTTTCTTTTTATTGTTTTTTCTTACCGTCAGTGACTTTGAGGGATTCAATAGCTACCCCAAGGGAACTTGAGCTTTTGTCTTGAATAATGGCTTTCTCCAGCAAGGAAACTTTCTGAGGGGAAGTCTGGGATGGGTCTCTATCGGAACAAGCATCTTCCAGCCTGTCTAGGTCTAGGTAACCTATTTCCATATTTTCTGAGACAAATTCCATTATCCCTGAGTCTTTCTTGGCCTCCTCTTGCTGGATCTGGATAAGAGGTTCCAGGTTGGTTTTTTCTTTTTTGTGTTTCTTTTTTGGGGTTTTATCTTTCTCATTTCCTTGGTTCTCTTTTTCATGTTCCCTTTATTGTTCTACTTGGATTTTAGCCTTCGTCGTGTCTGCCTGTGTGTCGGCGTTGCAATTTGTCTGATCTTCTTGGAGGGTCTCAAACTGGTTCTGGGTCTGCACTCTTTTGTTTACTTTCGGCCCTGAAGTCTTCCTTGCTTGTCGTTTCTTGTTTTGAATTTTAGTAAACCCCTCCGCATCCTTGTTGTCTTGGTCTTTCTTCCCCCCAAGTCTTTTATTTTGGGGACAATCTCTGAACAGATGGCCATGCTCGTGGCATCTTCTGCAGTGAAAAGGGATCTGTTCATAATCTATGGCCTGAAAGCATTCCTCATCTTCCCAGGTTAGCTCTATTCCATCAGGTAGATCTCTAGAAATGTCAAGGTAGATACATATGCTGGAATACGATATATATTTTCTTTGTCTAGTTTGCTCTGAGACTTTGATAAAGTTCCCCAGAGTGTTCCCGATTTCCATCAATATTTCTTCCTTCCAGTATTCCTCTAGGAGGGAATAAATTCTTATCCATACAGGTGCTATCGTTAGGTTTTCTTTGTTAGGGTCGAATCGCTCTTTCCATGGCCTTAAAAAGTGGCCTGCCGAATTGTAGAAGTAGGGGCCATTCTCAAAGATTTTCGTTCTATACTCTTCATTAAATAATATTGTAGTGAAGAACCCTTTAGCTCCCAGTTGGAGGTCATAGTGTCCTTAGGGTTTCAACGTTGTGTTGATCCACCAGACCGGGGTCATTTCTGTGGGCCAGATCCCAACGAATTTTCCTATGAGCGCCCTCTCTTTCATGTATTGAATATCCTCGCTGACTCTTTCAGATTTGATCTGCAGTCTTGGCACAGTCTTGGATTTCGGGACACATTGTCCTGTCCTTTGTATGCCCTGATTATTTTTTTCTTCCTTTTTGATTCTGCTACAGCCTTCCCCATCTCTTGGCGTTATGGGAGCATTGATTACTCCTTTCCCTTTTTCATTTTCTTTTCCCAAGATAACAGATTCTGCCTCTACTATTTCATTCCTTCCTTGGTCCCTCTCCCCCCGAGGAGGAGCAGGAACCATCTTGTAAGGTCTTTCTGGAACGTCACCGACCTGCCTTACCACCATGAATCCTTCCTCCTATGACCCCCAACCCTTGCCTTCAATTAAGTTGCAGAACACTTTTTCCTTCATCTCGTTCTTGCAAGCTCCTAATGAATGTTATATTATTGTTATAACATTGTTATATTATTGTTTGATTAAGTTGACCTATTTTGATATGTTGGGTGTTAATTCGATCAATTTTAATGGTATATAAATCTAAATCTAAGTTACAAAATAGTTAGATAATTCTATTTATTGTATTTATATAAAAGAGACGTGTTTATTTTGATTTGACATTTTTGTTTTCTTTATAAATAAACAAAAAAATATGGTACATTATGTGAGCTCTAGAACTAAGATTTGGAGCAACAAAATAAAAAAGATGGTACATTACGTGAGCTCTAGAACAAGATGCCACATAATCCATTACTATCTGATGTGAGTGTTTATCCATTAACATTTTTCCAGTTGCCACATAATAAACAACATTACTTGTGATGACTTGCACAACACACTCCTTATCTACTTCCAAGTTGAACTCATCCAACAAGTTACATAACAATGTGGTGTCTTTGACATGTGGAAATGCATCAATAAACTTAATTAAAATTTCCCCCCTGGGACATTTAACTAAGAAATTTAAGAGGGTCATCCCCTTCCCATTTGTCCAACCATAAGACATAACTGTGAAGCCAGTTATTCCCATGTTTTTTTAAACTCATTCAATCTGGTCATGTAGTTGTTTTTGTAACATCCCCGACCCTCCGACCGGTGAAGAGGACGCTACTAACACCAAAAAAAAGGGCAAACAGCCCCATGAACATGAACAGGGATAAATGATGATATTAAAAAGCTTACATAATACATACTAAGATGCATAGAACATGCAAGGATATATATACAGTTACTCAACATTCAACGGGAGCAAACATATACATAAACCAACATTCAACATGTTCATCATTTCTCATGAAACAGTAGATATAATTGCAGAGATGAAACTGTCAGGAGTACTTATCTTTTGAAGAAGAACTGCCTTGCAACCAGCTACGTCGCTGCAGCATTCTACCCAACCATAGGCCAGCGTGCTCATCAATCTCTCAGCAACACTACCACCCCCGAGCTGGGCATGATTCCTCAAGGAATAAGGGTCAAGCAGGATTACACATAGCCAAGGTTCAAAAATCATCCAAACCCACACTGTAGGGTTTACCAAGCCATCAAGGAGCTAGGGAATGCTAAATGCTAAGTTGGTGGTCTCAAACACCAGTCCTCACAAGCATACCCATCCTCTATTCGCACTCTCGACAGTCCGAAGACCAACCAATGCATACCACAGCAAAACAACCCATTCACAGCTCTGTGAAGAAGGCAAAAACAACCGGGTGACAACCCCAAACAAAAGGTGAACATGGCTCAAATCCACAAGACAACTCAAAGTTGTTCCTGGCCCTAGCATGGCCAAAACAACTCAGCAGCAACCCAAAACGAGGGTACATCAACAGCCCAAACTCACAATGAAACGATGGCAACATTATGCGGTCCGCAATTGGGAAAGAAGCAGAACTCCCAGCATAGACATGTGAGGACTCAACCAATGGATGTGGAATCAACGACCGTCCAATATCTAAAAGTCCACAGCACACGGTACCTCAACGCAACACTAAAGAAAGTTACACAGACAGAACTGGAAAAAAAAAGAGCCAATTCTCAATCAATCTGTGCGCGAGGGGAAAGGATGTGGCCAACAAATATGGAAAACAACTGTCCATCAACAACAAAAGAAAAACACAACGATTCTTCACAGTGCGGCAATGGTGGAGGCAAGAACATCGACTCCATGCATGAGAAAGATTAACCGGCCCCCTCCTGCGCGTCCCTGCGTGAGAGTGAACCGGCAATGGAGAGAATGGAGAGAATGGCCTCCCATGGAGAGAATGGCGGTGGTGGTTTTTCTTGCCAACGTGAGGTCAACCCGCTGGTGGAGTGTGCATGTGGGCAATGATTGACAGTCCTGCCACACTCCACTCCCAGCCATAACTGCCTCAACTACTCAACAAAACATTAAAGTGGTAGTTGGATGAGACAAGGGAAGATGGGAAAATCAAACAGGGTGGTGACACATGGATCCCCCCCCATAGCCCAAGGTTTGACATCCCCCCCACCCTTATCCTTTGGAATCATGCCCTTTTCATTTTAACGTTGCACCGTCGTAGCTGGCTGTAGGTTTAGTTTAATTGATGTGCGTATTTACATGATGCCAAACTATAATGTGTCGGATAGCACGATATACCATCGGCAACTTTCCTTATTGTCGAAACATACACAACCAAATCGATGGTGGGGATTTTTCCTTTAGCTCCTCACCACGATTAATTACAATATATACATCATGTATCTTTTAATGCAAACGGGGTCAAAACTGAGGTGTTACATTCCCCTCCCCCTTGGAATAACACCGTCCTCGGTGTTCCAATACATAGGAATACATACACAATTGCACATCCAAAATTTCAAAATTTTGCAGATCTGTTCCACGTTCAATTATTTACTTTGGACATTCAGGACCAAGCCCCCTCGGCTTCCACAAACTTCTCCTACTGGTTCTCAGCTTGCAGCTTATCCCGAAGCCTAGGAACTCTGTGGCTGTTGCCCTCTTCATGTTCCCTCATTGGGCAGTCCTGGCATAAATGGTGTCCTCCGCATCCCCAACATTTCACTGGTTGCTTCATCTTTACCTGCTCAATTTCCTTTGAGTCTTCATGCCTGGACTGTTTCTTAATGGGTCACTTGGACGAATGTCCCATCACTGATCCACCTTCCTCCCAGAAGGCTTTTCACCTCCCTTTGCAAACCAATAGAGTCTTGCAAAATCTGGTGGTTCATTTCATTCTGCCTTTTCTGTATCTTGAGCATCTCTCCAAGATTTTCTTGGGTCTTGGAAATCATTTGAAGGAGACTTCTAGCCAAGTCCAACAACTTTTGATCTACTTCCATGATCAATGTGCATCACTAGGTTTTGTTTTTCTCACCTGTGAAATGCACCATTGAAATTCTGTTAGACCAAGCATAATATAGACATTAAAATCAGTCAGTTAATTGCCCAATTGGCATGACAGTCCAAGTCTCATCAAGGAGACTTTCATATTTTTCATGCCTTCCCAACAGGCACACAAGCTCATTCATGTCCATTCTTGGGCAGGGAGTCAACCATCCCAGCATTCACAATTTACTTTCAGCAAATACACACATTCCATTTTCAGTCATACATGCATTCAACAATCTTTTGTTTTCACCGTGCATAAATAAATAAATAAATAAATATATATATATATATATAGATAGATAGATAGATAGATAGAAAAAGGTAAGAGAGAGTAGCAAGAGTTTTTTTTCCCTCTATGTTCTGTTCCATCCTGGAACCCACACCACCGCTGTGGATTTTCATGCTCTCAGCCTCTTTCACTTCACCGTGAATGCTGGACCAATCCCTCTTGGTCATGACACTTAATGTCTCCGGTCTATTCCAGACCTCTAAACCATGGAGTCTCTCCACATGGTTTTTCTAGACTGCTAGGACCTCCCCAGTATTACTAGCACCTTTTTCATTACCGCTCATTTCGAGCTCTCCAGGATAGTCACATGTCCACATGCACCCCTAGGATGCTCTCATAGTCCTCGCTCCCAGCGATACCTATATCCAAACATTGAATAGATTCACATATTTAGTTTATTCTCATTGGTTTTATCTCTAGAACAAGAGCTTCAAACATCATAACCCAATCATATACACATGTACATTCATAAGCAAAATAATCCAATACTTATCTGTATTGTGCATTTCCTTGTTGGTCCACAGGATCCTGCTTCGCTTTGCAAGCCTTGGGATCGCCTATGGACTTGGATGTCAGGTCAGCACGCAGGCTGCTCCAAAACATCAAATAATTAATGTCCATCCAGTACACCCTCATGTCGACTGGGCTCGGAACTTTACCACGACCATTTCCAGGTCCAGGATCTACTATGGATCCCCAGGCATATAACAACCCAACATAAACTTATATCGATAGTACACTTATACCAACATACACTTATATCAACATACACTTATATCAACAATAATGCACACTTATATCAACAATAACCCTTACTCCGCAACCCCTCACAACAACCGTTTGCCTTTTCTCTTTAGGGTGCAACACCCAATTGCATCTATTTAGCCTGTCAACATAAGCACTATAAGCGAACTCATCAACGTTATTGCTCTAAAACTGTAATCATATTTCATATAATTCGCTATCAAGTATTGAGACACTAGGAGTGTGTCCACTCCCTAGGGTGTAGTCAATATTGAAAACCCTTTCATGACTCGACATCGGAAAAGTGTGCACCCTTTCCCGGTGTGTTCCATGTAGGCCCTATTCATACTCAAGCAATCGGTCATCATGGAAATAAAATCAAAACATGTTCTGCATATGGAATTTTAATAATTTGACATGCATATTTTTAGCAAGGGTCACATAACACTTATCCATTTGCCGATGCAGTATTCCTTCATTAAGGAGGAATGGGGCTCCCTTCTCTGAGTTGACAGTCCCTCGGTTAGCCATCCCAACTCTTTTTTTTCATTTCACATCCACACATGTCTTACCAACATAATCTATACCATCTCACTCATGTTGCTCACCAAACATGTAGTGTAGATGAGACATTTCCAAAATGTCCAATGGAGTTTCACCCGAAACCAATTTCCAAGATAAGGGAGAACCTTCCCATGAAGTTTGGCTCCTGCAAGCCATCACACGTGGTATTTCTGCAATGTGTACCCCTGGCACATTCATCAAATAGCCAAACAGTCAATCATTATCTGATAATACAATCCAAATTGATTGTTCCATAACCAAGCAATGACATTAGTTATCAAATTCAATAGGAATTTGCAATTCTGTCTACTACAGAAATTAGTTTGCTTGGCAATGAGGTGATCCTCAATTGTGGGTCTCTTGTAAGTAGCACCACTATGCCCATTATAATTTTATGCTCCTAGCATAAGATGAATACCCACTTACAATGCGTCCTCCTGACACAATCTTATGCAAGCCAATAATGATTAGTAGTTGTCAGCAATTTTTTAAATCCGAAATTCACAATTCAAATTTAACAACCCATTATGCATACAAACTAGCTTCACAGCCATGAGACTCTTCTCATGAGGTTTGGCCCTTTCACATGGTAGATTTAGATCTTTGTCATGGTCTTACCCTCGTTTCCATGCCCCAAACAATCTACCTGAACCTGAACCTCAGTCAGCCAAACACTTGGTAAGTCTTGATGCATATAACTTTTTCATTGCTGCAATAATCACTGAAGTATTTTTAGAATTATAGAATTCAGACACTTCTAGTTGTTAATCACATCAATATTACCAAAACTCATTTACTTCACGCAATCATTATCATACTAACATTTGCAAGGTATAGTCACATCATTCATGCAATTAAATGAAATGTTTAGATACTCCTTACTTCACAAGTGTATCATTTGTACCACCTTGCTCTTCCATAGAGCATTTACGGCAGCCAATTGATCATGACTATCCTCTTTATGCACTTACTATCCTTTACCACTCCTTGGAATTTGTCATAATTAAACCATTACCTACATGGATCATACTTACACCCTTGACACTACCAGCTTAGTCGGTATCTTGTAGAGGATTACAGAATTTGCTCACCAACTTTTGATTATGGACTGGTTTCCTTATCCCTTCCTCTAGAGGGTTGCTAGTCACATTTGTCAGCATCGGCAACATATTCATCCATGCTCATGTTGTCCTTGGTTTTTCCACTTTTCAAGTCCCACATCCTCGCATGGAACTCCTCTTCCACACAACAACTGGTTTGACTTCATAGTCTTGCTACCTCTAGGCATGCAATTTCCAGATTTCTCCCTATTGTCAGCAGCACATTTCTTTTTGAAACAATCATTAGTACCTTGCTGCTACGCATTCGAACTCTGGTGATTCTCCTTTCTTCCCTGCGAGATAAAATTTCCAACGCCTATCCACATGCTTCATTCCGACCTTGGGTGTGAAAACCACACCACTTCTAAAAGTGAAGATTTTCACCAATTTTAGGCAAAACACACAATTGTATTTTGGTCTAGAATGCTAACTTCAGCCACCTAGGATTTTCTTCTCCTTTTCAGTCCTGAAGCTGCTGAAAGACTACTGAGAATTTCACTGAAAAAACCCCTGAAATCTCTGAAAATCCTACTTGAAACCCCAAAATTTTCCTTCATCAAATCGGGCCTCTTCCCAACTACAATTTCGACACTTCGATGATCCAAACAACAATTTTCCTCCGGCACTCATCGGCGGCCATACCACTAACATTTTCCTCCGGCGCTCCGGCGCTGCATCGGATCTTTGGTTGTCTAGGCTTTCGAATCACTATCGGCAATGGCAATGTATCAGTGATCAAAACTGCTAACCCTTACCGCATCGGCAATTGGAACCGCAAATATTCGGGTGGACAGTTCTTTAGGTAGCCGCAACTATGGGAAACAAACCAACTGTGGGTTCTGCAGACCATACAGCCCGTTGGAAGTCTCATCAACGAATTTCCGACGATTAGATCCACTAGTCTTCCCCGTCGCACCGACGATTCAAACAACAAATCCTTTCTGCTGCGTCGGCGACCGGAACCACTATCCATCGGGTGGATAGTTCCTTAGGCATCCGAAACGGCGGGCTCACAATCGATTATACTTTTCTGACTTGTATCAGCACTCAAGAACACTAATCTCTCCCGACGCATCGACGGACCAAACGACTAGATTCTCCCGACATATCGGGTCGCTATTTGACTAAGCTTCCGACACTTCGGCGGTCTGATCTTCATCTTTCATCCGACGCTCATCGACAGTCCAATCAACTAAATGTTTTCGACGTTTCGGGCCGATCCTCCTCTGGCTTCCGACGTATCGGTGGACCGATCCTCTAATTTTCTCTGACGTGTCGGCGGTCCAATCCTCTAAAGTTTTCCAATGTTTTCTGTACTTAGAAAAATTTTCAGAAAAAAATTTCTTCTTCCTTCTGTCGCCGCATCGGTTGCTCGATCGTCTAAATTTATCCGACGTTTCGGCGGTCTTCAGGAGATCTCCGCCGAAACTATGGCTCTGCCTTCAATTTAATTTCCGTCGAAACCTTCTCTTCTCTTCCGTTGCTACATCGACAACCTTATCTTCTATTTTTCTCCGATACTTGCTGCCGCATCGGCTGCTCAAACAACTAAATTTTGCCGACGATTTCCATACTTAGAGGAATTTTCAAAATTTTTCCCTTTCTACTTTCTTCCGCCGACGTATCGGCACCCTCAACATCTATTTTCTACCGATGTCTCGAAAGCATTCGAGAGATCCCCGCCGCAACTACGGCTCTTCCTTCAACTAAATTGAGCCGACGTTTCAGCGTTCTTCGGCTGATCTCCGCTGAAACTGCTGCTCCACCTTCCACTATCCTCTGCCGACAGCCGACGAATACTTAGAATATTTTTCCGCAATTTCTTCCTCCGCCTTTGTATCATTGGTGGTTCCCCCAGCTATACTTCACCGACGTTTCGGCGGTCTTCTAGTGATCTTCGCTGACGTTTCGGCTGGCCAATCCACTAAATTTCGTCGATCTGCTTAACTAGTCTTCGTTGCTTATCGATGCCTCGAACAACTAAGTTTTGTCGACATATCGGCGGCCTTCGGCTAATTCCCTCCGCAACTACGGCTTCGGCTTCCACTGTTTTCCGTCGACGACATTGGAAGTCCTTCCATCTAAATGTACCGACGTTTCGGCGGTCTTCATCAGCTTTCTGTCGTCGCCGTTGTGGCGCCTTCATCATCTTTCCATCCGCTTCGTCGGCTCAGACTTCCTCTATCTCTCGCCGCCGCCAGGGTCTGTATCAGAGGGGCTTCCAACTAAGTTCTTTGACGATCCGATGGTCTAAACACTTAGAAAAAAATTTCAAAGGATTTCCTCTTTGTCGGCTTATTTCGCCCGATGGCATCGGCTCTCAACACCTCTTTGTTTCCGCCGTTGCGGCTCCCTTCCGGCGAGCCTCCCCTTCTTTCTACCGCCGCCGCTGCATCGGAAGACTTCTCGTGAAGCTTCCCGCCATTACGGCTCCGTCTCAAGTTTCTGTTCATGGTGCATTGGACAGACTTCCACCTAGCTCATCCGATGACTTTCGGACTTAGAATTTTTTTTGGAATTTTCTCCTATTTTCTTCTGGGTAGTAGGCAACATGCCCCTGCTAACTAGTTATTCATGGCCCATAGATGCCCATGCTGCTACCTGCAAGCTCTATCACTGCATCTTCACGGCCCATTCAGGCCCATGCTGCAACCTTTGCTCTGATACCACTCTGTAACATCCCTGACCCTCCGACCGTCGAAGAGGACACTACTAACACCAAAAAAAAGGGCAAACAGCCCCATGAACATGAACAGGGATAAATGCTGATATTAAAAAGCTTACATAATACATACTAAGATGCATAGAACATGCAAGGATATATATAGTTACTCAACATTCAGCGGAAGCAAACATATACATAAACCAACATTCAACATGTTCATCATTTCTCATGAAACAGTTGATATAATTGCAGAGATGAAACAGTCAGGAGTACTTGTCTTTTGAAGAAGAACCGCCCCGCAACCAACTACGTCGCTGCAACGATCCACCCAACCATAGGCCAACGTGCTCATCAATCTCTCAGCAACACTACCACCCCCGAGATGGGCATGATTCCTCAAGGAATAAGGGTCAAGCAGGCTTACACATAGCCAAGGTTCACAAATCAGCCAAACCCACACCGTAGGGTTTACCAAGCCATCAAGGAGCTAGGGAAGGATGAATGCTAAGTTGGTGGTCTCAAACACCAGTCCTCACAAGCATACCCATCTTCTATTCCCACTCTCGACAGTCCGAAGACCAACCACTGCATACCACAGCAAAACAACCCATTCACAGCTCTGTGAAGAAGGCAAAGACAGCCGGGTGACAACCCCAAACAAAAGGTGAACACGGCTCAAATCCACAAGAAAACTCAGATTTTTTCTTGGCCCTAGCGTGGCGAAAACAACTTAGCAGCAACCCAAAACCAGGGTACATCAACAGCCCAAACTCACAATGAAATGATGGCAACATTACGCAGTCCGCAATTGGGAAAGAAGCAGAACTCCCGGCATGGACATGTGAGGAATCAACCAACGGATGTGGAATCAACGACCGTCCAACATCTAAAAGTCCACAACACACGGTACCTCAACGCAATGCTGAAGAAAGTTACACAGACAGAACTGGAAAAAAAAAGAGCCAATTCTCAATCGATCTATGCGCGAGGGGAAAGGACGCAGCCAACAAATATGGAAAACAACTGTCCATCAACAACAAAAGAAAACCACAGCGATTCTTCACAGTCTGGCAATGGTGGAGGCAAGAACACCGACTCCATGTGTGAGGAAGATTAACCGCCCCCCTCCTGCGCGTCCCTGCGTGAGAGTGAACCGACAATGGAGAAAATGGAGAGAATGGCCTCCAGTGGAGAGAATGGCCTCCAGTGGAGAGAATGGCGGTGGTGGTTTTGCTTGCCAACGTGAGGTCAACCCGCTAGTGGAGTGTGCATGTGGGAAATGACTGACAGTCCTGCCACACTCCACTCCCAGCCATAACTACCTCAACTACTCAACAAAACATTAAAGTGGTAGTTGGATGAGACAAGGGAAGATGGGCAAATAAAACAAGGTGGTGAAACATGGATCCCCCCCCCCATAGCCCAAGGTTTGACATCCCCCCCACCCTTATCCTTTGGAATCATGCCCTTTTCATTTTAACGTTGCACTGTCGTAGCTGGCTGTAGGTTTAGTTTAATTGATGTGCGTATTTACATGATGCCAAACTATAATGTGCCGGATAGCACGATATACCATCAACAACTTTCCTTATTGCCGAAACATACACAACCAAATCGATGGTGGGGATTTTTCCTTTAGCTCCTCACCACGATTAATTACAATATATACATCATGTATCTTTTAATGCAAACAGGGTCAAAACCGGGGTGTTACAGTTTTCTTCATTTTGAAGGGCTGGACCTCTCCACTCATTATAAGAAAGACACCCTTATATATCCAATTTTAAAAACAATTGTAACTTCCCACATTTCCTGAGAGAATGGATTGTTCTTGATAATGCTAAGGGGTATGTCACTCCATAAGAAACACCTTCCCACATCCTTGTGTGCTTATGCAATTTCCTTTGATTAAAAATTGAATGGATTGAAGGTTGTGCCTTAGATTCTGTTCTTGGAACAAAGAAAGATGAAATGGGTCTTGTAGAAGGCGAAGCGATCT
This sequence comes from Pseudotsuga menziesii, assembly GCA_001517045.1. Lineage (NCBI taxonomy): Eukaryota > Viridiplantae > Streptophyta > Pinopsida > Pinales > Pinaceae > Pseudotsuga > Pseudotsuga menziesii. The sequence continues at coordinate 946,024 of LPNX011110786.1, forward strand.
AATACATCTCAGTTTCCCACCCCTGATGTACTTTTAGGTTCCCTCGCTACTCCACTTGCTTGCAAGTTCAAGATGGAAGGGATATTTCCCTTCTTATTTTCTTCTTCTTAAATTCTTCATTGCAAAAGCTTATTGCTGAATTTCTAGGGAGACTCTTTTACATATTTGATTGGGATTCTCATGAGGTGGTATTTTAGATGGGAAATCCCTCCTAACAGAACCTTTGAGAAAATATTGCATTTTACCTTGTTACGACTCCCTCTAAGAGGGTTTCCACGTGCCCAAAAAGCATCCAATTGCTTCAGCATGTTGGTAGAAGCTACATGTAACCTAGGGAAAAAAACATATTGTGGATTGTTTCAAATAAACAGTCTACAAAATTTAATGATAAACTAAGCTAACAACGAAAAAATTATTGAAGATATATTTTTCAGTAAACCCATAAACAATATGCATACATTTAAAAAAACAGATCTTATCTTTGTTGCAAGCAATTTGAAAAAAAGAGAGAGTAGGAACATACCTGTGATATGCAAGAAAATGGATGGAAATTGTTCTAAATATACAAACAATTTTTCGCTATGGAATAAACACCAATTTTGCTAATCTAACAAGTAACAATATGTTGGAATGAAGGTCTCATTGCAGAAGCACAATTGACAAGTTTGAGTGAGCAAAATGAGCGCTAAAATTGTGTTTTAATAGGGAAGAACTTGTGCAACAAATTGCTCTCTCTCTCTCTCTCTCTCTCTCTCTCTCTCTCTCTCTCTATTTGTTTGTTTTTTTTTGTTTCTTTAATTTGGAAATTTGTGAATTGCTTGCGAGAGTATGATTTTTTAATGTGATTTCTCTTTTTCACAAATTTTCTTGCAATGCTATGGATACATTAAAATGATAAAGTTGATGTCACACAAAGAAGCCCACAATATCCATAAAAAACATGTTTGTTTCATTGGAATTTAGGACATATATACAAAGTTGGCATATTAAAGATTGCTTTTAGACATGAATGATGTGTCCACCTGTGAAGGTGATATTAGGAAAGTCAGGCACCCAACTTAAATAGGAAAAACAATTTTCTAGACCAAACTGATTGTTGATGACAACATGAAAATACTTAGGTATAAACTTATGCACGAGGTCATCTCAATGTGACTGATATGCTCATCAATTGTACTGTCAACACAACCATGCGGTGGAAATCATTTGTTCTTATGTGAAGTCTTCTCCAATGGACTTTGTCACAAATGTTAAGCATTTATACAAATCATAGTTACCTTACCTGCTACACTTGTCTTAACCAAGTATTGGGTGGTTGATTCCCACACTAGTTGTGAGCAGTTGTGAGTACTTGTCGAGTATGTTGTGTATATCATTTCAATACTTGTTGTGTTAGCGAGTGTTGAATTTTAGCATTTGCATATATTCTTTAATTTTGCAGAGTGTAAGATAGATAACAAAAGACAAATGCAATAGAGAAACAAAACATCAACACACATGAACACCAGATGTTTTCAAGGGGGAACCTTTAAAGGACAAAAACCCCAAAAGCATTGGTAATTCATCCCTTAAATGAGATGACTAAGTTTGTAAAACAATCTGAGAATTCTGAGATGAATGTTCTTCAGGATTTTTGAAACCTAGTTGGTTTGGGAAATTTCAAACCCTAGCACAAATTTGACCAACAATTTGTCACCAAGACAAATTTTACAGAAAACATTGAATTAGGGCTTTATGCCCAGATTTTCTCTCAGCTACCCGGACTTCTTGATATGATGCCCAAACTCTGATCTCAGTTGCCCGGACTTCTTTATCTGCTTCCCAGACTGCCCGAATAGCCCATAATTCTTCTGTTGCTGCCTAAGCTCAGTTTAGGGCTGCCCGGACTTCTTTATCTATTGCTCAGATTGCTCGAATTGCCCAAACTTCCTATGCTGCTCAGTATGGGGTTTCCCGAGAGTAGTAGGGTGCTGCCCAGGCTACCTGAGAATGAGATATGACTGTCTGAAGTCTACCCGAGAGTTTTGGGCCTGCCCGATGTGAGGAGCAGAAAACCATACGTTGTCCAAAATACTCCTGTAGCTGCCCGAGGTTAAGAAACAGCCTGCCCAAAATTTCTGTGACAGGTTTAGGGCTACCTGTGTACTGCATGAACCTGCCCGAGCTCCTGTTGGGGCTGCCTGTGTCCTTCTTTCTACTGCTCACAAGTAATAGCAGCCTGCTGGATGGAGGTGACCAACTTGGGCTTCCCGTGAGATGCCCTAGCCTTGCGCTCCTTCTACCCATGAAGATTATGGTGTGAAGAGTGTGCTCGTAGTCTATTTGTAAGGTAATAAGATATTATCCTAGGTCTACACCTCGAACAAACTTTATTTCATGTATTTTTTTAAGATGTTTTCCCAAAACATCAAATCAATTTTAGTTTCCTCATATTCAACTATTTCACGCTCCAACAATAACTTGTCTACTTATTATTACACGTCTTTAGAGCAATTGCTAGCAAATAATGTATTATGGTATTCTTCACAACTAAGTTTAAGTTTATTATCGTATTCTCCATTATAAGTTTATTCTCCATTCAGAATTAATAGGGATTTTGTCAATATTTTTCAGTCGCGGTCTGAATGGTCATCGATATGGTCGGTCTAAATGAATTTTGTAAATAAACAAAGATTCCAAAGATTCCATGGTGTGATTCCATCTCAGGTCCTCTTTTTTGAACCACGAATTGAGTTCGGCCATTTGGAGATGGCAAACAACTGTAATATGACTCTCAATGATAATCATGCTTACTTTCGGCGCGCAGCCAGGGGATAATGTACAACCGGAAACTTCGTTCCCGCATCCCAGTGCACAAGTCAAATTTTGGGAAAATTTTGGACATATACATAGATCAGTGGTCGACAAGTCAACACTTCAAGGATGGAATATATTTTTTTGACAAGTCAACAGTTCAAGGAACAAGAATTTCCATAATTTAACTGTACCCATCCCATAATTATTTGGGAGTTTTTATCAGTTATTTTGTAGATCTCTCTTCACTAAGAAATGGGGGGTGTGGGATTGAGATCTTTGGTTGCTTGCTGCCTTATTTTTATAATTAGCTTCCATGTGGAAGAAATACCTGCAGAGGGACTACAAAATCTCACATTATCATCTAGTCCCTCTCCGAGTTCCGGAAGATTGAGAGTTGGACTGCCTTGGAAGAGATACTACACAGAATTTGTTTCAGTTGCAGCAAAAGGAACAAACCCAACCGGATTCTGCGTGAAGGTATTTGAAAAAGCAATCGAACCACTAAATTATACGGTCGAATTCATCGCATTTGGGAATGGAGTTACTGCGCCGCCAAGCTACGATGAACTAATTCAGCTAATTGTGGATAAGGTACTTTGTGTACTGTGTTCTTCATATTGCTAACTACTGGATCATTATCATATTTTTCATTTCGTGTTGCCTTCGTTTGCAGGAAATTGATGCAGTTGCAGGAGACATGACCATCACAGCAAACCGATCCGAAAAAGTAGAGTTTACACAACCCTTCTTGGACTCTAGTCTAGTGGCACTAGTCCGTCTCAAAGATGAAAGTTTCGTTCATTCTGCGTTGATTTTTATGAAGCCTTTCAGCACTGAGCTGTGGCTACTAACAGCTGCTTTCTTTGTTTGCGGAGGCTTGGCTGTCTATCTTTTGGAGCACCAAAAGAATCCACCCATCCGGGGGAAGCCAACTAGCAGCCAATTCGGAAAAATGTTAGTGTAAGAAATAACTTTGGGCATCCTCTATATGCGGCTTAATTGAATAAACTAATCTACCAAACTGCATGGCAAATCCATTGTATGAAACTATAGGTACCTAACAATATGAATGTTTGTGTGTGTAGGTTCAGCTTTTCGATATGGTTCCGTAATCAGGGTAAATTAATATGTTTAAATACAACAAAAGTTTTGTGTTTTAATTAAAGCAATCAAATGCTTATGGTGAATATTGGAATGTTTGAATCATTTCGATATAAGCAGATGAAACTCGGAGTGCGATGGGGCGCACAGTTGTTGTAACCTGCCTTGTCGTTACGGGAATTCTGTATTCGTGCTATACTGCCAATTTATCGGCTATTCTAACAGCCCCACGCTTAGAACCAACCGTTAACGACTTCAGCAGTGTGGTGGCTAGCAACGCTAGAATTGGGTATTGGAATAATTCCTTCATGAGAGATTTTTTGATTAGAGACTTGGGAATCGCTAAGAACAGATTAATACCTCTATACAATAATTCTGATTATTACAACGATTTGCTTAGCCGTAGAGTGGATTCCGTCATAGATGAACGGCCATACATGCAATCCCTAGTGGCCAACTATTGCCGTGAACTCAGCATCGCTGGCCAACCGATCACTACTCTTAACTGGGCATTCGTAAGAGTGTGTGTCTCTCTCCAATTTCATTTCCTTTTTTCCAAAAATTCACGGAAATTTTGAGTGTTTTTTCATTGTTTTGGACAGGCGTTTGACCCCATCTTTCATCAACTAGCGATGCATATTTCTCGCAGAATACTGCAGTTAACGGAGAGCGGGGAATTGTTCAAAATTCAACAGCAGTGGCTGCCTTACTATGAGAGTTATTGCAGTAACCAATCTAATATGTCAGATTCCAGCCAACTTCAAGTCCAACAGATCTGGGGTCTGTTCGCTGTATCATCATCGGTGACAGTGATAGTGTTAATGCTTAATCTTGTGCAGAGCAGATGCAAGAAATGTAGAGGAACTCCTCGCAGGACGAGGTTCAGCCAGGTAGGACGGAGATCATTGCAGTGGAGGCGAAGCAGGAGGTCAGAAAATTTAAATTTGGAGGAGGGCAACTTGCCTTCAAATTTGGTGGAGATCAACTTGCCTGATGCAGATCAACTCCCAGCTGTTTAGCAACAAGTCACCTGTTGGACATCATGTTTCAGTTATATGAAGGAATCATGGTGAGAGTGGGAGTCTATACTGACTTGGCAGAAATTTAAAAAGTTAAGCTTAACCTCTACAAATAGCAAATACCCTACCACTACAGGCCATAAGCCTAGGATTATGGCATGTATCTTGTAGCATGTTTTTGGACTAAACAAGACTGATAGTGGGAAACATTGTACATTATGATAACAAGTGGTAAATGTACTTTATAATGTCATGTACATTATGGTAACCGGTGGTAAATGGTTCACTTTTGCTTATTGTGCATATAGACTGCTGCTACTTTGTTGGTAGCAGCATCCTTCTTTGGGTTTTTTTTTGGCTGCTGGCATTTATCTTTTTTTAAATGACAGAGATATTGTGCTTTTTGAGCTCCTTTGTTTGAGCTTCTCTGTGTAGTATTTTGGCAAATTTTGATAAGCTATTTTGGTAAATTTTGATACGCTGTATCATAGATATGTAATTGTTATCTTTGATTCTTTTAAATATCAAGGAACTTCATTTTTTCTTCTTCTAAAACACTGCTACTTCGTTATTTGTTAATGAAAATGTTGTAGAAAAATGTGTACAAATTTGGAAATCTCAACAACTTTACATTGTTACACTTTTGAACTTGGGATTTCTGAACTTTCTCATTTTCCACACCTTTTGCAACACCATCCCAAGTTGCACATTGAGTTCACTCCGTGTAACCCTTGATCCCTTTCTCGGTGACAATCCTTGTTGGAGATAAAGGATAGTGGGAGCGGTGGGATCACATCCTCAAACGGTTGCAGTGGCCTATCTTATTGAAAGTATGTTGTATTTATGTTTTACTAGTTAGATCATAAAATAAAAAATAAAATAAATATTTGTTCTTTATTGTAATAGTCAAGGTTGAGCTCCTTCCTTGCACCATAAACTCTATCCTTAGATCCAAGTGATCTAAGGTAGGTGTTTTTGCACGTAGTTGGAGAGAAATCTCCACTACAGTTTTGGAGACTTCATTGGCTCGATCCCCTTGGATCTCTATTTTTGCAAGTGTTTTTGCTGGTTTATTTTATTTGGGTACCCTCAGCCATCACAGATCAGACCCCCCCTACGACATATCCGAACTAGTCTTGTCACAGTGCTTTCCCTATTGATGAAATTGTCATTGATGCCAACATGGACTTGCAATGGCCCCACAGGTAGTCTTTGATGCCTCCAAGTCCCTCTTGCAGTGCACAGGTATGGATGACCTCAGTACCCTCACATCCAGTACCTTGGAGCCCTTACAGAGATGGTTTGTGCTTTGGAGCACCTTGTACCCAGTTGATAAGGTCCTTGTACCCACAAAGCCGGATCTTGGAGCCACCACCTTGTTGATGATGGTGAAGACCTTGCTGATGATGCAAAAGACCCTGGAGATGGTGTTGAAGCCCTTGTAAATGATGGAGAAGCTCTAGATGGGTTGGAGAAGCATTAATGACCCATTCTGTGGTCATTCATGCTCTGATCGGGTCATGGTTGTGGAAATTGAACCCAATGATAGAACAATTTTACTCACAACAATTATCAATTGATCATGCAAAATCACTCACAAAAGAGACTGAAAATGGAGCTGAACACTAAACTGTATTAACTCAGTGTACAATAGCCAACCCTATAACATAATAGGTTGCTGCATTAAATAATTACATAGGAGATTCGAATGCATGAGGAGGCAATTCGAATCTAGTCAAAAGCAGGCTTACTAAAATTAAGCAATTCCCCCATAGGTGCATAAAGTAGTTTCCAAATCAGTCACGGAGCTCATGAATTGGCAAAAGTGCTTAGGCAAGCTAAAGAGTGATGGAATGACAACTCATACATCATTTTCCAAGGAGAAAAGAGAGGAGGATGTGGAGGACAAAAAACTAGTTAACCTCACCTAGTCAAACTTTCCCAATTGCCTTCAAGCATTGAAAAAGCAGGCAATAAAGCAGAAAAAGCAGAAGGGCGCCTAGGAGGCCAGGAATAAAGCAGAATTGATTCCTTGAGGTTTCCCAAGCGCTACATGAGTCAAAATAAGCAAGTTTGACCACTATGGATAGGTAAATGACAACTTGCACAAGGTGGGACACATGAACTAGGCAAATAAGATAAAAATAATTAAATTAATGTCTAAGGTAGCTAACTATGGGTTGATTATTCTGACACCCCCCCTTAAGCCTGACTTATGAGTAATATATCAGAAAATTATAGGGCCTAGCAACAAGGCTTAGTCACCCTTTACATACTGCATGTCCATTTAAACAAGGAAAGAGGCAAAAACCACATGGGAAAATCCTCCTTAAACATGGACTGTAAAACAAAATTTGGAAATCTTGTCTTCACTCATGCTTCACAGCATGATCAGCAATCCCCAGCAGTGATTTGAGATTGCTGAAGGTATTCTCACAAAATTCTTTGGTGAAGATATCAGCTACTTGTTCTGAAGATGAACAGAAGAGTAGGTGAATGGTGCCATCATGCACAAGCTCTCTGATGTAGTGCATATGGATCTCAATGTGATTGGTTCTCTGCTTCTGAACTGGATCTTTGCAGATTCGAATGGTACTCTGGTTATCATAGTAGATGGTAGTTGAGTACCCTTATTCGAAGCCACACTCTCCAAGTAAACCCTGCAACCATAAACATTGAGTTGTTGCATTAATAACTCCTCTGTACTCTGCTTTTGTAGATGAGAGTGCAATGTCACTCTGTTTCTTGCTTGACTAGCTGATTGGCCCTTCTGCAAGCATGAACACATATCCTGATGTGGACTTTCTGTCTGTTCTATCACCTGCCCAATCACTGTCAGTAAATCCAATCAAATCAAGATCAGATTTTGCTTTGTAGAAGATCCCATGTGTCCTTGTTCCCTGAACAAAGTTAAGGATCCTTTTGGCTGCTTTCCAATGGATGTCATGAGGCTGATCCATGTATCTAGAAGCCACACTTACTGCATAAGAAAGATCAGGTCTAGTATGTGTAAGATACAACAAACATCCAATCAATTGCCTATACAATGTATTGTTTACCATAGGTGAAGAATCAGCTTCTTCCAGCTTCACTCCTGAAAGGAAAGGAGTCTTGCTTGGTTTGCAGTCCTTCATTCTGAATTTGTTCAGCAAGTCCAAGGCATATTTGGACTGGTGCACCTTGATTCTAGCTTTGGTTTTTGCAATCTCAAGCCCCAAAAATTGGCTTAAGAGCCCCAAATCTGTCATGGAGAAGGCTTGGTTCATTGCACCCTTCAAGGAAGCAATATCATCCTTTGAGCTTCCTGTAATGAGGAGGTCATCAACATATGACACAATGATCATTAATGAACCATTAATTAACTTCAAATATATATTTGGATCTGATTTGCACCGAACAAAATTCAGTGATAGCAAGAAGCTATCGATCTTGGCATACCAAGCCCTGGGAGCTTGCTTTAGCCCATACAATGACTTTCTCAACCTGCACACAAGAGAAGGGTTAGTAGAAAATCCTTGAGGCTGCTGCATATATATCTCTTCAGTGAGATCTCCATTTAGGAAGGCACATTTTACATCCATGTGATGTACCTCCCATTGCCTTGAGACTGCAATGGCTAAGGCTAGCCTGATGGAATCCATCTTTGCCACTGGTGCAAAGGTCTCATTGTAATCTATGCCATGAACCTGTGAGTAGACCTTGGCTACCAATATAGCCTTGTACTTCAGAGGTGAACCATCAGCAGAAAATTTGGTCTTGTAGACCCACTTACACTGAACTAACTTCCTCCCTGGGGGAAGATCCACTAGCTCCCATGTGTTGCTCTTCTGGAGTGAGATGAACTCTTCCTTCATGGCTACTTGCCATATTGTATCTCATGTTGCTTCTTCATATGTTTGAGGATTTTATTCCACCATCAAATAGCATTTTTCAGCAAACATAGGATCCTTCATGCACAGACCACTCTCAAATTGAGATGTAGTCCTCCTTGGGTCATTGGGATCCCTAGCTAGATCTCCTGCTGCATGTAGTGTCTTGGCTGCCCATTTTGGCCTTGTAGGGCTATTAGGTTCTGTAATAAACTCATCACTATCAGACATATCAGAACCAGCATGTTCAACAAACTCTTCACTTACTTTCAGAGGTTCAGGTGGTGAAGAGGTTTCTCCAACTTCCACTGCTGCAAGGGGTTCTT
>LPNX011110786.1:956949-978901 GCA_001517045.1 Pseudotsuga menziesii
GAGACCATGTGGAAATTGAACCCAGTGATAGAACAATTTTACTCACAACAATTATCAATTGATCATGCAAAATCACTCACAAAAGAGACTGAAAATGGAGCTGAACACTAAACTGTATTAACTCAGTGTACAATAGCGAAACCTGTAACATAATAGGTTGCTGCATTAAATAATTGCATAGGAGATTCGAATGCATGAGGAGGCAATTCGAATCTAGTCAAAAGCAGGCTTACTAAAATTAAGCAATTCCCCCATAGGTGCATAAAGTAGTTTCCAAATCAGTCATGGAGCTCACGAATTGGAAAAAGTGCTTAGGCAAGCTAAAGAGTGATGGAATGACAACTCATACATGCTTTTCCAAGGAGAAAAGAGAGGAGGATGCGGAGGACAAAAAACTAGTTAACCTCACATAGTCAAACTTTCCCAATTGCCTTAAAGCACTGAAAAAGCAGGCAATAAAGCAGAAAAAGCAGAAGGGCGCCTAGGAGGCCAGGAATAAAGCAGAATTTATTTCTTGAGGTTTCCCAAGCGCTACATGAGTCAAAATAGGCAAGTTTGACCACTATGGATAGGTAAATGACAACTTGCACAAGGTGGGACACATGAACTAGGCAAATAAGACAAAAATAATTAAATTAATGTCTAAGGTAGCTAACTATGGGTTGATTATTCTAACAATGGTACCCTAGAAGAAGATTTGGTGGCCCCATATGGGATTTAATGATGGATTTGGACCATTGGAGGTCCCCTTGCGTGGTTGAGGTGGTTGAAGAAGTCCATGAAGTCCCCTGCTTGATGAAGAAACCCTTGAAGAAGTCCTTGGACCCACACTTGATGAATTAATGGTCCTTGAACCCTTGAAGATGATGTGTGGGTTGATGGGGTCTTAGAACCCTTGGAGATGGTCCTAGGACATGAGGAATACTTTGCACCCATTTATAAGGTGGCATGATATCACTTGGACACTTGCTTGCATGCCTTATGAAACATTGATGATGGGGTGCTTGGTCATACATGTCATGATGATGGGTTCCTTGACGATGATGTGGTGGACACACTTGCATGGCACACATGCCTGTGCACATGCCTTGACCTTGAGGTTAAGTTCATACTCTTGGATAAGGGTCCTTGGTCCTTGATGAAGCCCTTGATGCTTATGGTAAATTTGATAAAGTATGGTCAAAGAAACCCTAATTATGACTATTTTGTGGTGACCTTGATGATTGAAGAAGTGTGGGGTAAGAACAAATAAAAATACATGCAACAAACCATAAGGGTTGACCTTTGAAAGATGTGTAAGACAAATTCAAATAAAAAATAAAAAATAATAAAACTACATCTTACCTTTCTTCTCCTTGAAGTCGGACCTAATTCAAGGACAGTCAACGTTGAAAGAGTATATATACTCTATCATGATCACACTCCATAAGAAACCTACGTAGAGAAGAAACAAATTTCGTTGATGTGGTGGACTGATGCACTTTGACTGTGAATACTCGGTGGTAGCAACATAATAGTCCTGAAATCTTGCATCAAACGTTGAGGTGGAGCTAGTGACTAGCGTTGGAGGCTCTCTACATAGTCTCAAACTTACAAGGAGATGGAACCAAGGTTTGATGCTTGACTGAGTGATGTCTCATTTAGCCCTGATGCATAGTCATTTTCCAATGCTATGAAGCATATAATGGAGTATGTATGGTGATCTATTTGGAGAGTGAAAAATCCAATTCAGAGGTTGATGATGTTGTAAATTTGGTGAAGATAGCAGCGGAGGAGAGACACCCAAATTTCCATAGAGACATAATTTTGGGTTAAAATAGTGAACAGTCTGACCCGATTTTTTATGACCTTTTTGGAGAGTGAAAAATCCAAGTGAGGTTGACGGTTGACCTTTAAAAACAGTCCCGAATTTGATGATATTCCTTGATACAATACAATCTGAGTTTGAGAGCTGAGGTCTGAGGTTACTGCTACAACATACAGTCTGAGTTTGCTTGAACTGTCCCCTTTTAAGGGTTAAATTCGAAGGTTACTATTGCTAGATCCGAGCCTCGTTATAGTGTTCTCTTTAATTTTTTACAGTCTGAATTCTGGGGTTATCTACTGCACAGTCCAAGTCTTGACAAGCAAACATAAGACACGAACAACAACCAAGTAAACAAGACAATGGTGATGATATAACAGTGATACACCTACAACATAAGACATGATGATGAGATGACAAGTGGCTTGGTAGAAATAGACTTGACATGAGGATTCTTAAGCAGAGTGATGAGCATAGGTTGTCCAGCAAAGATCGAAGTGGAGAGGTACATGAGAAAATATTGATGGAAGCTAAGTATTGCACTTGAGGATTGGACTCCTCAACCCTTTCTTAGTTGGAGCTAAGAAAAGTAGGTCGGGTCCTGTTACAGGAGTCAGTGCTATTTTTATCGGTTGGTACTGATTGTAATTGGGAAGATTGTAGTCTCCATTACCATACATAAAGTTCAAGTTACAAATATTCTTGTGTCTCTCTTAATGTGATGATTCTGCTAATGAATTATGGTTGATTTAGATGATGCATTTGATGATGTAATTGATAACATAATGCTTGATATACTCTGATTGATTAATTGAAGGTAAAAATGTTTAAATTTCTCACACACTGATTCACCTCCCTCTTAGTGTGGCCATTGTGTCCAATAATTGGTATCAAAGACGACCTTCGGCATAAGCCTTGCAATCTTGTTGGAGATTTGCGGAGATGCAATGGAAGCAAAAGCAAAATCATCAAGCAATGGTGTGCATGTACTTGATGTTATAGACTATTGTGCCTAGAGGTAGGAAGGTAGAATTCACTTAGAATTCTGCCCCAAGTATGGTGAAGAGATAAGGAAGAAGGAGGAGCTACGACAGAAGAAGCGGCAGAAAATCAAGAAGAGAAAGGAAGCTGCGACAGAGGCAGTAAAGGGAAGGAAGAAGAAGGAAGAGGTGCAACAGAAGATGAAGTTGTGCCAGAAGAGTAAGCTGCAACAAAAGGAAGGAGTGGGAAAAAAGGAAGGAGAGAGACAAGGGAAGGTGCTACAGAATAACAGTATTAGAAGGTGCATGGGTAGCATAACGATTGGAAAATGACAGTAAGGCGCAATGCTCAGAAAGTGACAGGCCTTAACGATCATGGGTACGCGTTTAGCTAGAGCCGATGGAAACCGCATGAATGAAGTCATCTCTGTAAGTCAGGTCGTTAATGCCTCCTGTTAGGTATTACTAGAATATGAAAGACAACCTATTGGATGGATATAGGAAGTCGGTTGAGAAAGCGATAGAAAAAAAGTATGTAGGAGTCTGTATTGAGTCTATAATGAGTATGTATTGAATCTATATCAAGTCTGTAATGAGGCTATAAAGGAGAGAACCCAAGTTGTATGTGGGTAAGACTCTCGAGTTGGACTTCAATTAGACAAGGGTAGTCTCTCATTGGCTTCTAACTGTTAGCTTTGGTTGATGTCTCTATATTTTGTATGTTATTATTGTTGAGTGCATCTGAGTGAACGATCTGCAACTGAGTGTGCATAAGAGTAGGAAAGGTTGAGTCGATCCGGATGTGTGCAGATCATTAGTGGAGAAAAGTAGGAAGAGAACATAGAGAAGATCACAGAGCATTAGAGGGGGGAAGAGCCTGTAAAGAAAGAGAGGAATATCTTGAGCAGAGTCTATAGCTTAGTGCGCAAATGAATGGTGCATATATTTCCTCATGCCAAATGAAGAGCACCTTGTGGTTTTTTCCCGGATGGGTTTCCACGTTATATTCTATGTATATGTGTGAATGTTGAATGTGTTTGAAATACTTGTGTAAATGTTGCATTGAATGAATGATTATATATTTTCATACAGATGAATAAATATATATCAGTCGCATTGTATTAGTTCGATTATGCTGCACAACCACTGTTGATATAATAAGTTGCATAAGAGAATTTGGCTCATGGCCTAACTATTGAATCATAGTGAACATAAATAATACACATGTTACCTTGGGATTTACCTAAATGAGAAAATATGTTCCAATTTGTATAGTGACAGGAAATGAAGAAGCAAAAATGAAAAAGTTTAAGAATTTTGACATAAGTAGGAACATGTTAACTTGCAGACACAACTGTCCGTTGGATGAAGACGAGTAAATAGATCTACAGTTCTGAACAATTTCATTGTTCTAACATGCAAGGAGAAATAAATTTCTTAAATCAGTGGAATGGCATAAAAAGGCTTGTATTTCAACGGTGGTGTTCAATGATCAGATCAGATCAATCTTTTCTATTGAAGATGTTTTTAACATTCAATGAAGACAATTTACAACTCCCATAGATGGTAATAACAGATGAAATGAGTAGGGATTATTGTAAAATTATGAATTTTCTCATAGAATCAGTATACAATGTTTTATTTCAAGAGATATTACTCATAGTATTACCAGAGGTGAAAGAAATATTACAGTTTTCACTTGAAAGAAGAATAGGGGATGAAGTGAGACACGGGTAGTCTCTCATTAGCTTCTGGTTGTTAGCTTTTGGTTGATGTCTATGTATTTTGTATGTTATTATTGTTGAGTGCATATGAGTGAACGATCTGTAGCTGAGTGCGCATAAGAGTAAGAAAGGTTTAGCCGATCCAGGATGTGTGCAGATCATTAGTGGAGAAAAGTAGGAAGAGAACATAGAGAAGATCACAGAGCATTAGAGGGGTGGAAGAGTCTGTAAAGAAAGAGAAGAATATCTTGAGCAGAGTCTATATCTTAGTGCGTAGATGAAAGGTGCATATATTTCCTAATGCCAATTGAAGAGCACCTTGTGGTTTTTGCTCGGATGGGTTTCCATGTTATATTCTGTGTATATGTGTGAATGTTGAATGTGTTTGAAATACTTGTGTAAATGTTGCATTGAATGAATGATTATGGATTTGCTTACAGATGAATAAATGTATATCGGTCGCATTGTATTAGTTGAATACGATGATGCTGCACAACCACTGTTGATATAATAAGTTGCATAAGAGAAGCTGGCTCATGGCCTAACTACTGAATCATAGTGAACATAAATAATCCACCTATTACCTTGGGATTTACCTAAATGAGAAAATCTGTTCCAAGTTGTATAGTGACAGGAAATGAAGCAGCAAAATTGAAAAAGTTTAATAATTTTGACATAAGTAGGAACATGTTAACTTGCAGACACAATTGTCTGTTGGATGAATAGGGGTAAATAGATCTACGGTTCTAAACAATTTCATTGTTCTAACATGAAAGGAGAAATAAATTTCTTAAATCAGCGGAATGGCGTAAAAAGGATTGTATTTCAATGGTGGTGATCAATGATGGAAATTCATTCCGCCAATATAACTTGCACGAATAAAATCACTTTTCAAATTTGCGGAATCGCTTAAACACCTTCAGGTTTCAATGGTCAGGATTGATAGAGGAATCACTTAAACACCTCTATTTCCCCATATTCTTCTTTCTAACATTGAAATTATATGATGAAGTGAGAAAATTATCAAGTCAAGATGTATCCCCAGTGACTGTTAGAGATCAGGCTAAAAATGCATTGAATTTGGCAGTGACTACAGGAAATAAAGTTGCAGAAATGAGGATGAACTTAAAGAATATCCCTCCTACTGATACGATACATCTACATAGAGAGACAAGTGATATTATTTATACTGATTTGTTAAGAGAAACATTGCAGGTGTCAAAATTACAACCAGGTAAGAAAAGAGTTGCATATTTACTCATAAAATAGAAGTTAGAGAATAAAGCCCACTAGACACAGATTAAGAAGCTACAAGTACAATTATTGGTGGTTGATAGTCAAGCTAACAAGGGAGCCGCTGCACATAAGTTATTAAATGAAAAAGAAAGTGCAATTCAATTGTTAAAAAAGAAGTGGAAGCTTCCATCTGCTTAGCTTATACAAACTTCTGATGATATGCAACAATCCTTGTTTGGAAAAATAGTGATTGACAAATTGGCTCGAGATTTTGAGATGTTGTTCGAATTCAAAGCTACATGTGCTAAATTGCTAGATTTTTCTTACGTGGAGAATGTGGAGCTCAAAGTGTTGGCAAAGGAAATGACCAATCTGGATTTTCCAGTTGTGGATCAATGGAAGATAATTGAAAATTTTGGGAAAAGTAAATACAAGTTGCGC
Organism: Pseudotsuga menziesii; assembly: GCA_001517045.1. NCBI lineage: Eukaryota > Viridiplantae > Streptophyta > Pinopsida > Pinales > Pinaceae > Pseudotsuga > Pseudotsuga menziesii. The sequence continues at coordinate 963,135 of LPNX011110786.1, forward strand.
TAGTGAAGATATGAAGATCATGGAGAGTTCAAAGATGAACATTTATTATTAATTATTTAGTTTGTATTTAGAAGAATTTATTAGTTAAGGAGTGTCGAGCGACACACATAAAAACAGTTACAACTATTATTAGCAGTTAGTTATATTTTTAGCTCATAGAGCAATGTATAAGTACTTCTAAATTTTATGAAACAAGGGTTGGAACCCGCGATATTTTGCATTATGTATCTTGTGACCTATCTTTAATGAAATTACAGAGCCAAATGTTGGCCTTTTGCTGCAAAGATTCATGTGTATTTCATAGTTACAGTATGTTATTTCCCTTCTTATCTGCATGTCTTTCCTGTTAAAATTTCCATTGTGTGCTCTTTCATATCTGGAATAAGTGTGTAATGGTTTTAGAATTCATACATGTTTATGCTCTGGCTATTGTTTCAAATATCCATGAATCCTTTCAACTAAAGATAATGAAGAATTCATCTTTTAGGTGCTCTGTGTTAATCAGACTGACATTCTTTCTTCTTTATCACCAAACCAACAACATTTTTATCGTGACTGAAGTATTATCTTGCCTTTGCATAATCTTTCCATGCAGATAGTTATGTGATTCAAAAAATATTTGTGACTCCATATCCCAATGTATGCTTGCCTTGTTTCAACCACAAATACAATCTAAATCTTTTATTTTATTTATCCAATTGGCCTTGTTAAACAAATCTGTGAGAGATCCCTCTCTGGAAGGAAAGAAGCCAACTTTCTTTCCTAAAGTGGTTTTGCTATTACCTTGGGATTTTACCTTCCACAACCTGGGTATATTCTGAGTGATAACAAATTGGCGTTGTTTCCCGGGATCGAAAGTGCAAATCATCCCTAGGAGAGACGACAAAGATTTCAAGAAGAAAGGATTTATTTGAGAAAACATAAATTTCTCCATTTGAAAAGGGTTGTATATTTTCCCTGATGACTCCACATTCATTCTAAGCAAGATTTCAGAAGGAATCTTGGCTTCCAGGAGGTCACATACACGGGGTAATGCTAATACTAAAATATTGCAAAGTGTGGATAATCTAGAAATATTGTTTAGAATTGGGGGTAAAGAACAAATAAATATTTCTCAAGTTGGTGCATCATCTTCTCACGAGTTTCATAGTATTCAGGATTTTGGGTGGGAAACCAATTTTGAAAGATTATTTTTAAGATCAAAATATAAATCGGATTTGAAGGAAACATAAATTAATCCCAGTAGATTAGAATCATATCTTCTTGATTCCCTTTGGCAAAACCTTTAGATTCCTGTAAAGTTTGAAGAAAGAAACCCTATTGTTCCAAATTTACATCCTAATATCCCACAAACTGTTCAAACCCCTCTTGTTCTTCCAAATCCACCTAGATGAATGGTGGCTAGGTTTTCTCCTTTGGCTTTCCTTGTTGTATTGCATGACCTTCCCCAAAATTACGCCCAAAGAATTTCCTTGTATGATGGAGATGGTAATTTCACAGCAAGACAACATGTTGATAGATGTGATGATTTCATTGACTTGGAGGAGGTTGATGATGATGATGTTAAAATGAGGTTGTTTTCCCAAAGTCTGTCAGAAGAGGCAAATAAATGGTTTAGGGATTTACCTGCTAGATCAATATCCACATTTGAAGCTTTCCAAACTTTATTTTTGGAAAGATGGGATGATAATAAAAGTCCATTACAAGTTCTTTCCCAATATAGTAACCTTAAGAAAGGAGGCTTTGAATCTGTTCATGAGTTTTCAAGTCGATTTATGAGGGTGTATAACTTTATTCCTGCTGATATCAAACCCCTTGTAGGCACTGCAAAACTCCATTTATGTTGATTCCTTTGACAATGACTTTGCATTATTATTGAGAGAGAGAAAATTGGCAAGTCTTTCTGTTATGTTTAAAGATGCATTAGAAGTAGAGGCTAATATGATGGCAAGTGGAAAAATAAAGCAGGAAATAGAAATAGAAAAAAGGAAAGCTAGAGAAGAAAATGTGCCTTCTACTTCTGCTTCCTCCTCTTCTAATGATGCCAAATTTGAAATGATGATGACAAAAATGGAGAGTTTGATGGATAGGATGACTATAGATAATAAAACAGAGAACGGGGAGAAAAATGAACCTCAAATCAGAAACCCAAATTTCAGAAGGTCAAATCCTCCCCCACCTCCACAAATTAGATAGAGAGATACGATGAATCCTAGAAATCTAGATGATCAACAAATACGGTCACCTTTTCCTAAGAGTTATGTTACAGATGAAGAAGAGGTTGATCCTGTTGAAGATCAAATTCACCATTTTGGTGGTTTGGATTCTAAAATATACCTCACAGAGGAAGAGCATAACATGTTTGCTTAGGAGGATGACAATAATGATTTTGAGGAGGAATCAAAAGAATATCAATGAGAAATAGAGATGTAACTATAAATAAAGGAAGGTTCAATCCAAATCAACCTTCTAGCAGTCACCAGAACACATAAAAGAAAAATGAAAAACAAAAAGAACCTATTTTGAATAAAGAATCTAAAAATAAAATAGAAAAAATAAAAGAAGTGAAACAATCAGCACTGGTGGATGTAGAAAAAGTTGCTTCAACTTTTAATTTGCAAGAAGAAATTTCAAAGCTGAATATTTCCATTCCTTTCAATGAATTGTTGAAGAACAGGGAATACCGAAATACAATAACATTAATGGTTAGGAGTCAGGAAAATTTCAGCCAGATATCCTAGAAGTGACAAATGATGCTCCTACAATAGTTTTTGGGTAAAAAATTGATGATATGAATAATGATGAGGTCCCTCCTTTTTACCTAAGCTTAAATGTTCATGATATGATTGGGCAGATTTCAGTGCCTCTCATAATTTAATTCCTAAGGGGGTAGTAGAAAGTCCGGGACTAGAAGTTACTGGACCATATAAAGATTTGTATTCCTTTGATTCTAGGAGGGTGAAGTGTCTTGGGTTGATCAAGGATATGGTGGTAACTTTGACAAAAATTCCATCCAAGACTGTGGTAATGGATGTTGTTGTAGCAAACATTCCTCCTAAATTTGGTGTATTGTCATCAATATCTTGGACTTCTAAATTGAAAGGAAGTTTGCAAATGGATATGTCCTATGATACTATTCCTATGGTTGGTGGGAACAAAAGATTATACAGTGAAAAGAGATCATCTTTTGTAGTTAGAAGTCAAGAAAAGTTAGATAATCATCATATACATGCTGTTGATACAGATTTAGGATATTCCATTTTCTTTAATGCTAATTCTCCCTATGATCCTGCAATTCTTGCATAAACTGAATCTAAAGAAGATGAAGAGTATGCAAAAAGTCAAGAGGATTTGGAGCAAAAAAAAGAAGAAGAAGGAATTTGGACCATGTATTTTGATGGTTTTGTGGCCAAAATTGGTGTTGGTGCTGGTGTATATATCATTTCTCCTATTAGGGATTTTAAGGCTCTTTCATACAAATTAACTTTTGAATGTGCCAATAATGTGGTAGAGTATGAAGCTTTATTACTAGGACTGAATGCTTTAAAATATTTGGGAGCAAAGAGGGTACAAGTTTTGGGAGATTTAGAGCTTGTAATAAACCAGGTGAATGACAATTATCAAACCAAACATCCCAGGATGAGGGCTTATAGGAATGAGGTATGGGATATGTTTGGTAACTATTTTACAGAAGACAAGATTAGAGTAATTCCCAGGTATGAAAACACGGTAGCTAACTCTCTAGCAGTTGCTGCTGGTAAATTTAAAACTCCCACTGCTGGCTAGAGAAAGTATAAAGTTGATATTGTAAATAGACCATCCATACCAGACAATTCTAAATACTGGAAAGTATTTGAGGATGATATGCAAATTAAAATATTTTTAGAGTTGTCTGGTGAATTTGTAAATACTCAAATAGACAATAAGAATGATAATTTGAGAACTTCCAAGATGTTGAAGATAATGAAGAAGAAACTGTTGAATACAAGAAGTTGAAAAACACTTTGGGGGGGGATATGTGATTCAATTAATTTTTTTTTTATCCCAAGAGGTCTGATCCCATTAGAGAAGCGTTTTGACCAGAACGATGTTGCAAAAGATCCAAAGGTGAAGACGATTGATGATGTTGTAGAAGAGAAAAACATAGGGACTGAAGAAACTTCACAGATTGTAAAATTGTCCAAGAAGCTTCCTGCTAAAGAAAAAGAAGAATACACCAATATGATGAAAAAGTACACTTAAGTGTTTGCCTAGAATTATGAGGATCTCAAGGAGTATGATACTTCTATCATACAACATACCATTCCTAAAAACTAGTGAAAAACCTTTCAAACAAAAATTGAGAAGAATTAATACAATGCTGCTGCCAGTTATTAGAAAAGAGATTAAAAAATTATTCAATGCTAAGATCATAGTAACTCTGAGATTTTCCAAATGGGTTGCTAATTTGGCGTCCGTCAGAAAAAGAACGGTGAAATAAGGATTTGCATAGATTTCATAAATCTAAACAAAGTCTCATTGAAGGACAACTACCCATTACCCAAAATGGATCATATTTTGCAGAAAGTGGTGGGATATGAAAGGATTTCCACTATGTATGGTTTTTCAGGATACAATCAAATCAAAGTGCTTCTTGAAGACCAGGGAAAAACTTCCTTTACTTCACCATGGGGTACATTCATGTATGCCAAAATGCCCTTTGGTTTAATGAATGCAGGGGCCACTTTCCAGCGTGCCATGGACATTGCTTTCTCAGAGGAAAAGGATACATTTTTGGTTGTCTACATGGATGACATTACTATATATTCAAGATCTGATAGGGAGCACATGAAACATTGGAGGAATTATGGCATATCATTGAATCCTAAAAGATCAATTTTTTCAATGGAGGAAGGTAAATTGTTGGGGCACATCATTTCAAAAGATGGTATAAAAATAGATCCAAACAGAGTGAGTGCCATTCTAAAGGTTGAGGAACCAAGGAGTAAAAAGGATGTACAATCATTCATTGGACAGGTAAACTTTTTGAGAAGGTTTATTCCCAATTTTGCTGAAATATTAATGAATATCACTAATATGTTGAAAATGGACCATGAGATACTGTGGATTGTAGATGCAAGGAAATATTTCAGAGAAATTAAACAGGCTATCATAGAAGCTCTAGTTCTGGTAACCCATATTTTAATAAATATTTCCCAATATTTTATTATGCTTTAGAACATACTATTGCTAGTGTTTTGTTATAGAATAATGATCACAATGTTGAACAACCTATAGCCTTCTTTGGTAAAGTGTTGAGAGATGGAGAATTAAAATATGACATTATGGAAAATAAAGCATATGCTTTGATAAAGTATCTGAAAGATTTTAGAGTTTATGTTCTTCATTCACACATCATTGCCTATGTTCCTAGTAATGTGGTGAAGAGCATTCTCACACAACCAGATCCAAAGGGAAAAAGAGAAAAATGGATTGTTGTGTTGCTAGAGTATGACGTTGAAATAAATCCCACTAAGATGATTAAAGGAAAACGACTAGCAAAAATGATGACAGACTCTAATTGTGAATTCTTATAGATCAATTTTTTGACTGGTTACTCAAATCAGCTTGATACAGGGGTGCATGTAATGTCTAAATTTTCTATGTCTCCATGGTATTCTGATATTGTTTATGTTCTACAAAATTTACAAGATCATGCAAGATTAAGCAAAACTAGAGCAAGATCAGTGAAGTTGAAGGTTGCAAAGTTTCGTATTCTGAATCAATATCTCTATTGAAAGGATCCTAGTGGTGTTTTGCTCAATTTCCTTTTAGAGAATGAAGCTAAGAAAACTATGAAGGAGTTTCACAAAGGGGATTGTGGTGGGCATCATTCATGGAAGGTGACAACAAACAAGATTTTGAGAGCTGGTTTTTACTGTCCTTCAATGTTTTCAGATGTTTACAAGGAAACTACTACCTATCACCAATGCCATATCTTTGATGGCAAGAGGAAATTAGTTCCACTCCCTCTAAATCCAATATCAATAGAAGCACCATTTTAGCAGTGGGGATTGGATTTTCTTGGGGAAATAAATCCAAATTCTCCAGGACAAAATAGATGGATCTTAACAACAACAAACTATTTTACAAAGTGGATCGAAGCAATACCTACAAGAAGGGCCATGGACGTAGTGATTATGGATGTCCTTGAAGAAAATATTTTGGCTAGATTTGTTTGTACCAGAAGTATTGTGACAAACAATGCAACTTCTTTTAAGTCCAAAAAGATGATAAATTTATGTCACAAGTATCATATCACTCTTAATCATTCTACTGCATACTATCCACAGGGTAATGGACTGGCTGAATCTTTGAACAAAATCCTGGTGAGAATTATTAAGAAATTGTTGGAGGATAACAAAAGATATTGGCATACAAAGCTGTAATATTATTTGTGGGTTGACAGAATCAACACAAAGAGAGAAACTGGGATGTCACCATTCCAATTAGTATATGGAGCTAAGGTAGTTTTTCCAGCATCTTTGAGGGTACCGGTCATGAAGTTATTGCAGGAACAACAGGATGAACCTAATCATGTGCAAATGAGAATAAATCAAACCATAGAACTGAATGAGTTGAGAGACAAATCTTATGATAAAGAGCATATACATAAAGAGAATATGATGAACACTTTTGATAGGAATGTCAAAGAAGAACATTTCTTGATAAATGATTTGCTTTTAAAGTAGGATGCTCCTAGAGAAGATAAAGATGGGAAGTTTGATCATATGTGGGTTGGACCTTATATCATTGCAGCTTATAGAGGGGAGAAATCTTTTATTCTGTAGTATCAGGATGGGTCTCAGCTGAAAGGAGGTCCATACAATGGAAGGTTTCTCAAACTACTTGTCATGAAGTGAGGAAGGCAACTTATGTATCATATATATATATATATATATATATATATATATATATATATATATTTCTTTACTTTTCAAACAATACAGATGGTGAGTCAAAGGATTTGAGGCTCACAGAGAAGGCCCATAGATTTGGACGGGTGGCCATGTTTTATTTTTCTTTATTTAAAAAAAATGAAATGAAAGGGTTGGAAACAACCCAATGGATTTGGCACCTGGTCTATGGGGTTCTTTGCTCCCTCACAGGGAGGATGCCATCCCCAATTGGAGCTAGCTGTTACCACTATTTTAAGAGCTAAGTAGTTAGATGGGGTTAGATGGGGTTAGATCAGTGAAAGAAGGAAGAAGGTCTAAAAATGTTTTATCATATGACCATGGAGGATGTTAATAAGGTTCTACAGGTATTTTAAAAGATCATTTCTAAGCTGTGATTATAAAATAATTGAAAAATTCTAGTTTTTCAGCTCTAAAAATGTATGTGAACGAGAAAATCTGTTCCAAGTTGTATAGTGACAGGAAATGAAGAAGTAAAACTGAACAGGTTTAATAATTTTGACATAAGAGGGAACAGGTTAACTTGGAGACACAATTGTTCTTTGGATGAAGAGGGGTAAATAGATCTATGGTTATGAACAATTTCGTTGTTCTAACATGCCATGAGAAATAAATTTCTTGAATCAACGGAATGGCGTAAAAAAGATTATATTTCAACGGTGGTTATCAATTATTAGATAAGATCAATGGTGGAAATTCATTCTGCCGATCTAACTTGCACAAATAAAATCACTTTTCAAATTTGCGGAATCGCTTAAACACTTGCAGGTTTCAATGGCCGAGATTGATGGTGGTTTAGATCAACAACGGCGGTGAATTCTGCTGATCTAACATGGTCGTGGAAAATCACTTTTCAAATTTGCAGAATCGCTTAAAAGGGGTGCATGTTTTGATAGTGGAGATCAAGTTGGGGATGAATCTATGGCGAAGAGCGATTCCACTGATTAAACATGTGCGAATAAAAGTACAATTGAAATTTGTGGAATGTGGTAGGCCCTTAAAACTCGAACGATGAAGATTAAAAGTAGATTTTGATCGAGGGCTAGAAAAAATTCCTACAACACTGTATACATTGCCAAAAGTAAGATATAGAGACTTATATCCAAGTGCATTTGTAAATACAAGTAGTAGTAATGTTGTAAATAGTAGAAAAGGGAGTCCAGGTAGCCAAAATTTTGTTCCAACTATACTAGCAGTAAATACAATGGCTAGAGATGACATTAAGTTACCAATATTCAATGGAAATGGGTTGGAGGACCCAAAAAAACATTGGTTCCTTTGTGAGGCTATGTGGACTATGCGATAGATTTAGGATGAGAATTTCAAGAAAGCACAGATGATCATGAATTTGCGAGGTCGTGCGCTTGACTGGTACATGAAATTTTCCATAGTTCTAGTAGGAGTTGTCGAAGAAACGCTTGAAAATATTCAAGTGAGTATGATAGATGAGTTTAGAAAGCCAAAGTATGAATCACAGTGCATCACTGAGATGAAAAAAATTAAGCAACTATCGAAACAACCTGTCTAGGACTTTGAACAGAGATTTAAGACATTGATGGCCAAAGTGAGCTTCCAAATGTCAGATGTACAACACAAGGAATGGTTTACTTCCACATTGTTCCCACATATCGAAACCCCATTGATGCAACAGAATTTTGTGTCGCAGATAGCTCTGGAGATAGAAATGAAGCTAGAATCCTCGTTGATTGGAGATAGCGGCACAGGAATGATGCAAATTTAGTTGCAACTTGCCAACCTTACAATGCAGCTCCAGGACATTAAGATAGGAAAGGAAGTTCAAGAATAACTATGGTGTATAAGATGTAGAATAGACGGACACCATAAAGATAATTTCCCAACGCTCAGGAACTACATCGCAATAGGATCACTAAATCCGATAAACACCCAATGGATGCCTTGCTATAGAATATGCTAGACTAGGGGCCATAAGTGTGAAGAATGTTTGGACTTACATAATATTGTAAGTGCACTAGCTAGTCTGTATTATAAATTTTGTAAATTAGTAGATCATGATGAAAAGGACTGCAGAGCACTTCAACTATTGCAAGAAAAGATGATGGATACCTATTTAATGAAAAATGATGAGCAGATGCAAGCTAAATGAGCACAACCTCAGTATCATCCTACTCAATATCAACAACCATAGTACTCTCAACCGAAATACCAGCAAAATCAGTATCCACAACAACAACAATGCCCTCAGAAACAGGGGGGTTGAAATTTTCAAGGCCAAGGACAACAACAAGGAGGAGGAGGATTTGGTCATGGAAGAGGCCAAGTCATATGTTAGAATTGTGGACATCCAGGATATTTTTCCTAAGATTTCCAAATTCCTGCAAAAATATGTACATATTGCAAAGCATTTGATCACACTATTGATTAGTGTCCTCAACTAATTGAGAAATGGAAGGTTTGAACTATCATCAACCCTAATAAGGTGCAGAATCAGAATTAGAATCTGAACCCCAACTAAAAAATTTAGATGATTTCTTTCGAGCCGAGAGAACCTCAGATTACTATGGTTACAAGAGGAGGTGTTGCGACAGTTGCATACCTGAATACATAGCAAGCACAATCGTAAGTGAGAACCGCGACACAAAATAAATCCCTGCTTGATGTCCATAAGGATAAATATGTATTCTTGGATGTGCGACCATAGTTTGTTGATGCTAATCAACCGTCGACATCAGGGCAATTCAAAACCATGCCCGAACGATTTGAACAATTATTCAAGAAGAAACCAATGAAAAATGTTAGTAAGCTTAAATTATTTTTCAAAAATTATTTAGCACTAATTGTTAGAGTAATAATCCATCCTAGTACCATAGTATTAGACCTTAGACTCATTCATTTTCTTTTATGCAGTGTTTTCTATGGTTTATACTTAGGGAAATTGGCATTTATGACAGTTGAGGCGCTCCTGGTTGATCATTCTGCACAGTTAAGGTGCTCTAGGTTGATCATTCTGACAACCTAGGCACCCACATTGATGATAGTCAACCAGTATGCCCTCCCCTTCCCCAATTTTATATATTTGGTCCAACTTGAGGCGGCAGTGCTTGGTTTTGGTGGTTTTTGGACTCTCTTGGGCATTTATTGCTCTCCTAGAGCCACTCCCACTCACCCATGTGCTCACCCATGCCTATCATACCATCATTTATGTTCCATCTTTCCTTTGCCATATTCACAAAAGGATTTGTGAGCATTTTTTATGATTAGAAGTCTCATTACTCCACCCAGGGGGGTTTGAGGGTCAAATCTTGGGATGACACTTGTATGCATCCAAATAACCTCCATGGCCTCACTATTTTCCCCTATTGTACTATATATCAGTTCCAGACATAGTTACATTTTGGACAGTCATAATAATATTTGTTATTGACTTCATGTGTGTATGTAAATTTCAGTATTTCAACTACTTTGTGCATTTTTTGTGAGCCATAGTGAATTGTGAGAGTTTATTTGGATCCTATATCTAGTTGTGATTCAATTATCACATGGTATCAAATCTATTTGGAGCTGCAAATCAAAACCAATTTTTTAAAGTTGTTGTTAGAGGAATTCTCCAGATAGATTCACAAGTTTTCATTGCAGGTACATTCAACAAATTGTCACCAAGAGCGCAGGCAGAAATGGAGCAGACCCATGTCTTGTTAAAGCCATTCAACTATTTTTAGTTGAAGTATTAAATGGTGATTCTGTTGAGGTGGAAATTCCTATACAAGGTCACCATGGGGACATAATTCGAACCAAAATCTGTAGTTGAGAAATCGAAGTTCTTCAACAGCCTTGATGAAACGTTTGGAATGCTTTGTCTCAACATTTTGAGAGAATTTATCTTCCATGTTGAAATTATAGCTACCCCAAATGAAGTATGGCTGAATATTGAATCTTTGTTCTAGAATATTGATGAGATGAGAGGTCACCATCTCGAAAATGAGCTCATCTCCTTGAGTCCAGCTCATTATGAGACAATCCAATATTTCTTCACCAAATTAAAGTCTTTGGTGCTTCAACTCAAGCAATGTGGCATCGAAAAGAAGGATGAACAACTCATATTTTCCATACTTTCAAAGTTAGGGCCAGAGTACTCTGTGTTTGTAAGCACATTTCACTCTAGCAAGCTCGCAACTCGAAATTGGCAAATTCCATCACTAGCTAGCTTCATGGAGTCTTTGACCCAAGAGAAAGACAAGCTAGTACAAATGGGTACCATCAAATCCAGTAAATACCAAGAGATTTTTGTAGGGGTTTTGAATCCATCCAAAGGAAATAAGAAATACAAGGATTCGAGGCAACATGATAAGAAGAAGCAATACATACCCAAATTTCCCGATGGGGTTTGAAATCCTTGCAAGGACAAGGGAAAGAAGAAGCAGGAGAAGACCAAATGCACGTACTATCACAAAGGGTGGCATCTAGAGAGTGCATGTATCAAGAATACCATATACATGATAGCACAATTGTCAGATAAGAACAACATCCCAGTCCCAAAGGGCACAAGGAAGAGGGATGGAGGTTCAGGCTTAGACAACAAAGAGAGGTGCCATGCATTGGTTGGTGGTTCTTCAGATCCTTCATCCTTCATCATTGATTTGGGAGAATCAAGGAACATGGCCTTTGCCAATTATTTCTTCACATCCATGTATTTAGAAAGTGTTCCAACTGTTCGAATGGGTGATGATTCAGAGATCCAAGCCAAGGGGATTGGCATGATCAATCTAGAAGATGGGTATTTCAATAATGAATTGTTTGTACCAGACTTGGCAGTGAACCTACTTTTAGTGTACCAAATGAATCACATCGGCGAAGGAAAGAGAGTAATATTTACTCCAGAAACAATGGAGATAGCTGAAATCTCTACCAACAAGGTGGCGTCTTTATGGTTTGCTGACCATCAAACTAGGATGTACAAATTATCCCATTTCATTACCTACTCCAGAGGGAATGCACTCCTAACTGATTCCAATGATTCAAGAAAGTTATGGCATGAAAGGTTTGCCATCTAAACTATAGATACCTCCAGAATTTGAGCAAAGAAGGCATGGTGGAAGGGATTCCTTCTATCAATATCTCCACTGGCCCATGCATTGTTGTGTGATTGGCAAGCATCCAGAGTGCAATTATGAGAAAGGGAAAGCAAGGAGAGCTACTCAAGTGCTTGGATTGGTGCATTCAGATCTTATTGGACATCTCCCTACACCTTCATATGGTAGATCAAGGTATGTGTTGACCTTCATAGATGATTTCTCAAGGTTTTGCTAGGTTTACTTTCTCAAACTCAAATCTGAATTCTCTGAGACACTCAATATTTGGAAATCCCTGGTTGAGAATCAACGTGGGAATAAGATCAAAGTCCTTAGGACTAATAATTTCAAAGAGTATGCGAATAATATTTTGCAACATCTCTGTGATGAATGTGGAATCCAAATGCAACATTTGGTCTCCTACACACCACAACAAAATGGTGTGGCAGAGCACAAAAACATGGCACTCAAGGAGATGGAAACATGTATGATTGAATCCAAGGATTTGAATCCTAAGCTATGGGATGAAGAAATCAACTGTGCTGCATACATACAAAATAGATCTCTTCACAAATCAGTAGATGGAAAAAAACCATATGAAGCATGGTTTGGTCACAAACCAAATATTTCTCATTTCAGGATTTTTGGCTCAAGGGATTGGGCTAGGCTTCCACCAGAGAAGAGGAAGGCCTTGCAGCCACAAATAAAGGAGTGCATGATGGTTGGTTATGATGAATATGAAAAGGGATAAAAGCTTTGTGATCCCCCATCTCAAAATACTTTCATAGAAATAAGTGTGCAATTCGGATAAGAACTCATGCCAGAGCTCGAACTAGCATCGATGGAATTCTCTAGTTCTCAACCACAATATGATGTAAGTGATGAATATTTTTCTGATATTTCTGATATTTCTGATCCTTATATGGTTGAAGATGATGATAATGATCATGGATCCCCCATTCATCCCAAATGGGCTGAGAAAACCATACAAGTAGCCGAGGATTTATATGGCAATCCACTAGATCCAAGATGGAAAACATCCATGCAAGAAGACTTCAACTCCCTACAGGAAAATGAGACTTGGGAATTGGTTGCTTTCCATCCACGAGGAAGCTAGTGCAATGAAAATGGGTCTATAGAAACAAAGTTGCTGCTGATGGGTCTGATATAAAGTATAAGGCCGGATTGGTTTCCAAACACTACTACATTTCGATCCAAAATACAACGGTTACTTCCGACGGTGCGTGGATTTTTTCTTTTAAACCTACCAAAAATCAGAAAGTTAGATTTTTTTTTTAAAATTTGGTCATAAGCGTAGCTTAAGCGACGGTTAGGCTCATAAGCATCGCTTAAGTGATGGATGTCCTCATAAGTGTCGCTTAAGCGACGGAGCTTCAAATTGGTCAATCATTTAAATAAATAAACTTAATTGGTCAATTATAAGAAGAAGGTGCTAAGCGTCGCTTAAGCGACAGATCCTTTAAATTCTTTACAATGTCCAAATTAGCAGGAACAGGTGGAGAAGAGATTAATCACCTGAGGGAGAAGGATGCTCGATGCTCTTTCCTTTTCCAAGCAATATGGATCTCCTATCATTCCGAAGCTGTGATGATTGAAGAGCAATATGGATGGGATTCCGTTGAAACAGATGATTGAAGAGCTGGATTGCTCTGATGTGCCCTCCGTGTTCATTTGCCCCATTTCTCTGGAACCTATGCAGGATCCTGTTACTCTTTGTACAGGCCAGACCTATGAACGATCCAATATTTTGCAGTGGTTTTCAATAGGGCATCATTACATCTATCTGACAACTATGCAGGAGCTCTGGGATGTCTCTCTTACTCCAAACACGACCCTCTCCCATCTCATCTACAAGTGGTTCTCACACAGATATATGATGCAGAAAAAACAGGCCGAAAATGTTCAGGAGAGAGTGAAGGAGCTTCTGTAGAAGCTCAGGAAGGCTAAAGGGCAGACTAGAATAAAGGCTCTGTGTGCACTTAGGTTGATTGCACAAACAGATGAATCTACAAGAAAGAGTATAGTGGATGAAGGAGGGGTGATGTTGCCGTCATCTCGGTTGGGTCCCTTCACTTCTCATGCAGTTGGGACTGAAGCCATTGGTATTCTAGTTAGGCTTCCTTTGGATTCAGAAGGAAAAACAAGCCTCACAGAACCGGCAAAGATCTCTCTAATGGTGGACCTTCTGCATGAGGGTACCATGGAGACAAGAATAAATTCAACAAAGCTCATTGAAACTCTGGTGGATATCGAAGATCTGAAGTCTGAGAATGTTTCAAGTTTTAGGCTTCTATTCGGCTTGTTGAGGCTTGTGAAGGACAAGAAGTATCCAAGGGCTATGGCAGCAGGACTCAGTTTGCTTAGAATTATATGTTCTTGCAAGCAGGTGAGGATTCAGGTTGTGGGTATTGGATTAGTTGTACAGTTGGTCGAGCTTCTTCCTTATGCAACAATCCCCTGTTTAGAGACTTCCCTGGCGATTCTGGACATTCTTTCTACAACACCAGAGGGTAGGGCTGCTCTAAAGGACTGTGCTTGTACAATCCCTAACATAGTTAGAGTTTTGATGAGAGTTTCTGAAAACTACAAACAACATGCCTTGTCAATTTTGTGGACTGTATGTAAATTGGCACCTGAAGAGTGTACCTCAACTGCAGTTGAAGCGGGGATAGCAGCAAAAATTGCTTCTTGTCATATAGAGCAGTTGTAACCCTGTTGTTAACTCTCTTCAACTCTCTGAGTGCATTGGAGATCTTGAGAGAAACCATCAGAATCCTTCGCTTCAATTCCATAGGATTCCTGGTAATTGCAGGGCTATTCATCTGCCCTGTATCTGCAATCCTTCTCTCAAATGCCTTTGTAGAGCAATCAGTGGTTGAAAAACTGTCTTTTAGGCTTAGATTAGTGGCAGAGGCATCTGGGCTGCCTAAGAGCCATCTTACTAAACTCGTATGCCGAAAATTATCTGAGAGTGTTCTTTCATTGACTTTCTGCTTCCCTTTCTTGGTTACCCTTTGGCTATTTGCAAAAGCTGCAATAGTGCATTCCGTGGCTGGATCGTATGCAGGCAAGAAACTTAACTTATTTTTGAAGAGTACTAGACATAAAATAGATTTAATCCTTGCGAGAAGGAATTTGTTCAAGTCTTTCTAGAGAGATTTAGTTGGATAACTTGTGAAATCATAAGAACTTCTTGCTACTTATTGAATATAATGGCAAAAACTGACATTGTCGTGTCTGCCCTTTTCATACATGAACTTGGAAATGTAGCAAGTTAGTGGTGTTTGGTGGAAAGTTAGATTTGGTACACAACCTTTATCTCTAAATTTGGGTCAAACTATTGAATCATTTTTGGTTATGTTAAAGTTTGGAAATGTATTAAATAATGCCATTGTTTTGATTCAAGTCGGAATATTTAAGTTGTTTGCATATGGTACCAATTAGTAATTTACTGATAGTTACTTGTTTGATGAAGAATGGAAGGAACCTTTCAGGTTGGGAAATGGATGGCTTCTATGGGGAGGAGTGGCTGTTGTTGCTGCATCTATTGGGGTAGCACTTGCAGGAGCAGCTTTGATTGCTTTGAATGGTGAACCTCCGCGATGAGAGGTTTTTATACAGTTTTGGTTTTTGAGAAACATTTCTGGCATGATTTTGTTGTGACAGGCTTGTTTGATTGCAAAATTCCAACTGACTCTTGAATCCTTTATTCCATTTTTTTTGGTGATTGGAAACATAATAC
>LPNX011110786.1:986422-998375 GCA_001517045.1 Pseudotsuga menziesii
AATAACAGCACTGACTCAAGATATCAAGTTTATGTTTCATCAAAACCAATTCTCTGCAATTGAATAAAGAGAAAATTTTAGATCTGAAGAAGACAAAGAAAGTAGATATGAGGGTGGGTTCTAAAGGGTTGTAAACTCGGTGACATTCTTGTTACAACAGCCATTATGTGTTTAAAGAAGAAGAGTATGATGATAGTCAGTTCTATAAGAAAACATATTTGAGGTAAATCCTTGTTAGTGCATCATCAGTAAACACTTCTATGGTTTTCAAACAAGTCAGATCCTTGTCACTATTGCAGGAAAAAATATATGCACTGATACAACACCAGCCTTCTATGTTAATCCATGTGCACAAGGAGATAAACCTGCATTTGTGTCTTCCCATTGCTTCAGCAGATTCAGCGCTAGATCCCCCTGTTCAAACTGCTTGTTCCTTATATGTAAATAATGCCATGCCTTTTGGCACCTCTTTTGGTTCCTTATAGACTAAATTGAACGAATGTGCTTAGTCAATGTTTTACAGGTCGTATTGGAGGCCCACTGTATTCTTAGATGGCATCGGAGAAGTCTAAACAATGACTCTTGACATGGCCTCTGGATTGTATACAGTCCAACAATCCAAGAATGACGTCTTGAATCAGAAATGCATAGTTTCCAATTAATATTTTAATGATTTCACAAACTCCAAGAAAATGAAAAACATAATTGAATGAAAATTCTAGCAAAATCGCTCCATTTGCCACCATTTCATCAAGGAAATTACAGAACTCCATTAAAGACGGATTTAGATTTTATTAAGGATGTATAAAGACAATGCCACCAATATACTATACTTCCACCTCAGTAACCACCAAAATCATGGAAGCGATTTCTATGATATTAGTGTGAAACAACATTGTTTTAATGGGAGGATAAAGGACTTGATCACCCATATAAGCAGCATGAATTTCCAGAGAGAGCGGGACTTGATCACCCATATAAGCAGCATGAATTTCCAGAGAGGGCGGATCTCTAGAGTAGAATTATGTTTCCAAAAAAAAATTTTAATTTAAAAAAAAAAAATTTCAAAAGGCGCCGCTTAAGCGACAGTTATTTCTGTCGCTTCACCAACGATTAATCTGCATATTCATCACTTAAGCGACGGTTTTACATGTCGCTAAACCAACGCATTAATTGTATATCCGTCACTTCAACGACGGTTTGCAAGTGTTTTTTCAAAATTTAATATAAATTTTATGTCGGATAACCGACGCCTTAAATTTAACCCCGTCGATAAAGCGACGGTTTTTAAGTGATTTTTTTAAAATTTAATATGGATTATATGTCAGATAACCGACGATGTATATTCAACCGACGGTTACATAAGTGTCACTTAACCGACGGTTAATTAGGTGTCGGATAACCGACGACAAGTTTCCGACGCTTATAAAAATACCAAAGTGTCGTACATGCGACAGGGAAGTGTCGAAAATCCGACATGACGGCCATCGGATTTTTGGTCGAAATGTAGTAGTGAAAGGATTATCTCAAGTCTAAGGACTGGACTATATAGAGACATTTTTATTGGTTGCAAAGATGGACTCTATCATGATAGTTTTAGCCATTGCTGCAAGCAAACATTGGGCAATTCACGACATGGATGTCAAAAGTGCATTTCTCCATCATGCTCTACAGGACTATATATATGTAGAAACCTGAAGGCTTCCAAGAGGATCCTTCTCTTGTATGTAGGTTGTCACATGCCCCAATTTTGCAAAAACAATATTATCTTATTTGATTTTATTTAAGGAAAATATGTTAAATTTTATGCTAAGTTGTAATTGATGACTCAGCAGAGTCAAGGATATTTAATGTAATTCTGAATATTTTAATTATAAATAAATAAAGGTGGAGACAACAGCTTAGGAGAGCTATTAAAAGAGTGGTTACTGGTCAAATTGGTGGAGGAGACTGGGTGGAGAGCAAACAGACATGTGGCAGCATCCTCAAACCACTTCCAACTGTTGCTGGTGGCAACCTCCCTACATTTGGGGTCATGATCCCCCAAGAAAGTGGGATCAGAGCAGGTGGCTCAATTAATGACAACTAACCAAATACCTAGGCAATATTTATAAAAATGCCCATTGAAGAGAGCTGAGGCTACTCATTCTAGAGAAGTGATCATTCAAGTGAATGCACTTCATAGAAATTCAATGGAAAGGGAATTTGTGGAAAGAGTTTGAAGGGTTAACTACTAAGTGATCTAGTGCAGCTTTTCAGCTAAAGGATCTTACTACTGAGTGCAGAGTGATTATTGAGTCATTGGACTAGTCTATTGTTTGCTTGCTCCACTAGTTCTCAGCCAAGAAGACCAAGAACAAGCTCACGGGTCCTGAGGAAGCGTTGTTTGAGCACTCTCCAGGAGTTGGTAGGGAGAAACGACATCCTAACGCTGTTGTTGTCCATCCTAATCAGGTTCTACATTCTTATGTTTTACTGTGTTAGATAGTTAAATGTAAATCTGACTGATAAATGAATGCTAAATATTTAGTGGTAAAATTTTAGAGTTAGTAATCTTTTAGATTATTGAATAAATGAATCTGAAATAGATGGAAAATAATTCTAATCTGTGTTTTTCCACGTATGGAAGGACCAAACCGTACTCTAGCACAGACAGAGTATTTAAAGTAGATGAAGAAAATGATAAGAGACTGAACTGAATAGATGTGGTTCTGCATTTTATAATAGCAGAGTAGTTTATTTCAGAATGTAGATTATTATCAAGAAAGAACAATAATCTATTTATCTATGTTATTGTTTTTACAAGTTTATTTATGTAAATGCACTGGAAGAGAAATAGCAGTAAACTAGTACATGTAAAAGAATAATTATGATAAGAAAATACCCTAGTAGTTAAGATATTGTGGTTACATACAGTAGCTTATTCCTCTTTTTTTATTTTTAGTAAAAATATGCTGGAGGTGAAACTGTGTCATGTTATATATATATATTCCTTGGTGTTGATTTAATAACTATTTGCAAATGCACTAGAAATAACCCAGTCAAACTAATTTATTACATTTAGCTAAATAAAGAATTAAACTACAAATACTTAGTTCATTTACTAATATTATCATCTAAACTAAGTCTAACAAATACTCAAACCCAAATAGGGTGTTATTAAAATAATTAAATTATAAAAAACAAACTAAGTTACAGAGTTTATGTACATCCTTTCAAAGAACTCTAATAAACCCTATCTGTCATTTATTAAATAAAACAAATAGAATATGATAATAATTAACATATAAATAAACGATTATTTATGAAAAGAACTGTTTTAAAAATTACAAACAGGATATACTTGTAAAAGTAAACTACAGGGTCGAAACCCTAAACAAATATTATATTTACAAATGACAAACATTTAAGCCATAATCCGATTACTTGGATTATTTAATTAATAAACAACTAAACTATTATAAATTGTTTACAGTCCATTAAGGACAAATAAAAAGACAATTGTAATGTTATAACTGGAAATTTTCACAACACACCTGTAACACTAGTTAAAACAAATTTAACAAAGTAATAGAACCTATCAAAAAAAAATTGAAATAGTTATTTTAACTAGGGTTTCCTACAGGAAAACCCTAGCTCGTATTCTGAGCAAACGACTGAAATTTATAAATTAACCATGACTGAGAGACATTCTTAAAAACATTAACAGTAATCTGTTACAAATTATACTACACAGTAAATAACTTCATTCACAGTCGAATAGGGTAAAAACCGTAAGTTACACAGAGTATTAAATAATATTACTGTAAACCAAGTTCAAGCTCGAAGACATAACTGTCGTAACAAAACTATTGTTTTACATTAACAAGCCACAAGGATGAACATTTAAAACTAAATACAACACCCAGCTCATGGCCGGGTTTACCCATCGACTAACGAGGGTTTGAATAATTGTTAAAAACAACAACAACTTTTAAAAGAGACTGCATAGCTAATGGCGAAGCTAGAAAAGCTTCCAAGCTCAGGGTTTCTCCAATCGACAACCCTGATACAAGCAGGGCAAGAACCCAAACATTGACCACAGGGCTTACCCGTTTGAATCCACAACCTTCGAATACAGTCGGTGTACTCTTCTTCACGGTTGATGAATGTAGTCTCAAGTCCTTGCAAGGAGATTTCATTACAAGGTGTCAATACATGAAGTTCTTAAAATATTGTATACCCTATTGTAAAAACCACATGTTGTATGATAAAAACAACACTTAATAAATTACCTGATATAAGAATGTCGAGCAGTCTTCTGGAGAGACTGTCGCCAACAATAACGCATGCACATAGTTTTCCAAACTCTACGACGAAGGGAAAGCACTCTCAAACAGCAAGTAAACTCTCATCTTCACACAACAGTGACAAACTAAGGAAGGAGCAAAATGGAGTATAGACAGGCCGCAAGACAAGTGCAACGAAACCAACAAACTCTTATAGGATAAAAACTACAGTTACAAAGAAATGGCATAAGACTAAGCACCAACGACTGCAACAACATCCACTCAAGACTCAGAGTAAACTGGAACAGGAAAGAACCCACGGCCGCCATGAAAAGCTTGCAGAACAGCCCAAAGGCCAGCATAAATTGCGGAGGGAGAATGACAAGGTGTTAGGGTTGTAAGAGTTTTATATTCTCAAATATATGGCGAGGAGATGACCACGTGTCTCAGGAAAAATTAAACCATGCGTGGGTCGAGTTCTATAGTCACTTGCATTACAAATATTTCCAATCATTTAAACAAAGATTCTTATCATACGATGCATAAAACTATAATGTATGTCTTTGTTTATCACGTCGTAAATATTATATATTGCTTATCATATGGTTTGATAGCTCATCATTGGCATTGGGATAGCAATGTTAAGTTAACGTTGACCTAGCAAAAAGGTGTCACCACTTCAACTTTGGTTTATCCCGAAAACAATCACATATAGAATCTTTTAAACTATAGTAAGCTTGTATGCTAGCAATTCAATGTTAAGTATGCACGTTTATAATCTTTTTAAAACCAACAACTTAAGTGGTGACAATTTATAAAATTGGATAGCATAGTAAAAAGTGGAATCATGGATTCTTTACAAGTTCAACTTTGTTTTAGACTTGTTTAGAACCTTCAAACTAACTATAGACTTGTATGTTTATAAACATAGTAGTTTATGCATGTTTATAACCCTTTTAAAACCAACAAATCGAATGGTAATAAACTATGAAGTTGGCTAGTATAGTAAAAGAACACATTTATGAATTCTTTTACATAGTTCAAATTGGTTTAGACTTTCATAGACAATAGTTGTTTCTCAACTTGGCATTTGCTATTAGTTTACCATGTCTATTTATTTGGTAGGATGATTTTATGATTATACAAGATAACTGGTGCTTATCATAGGATAGAAGGTTGATCATTATGGAAACATCTACCTTTGAAGCTGTTATAGACAATAACTTAATACAAGAAAAGCATTATAGTAATAATGAAAATTATATGGAATAATCTTACTCAAGTCCATAATCAATTGGAATAACATGGATTGACTTAGGTTTAAGAAGTAAAAGTCAAACAGTTATCCATGTGAAACAATGTGGTTGTTTTTACACTAATTACACTTATAATAACAAGAAGTTTTACAGGCTGGAACCTTCCCTACAAAATGAAAGTATCGATCAGTTGGATATACATGTAAATATTGCGATAATGTATACGATACAATAGTACAACAAGTATAACATTGTATAATATGCATAACAAGTAGAAGTCACTATGCAACAAAGATTACAAGTTTAGGGCCATAGTAAGTATCTTTACTGTCGTTAAGATTGATAAAGAATGGAACTCTTTTTTTGGAACTTGGCTTACAAGGAAACACTGGAGAAAGCAAACTACTTTACCTCATGGAAATTGATTGGAATATATCAGCTTAATTACTAAGCTTATTAATTGCAAATAGAAACACTTCTTGATACTTTATGAGTTTAAAAAGTTTACTTGTTCGATCATACCTGTAAACCTGTAAGAACCAGTAATCTTTATGCATTAGCATAAATGCTAAGTAAGCCCAGGATTCAAAGTTAGATTCTATCTACTTGCAATAAAGAAGACTCATCAGTAAACTGAAATAAAACAAAGCGCAAGTAAACCTTATTATGTTACGAAAAGGAAACTGCTTTAGTTATCATAATTTGAAAATATGTAATACTAATCATTGGACTGTTTCTTTTTCTTCTAACCATTAGCTATTAGTAAACCGCAGATTCAACATTTCATTTTATCTCAAAATTTTAATTTTTGTGAAAATTTGGGGTTTTGACATGTGGTATCAAAGCACAAGGTTCAAACACTAGGTCTTGATGAAGCCCAACTAGCTTTTATGAAACAGTAAATTGAATTATTATGCTTATTTATTTTCTTTTAAATGTTATTCAACAGAGAAATTGTTTCTGAAGTTTAACAAACAGGTATGGAAAGGATGAAAGAATATGCAGAGGAGGAATCTCCATTTACTGAACCAGAAAACTTACCAAGAGATCCTATACCAGAAGATTTAACCACCAATTCCTCAGAACTGTTACAAACAGTAAAAGATCTAAAATCTGAAATGGAATTTGTAAAACGAGAGAATGAAAGGATTCTGATGGCTCAGGAGGAGCTGAATAAGATCCTAACAGAAAAGTTTCAAACTGAGGGTAGGGGCAGAAGAACTGAATCAGAAGATACAAGTCATCAACGTAAATTTAAAAAGATGAAACATATTAAAAATGAAAGCAGTTCATCTTCAGAGGTGTTTGGTGAACAACGGAATTTCCATTCTGCTAGTGATAGTAGTGATCACAATCATTACACTAAAAAGAGGAAACACAAACCTTATGAGGAAATTTCTAGGGAATTCGAAAAGATAAAACCACCAAAATTCAATGGAGAGACTGAGAAGGGGGAGGAAGCAGAATCCTGGTTATCTGGGATGAAGAAGTAATTCCAGATATATAACTATTCTAACCAACTAAAGGGTAGAATGGCTATCTACAATCTCTCAGGAAAGGATGCCATTTGATGGCAGGACTTGAAGAGAGTTAAGGGAATAAAAGAGAAGAATGTAAATTGGAGTACCTTCAAGAGATACTTTAAAAATAAATTTCTATCTCAGATACTATGAAGAGAGAGAAAAAGAATTTTATGAGCTTAAATTAGGATCAATGACAATGAAAGATCTAAACAGCAAGTTTTGAGTCTGCTTAGGTATGTGCCATACCTTGTAGATGAGAAACCAAAGGTACAACGATTCCTCAGCTGTATAACTTATCATATTAAGGACAGGATTGAATATGACAATCCAAATACTTTGGATGAAGCTATGAGGAAAGCTAAATTCTGTTTTGAACAAAATCGGAAGAAGGAAAGCATGGCCAACTGGAAGGCCAAGAAAAATAATAACCAGTATGAAAAAAAGAAGAAAGATTTTGTGCCCAACAAAAATTCTAAGAACAATAAGGCCATAAATTATCCTAATAAGAATTTCCAAGGAAATAAGAATAATTCTCCAAACAATCAGAATAAATCCAAGGGTAAAGAATTTGCTAATAACCATGGTAATTATACCAAGAACTTTGAGCGCAAAGAACCTATAAAGTGCTGGGAGTGTAATGGCCCACACTATGCTTCAGTTTGTCCTAATTGGAAAAATACTGTCAGTAATATTCATACCATACAGGAGGAGATTACTGTTGGAGAATTAGCGAGGACTATGCCCATAATTAATGTAGCCTTGGAGAATCGACAAGCAGAATATCAAAATTCCATGGTGGAAGTAGAAGGTATGATAAATCAAACCCCTATAACTAATTTGATTGATCCATGAGCTAGTCTCAGTTATATTGCACCTAAAATGGTAGAAAAATGTAAGTTACCTGTTGAAAAATTTGAGAATTCTTGGTTAGTTCAGTTAGCCACTGGTGCTAAAAGAAAGGTAACTTGTTTTGTAAAAGAATGTGCAGTAGATATGGATCATTTTGAAACTATTGTAAATCTTAATGTATTGCCTCTTGGTTCTTATGATTTACTCATCGGTATGGATTGGTTACAACATAGGGTAAATTTAAACTGTTAGGATAAAACCTTTACGTGTTTAAACAGTGATGGAAAACCAGTAAGTGTAAAAGGAATCCCTAGAAAAACCACTATAAGGCATATTTCTGCTCTACAGCTTAAAAGAGCTGTTAGGAAGGGTTGCAAAGCTTATGCAGTAACAATAATTGATGAGGAGAATCTAAATAAGACAGATAAATTAAAATTGGAAGACATACCAGTATTAAGAGAATATGTTGTTGTATTTCCAGAAGAAATTCCAAGACTACCTCCGAAAAGGGAATTGGATTTTACCATTGAGCTGGTACCTGGTGCAGTACCTAGCTCAAAGGACCCTTATCGAATGAACATACTTGAACTTAATAAATTAAAGTATCAACTAAAAGAACTTATTGATAAAAGGTATATTCAACCTAGTGTGTCTCCCTGGGGGGCACCTGCCATCTTCGTTAAGAAAAAGGATGGAACCATGCGACTTTGCATAGACTATTGGTAGTTAAATAAGATGACCATTAAAAATCGATACCCGTTTCCCTGCATAGATGATTTGTTTGATCAACTACGTGGAGCCACGAAGTTTTCGAAAATAGATTTAAGGTCTGGATATCATCAAGTTAGGATTAAAGATGAAGACATCTTTAAAACAACTTTTAGAACTCGATATGGCCATTATGAGTTTGTCGTCATGCCATTCGGGCTTACTAATGCCCCAGTTGTTTTTATGTGTTTAATGAACAATGTTATGCATAATTATTTAGATAATTTTGTGGTCGTGTTTATCGACGACATTTTAATCTATTCAAAAACTGAAGAAGAACATAAAGAACATTTAAAAATTGTTTTGCAAGAGTTACGAGATCATCAACTCTTTGCAAAGTTTAGTAAATGTGATGTCTTCAAGGATAAGATTCAGTACTTAGGTCATGTCGTGACCAAGGATGGGATTTCAGTAGATCCCAAAAAGTTAAAGGTGATCGAAGATTGGTCGGTTCCTAAGGATGTAACTGATGTTCAATCTTTCATGGGAATTATCGATTACTACCATAGGTTCATTGAAGTTTTTTTCGAGGATCGCGAATCCGATAAATTCTTTGCAGAAGAAAGGAAATAGGTTTGATTGGAACCATAAATGCGAGGAAAGCTTTAAAAAGTTAAAAACTTTATTAACCAACGCACCTATTTTAAGAATAGCTGATCCAAATAAAGAATTTGTAGTGTGCACTGATGCCTACAATGATGGTTTGGGCGGTGTTTTGACTCAAGAGGGGCATGTTATTGCCTATGAGTCTAGAAAATAAAAAATTCATGAAAAGAACTATGCAACTTATGATCTGGAATTAGCTGTTGTCATACATGCTCTAAAGATGTGGCGACGTCACCTAATTGGCAGAAAATTTATTTTAATGACTAATAATAAAGGACTAAAGTATCTATTAGATCAACCTAATGTAAATGCCAGACAAGCTAGGTGGCTATATTTTCTAAGCGAGTATGATTTTGAAATTCAGCACATTAAAGGTAAAGAAAATAAAGTTGTTGATGCATTAAGTAGGAATGCAAGGCTGAATTTTGCAGTAGTTATAATCACTTATACTACAGATTTGGATGAACAGCTTAAAGCAGGAATAGAACAAGATGAAATTTACCAAAATTTACAAGCTAAAACTAAAGAAAATCCAACAAAAATCTTAAGTAAAGGGTACAGTTTGAATGCAAAAGAATTTTTACTGTATAAAGACAGAATGTATGTACCTAACGTACCTAAAGTTAAGCTGTTAATTTTGGATGAAATTCATAAAAATCCATACTTCGGTCATCTAGGCTATCAAAAGACTATAACTATGTTAAGAAAAGAATATTTTTGGCCAAATATGAAGACTGAATTAGCAGAGTATATTGCTAGGTGTTTTGAATGTCAGCAGGTGAAAACTGAACATCAACACCCAGCTGGATTACTTCAGCCATTACCCATCCCTAGCTGGAAATGGGAGATAATTAGTCTCTATTTTGTTACTGGACTGCCTAGAAATCAGAATATGAATGATTCTATCATGGTAGTGGTTGATAATTTAAGTAAAGCAGCTCACTTTATACCTGTTAAAACTACATATAAAGCTGCAAACATAGCTGATATTTTTCTGAAATAGATTTTTCGATTGCATGGAATACCGAAAGTCATAATCTCAGATAGAGATCCTAAATTTACAGGAAACTTTTGGAAATCTCTGTTTAAAGGATTAAACACTACATTAAAATTTAGTACTTCGTTCCATCCTCAAACAGATGGACAAACTGAAAGAGTAAACCAAGTACTGGAAGATTTATTAAGAATGTATGTGAAAGACCAGCCAGGGAAATGGGAGGACTATTTGTATCTGGTAGAATTTGCTTATAATAATAATTATCAGGCATCGGCCAGATTTAGTCCTTTCAATATTTTGTATGGAAGGAAATTTAATACACCTATCTCTTGGAGTAATCCGGTGGATAGATTGGTATTAGGTCCTGAACTGTTAAAAGAAATGGAAGAAATTGTAAAGTAGGTACAAGGTAATCTGAAAGTGGCACAGGATCAACAGAAAAGTCAAGCAGAACTTAAAAGAACTCCAAAGGAGTTTTAGGTAGGTGAACATGTGTTCATCAAGGTGAGGCCCAAAAGGAGCTCTCTGAGATTGGGGAGTTATGTAAAACTAGCACCTCATTACTGTGGTCCATTTGAAATTTTGTCTAGGATTGGACAAGTAGCTTATCAATTAGCATTACCACCCAATTTAAGAGTACATAATGTTTTTCACATTTCTGTATTAAAGAAAGATGTTCATAATGCTACTCATGTTGTTAACTGGAATGATGTACAGGTGGAACCAGAAGGATATTTTATGGTGGAACAGGATTGTATCCTTGGGTGGAGGGAGATCACACTTTGGAACCGCACCATTGGATAGGTGAAGGTGCAATGGAAGCACCTTAGTCTAGAGGAAGCCACCTAGGAATTGGAAAGTAATATGCGAGATGCATATCCAATTCTGTTCCAAGGGAATTCTGAGGATGAAGGATAAATAACATCGAGGACGATGTTATGTTCTAAGAGGGTGTGTATGTCACATTCCCCAAACGATGTTATGTTCTAAGCTGAGGCTGCTCATCCTAGAGAAGTGATCATTCAGGTGAATGTACTTCAAATAAATTCAATGGAAAGGGAATTTGTGGAAAGAGTTTGAGGGGTTAACTGCTAAGTGATCTAGTGCAGCTTTTCAGCTGAAGTATCTTACTACTAGGTGCAGAGTGATTATTGAGTCATTGGACTAGTCTGTTGTTTTCTTGCTCCACCAGTTCTTAGCCAACAAGACCAGGAACAGGCTTGGGGGTCCCGAGGAAGCGTTGTTTGAGCGCTCTCCAGGAGTTGGTAGGGAGGAACGACCTCCTAACGCTGTTGTTGTCCATCCTAATCAGGTTCTACATTCTTATGTTTTACTGTGTTAGATAGTTAAATGTATATCTGACTAATAATTGAATGTTAAATATTTAGTGGTAAAATGTTAGAGTTAGTAATCTTTTAGATTATTGAAGAAATGAATCTGAAATAGATGGAAAATAATTCTAATCTGTGTTTTTCCACACCTGGAAGGACCAGACTGTACTCCAGCACAGATAGAGTATTTAAAGTAGATGAAGAAAATGATAAGAGACTGAACTGAATAGATGTGGTTCTGCATTTTATAATAGCAGAGTAGTTTATTTCAGAATGTAGATTATTATCAAGAAAGAACAATAATCTAGTTATCTATGTTATTGTTTTTACAAGTTTATTTATGTAAATGCACTGG